>JAGFNQ010000083.1:0-176263 GCA_024364735.1 Boesenbergia rotunda | reverse complement strand
TCTCCATGAAAGACCTGGGAGAAGCAACCTATATCCTTGGGATTAGAATCTATAGAGATAGATCAAAATGGTTGCTTGGTCTTTCGCAGTCTACATATATAGACCGAGTGCTAAAAAGGTTTAGCATGTCGGAATCCAAGAAAGGTTACCTTCCCATCAGGCATGGGATCAACCTTTCAAAGTCTATGTGTCCGCGCACAGAAGACGAGAGGATTTGCATGAACAAGATTCCCTATGCATCCGCGATAGGATCTATCATGTATGCTATGTTATGTACTAGGCCCGATGTATCGTATGCTTTGAGCGTCACAAGCAAATACCAGTCGGATCCAGGAATGGATCATTGGGCGGGTGTTAAGACAATCCTTAAGTACTTAAGAAGAACTAAGGATGTATTCCTAATATATGGAGAAGGAGATATGGTAATACGTGGGTATACAGATGCCAGTTTCCAGACAGATAAGGATGACTCCAAATCGCAGTCTGGATATGTATTTACTTTGAATGGAGGCGCAGTAAGTTGGAAAAGTTCCAAACAAGACACCGTAGCGGATTCCACCACGGAAGCGGAATATATCGCAGCTTTGGAAGCAGCAAAGGAAGCAGTCTGGATCAAGAAGTTCGTCTCCGAACTTGGCGTGGTTCCAACCATTGATGATGCAGTGCCGGTTTACTGTGACAACAATGGAGCTATTGCACAAGCAAAGGAACCAAGGTCTCATCTGCGATCCAAACACGTGCTTCGCCGCTATCATCTGATCAGAGAGATTATAAGTAGGAATGACATACAAATTGAGAAAATTCCCACTGAAAGGAATTTAGCGGATCCTTTAACAAAGGCCTTGCCTCAGAGCAAGTTTGAGGGTCATGTTAGAGCTTGTGGTATTGGATACCGTAGCGATTGGCATTAGGCCAAGTGGGAGTTTGTTAGTGACATGAGAGAAGTGTCCTAAGGCAATCGTCTTATGATTGTAAAACATTTATTTTAAATAAATGATAATTCACTATTTGAGTATACATGCTTGTGTATTTGATTGGGATCTTAAACTCATCTACTGAATGTCCGCAATACAACTCACAGCATAAGAGAATTTGTGATGGGATCACAACTAGTGATTATCTCTAAATGTGCAAATGTGAAGTATTGAAAATATCCCTAGTCGATGAATTGATAAAAATGGACACTATCAATTCTGTTGAGACTTGCATGGGTTATTCTCTAATCAACTGATTCTCACTGGCTGGTGACATTGGGATGTCCGGAGATAAACATGGATGCTAGTTATGGGAACTAGTTCATTGGAGTGACTAGCTGTAAGACTTCATATGGTAATCTATATAGATATGTCAATGAAGTTCTTAATGCGGCTTAAGTGCGATGTTCCTTTGACTTACGGTGTTCAAGTCATCTTGGTCATGGAGACTTATACTTTAACATCTTAAGCAAGCATCTCCAAGGAGGTGTGGACCCAGGATGATTGCGTGTAAGCCGAAGTGCCCGAAGATGTTTGAACAGCCTACAAAGGATTCACCACTCCTTGCGAGGAGATGTATACCCAGGCCTATCGTCGGATTGTTACTCAAAATCTCTGGCCAGAGTACATCATGTTAAGAGTGCAAGTCTCTTAAATACATGAGAGTAACTAGAAATCCAAAGGACGAGAAAGAAACTACTTGGGCTAGGTGTGACGTAGTCAGCCTAGTGGGGACTGACACAAATAGACCGTGTCCTGAACTAAGTGGGTATAAGATGGTGAAGGGAATGAGGCACGATTCATTAGAGCTGCTGAAGGGTTTCAGAATAATTTCTTCTGAGGTCAAACCGTTGATCTTTCGATTAATTGAGGATCATGATGTACTACTAGGTGCCACTAATGATCGTTCTATAATTTGTTGATTATAGACGGCCAACATAAATCGAAAACCTATTTAGTCACACGCACTAAGAGTAATCCGAGGGATTTAAAACGAGTTGAAAATTGGATTTTCCGATCAAGAGAAATAAGTCGAATCTGAGTTAATCAGAGGCGCAATGGAAGCTAAAAATGGCTAAGTCTTTTGAAGGCTTTTTGGGCGAATTAAATGAGTTTAATTCGCGTTGGTTCGGCTCGGTTTGGGCCGGCCAAAGAGGGTGCCAACCCTCCTTGGTTGGCCGACCACCTAAAGGGAGAAAAACCAATTAATTTTGGTTTAATTAATAAAATAGATATAGCGCGATTTATTTTATAAATTATGGATAAATAAATTTGTATAAAGAAATGTATAGAAATAAATTTATAGAAATTTATTCTTTTATGGAAGTTAAAATAATCCACGAATTGGTTTATTTTAATTTTATAAAATCAATTATGAATTGATTTTTCCATAATAAGAAAGTTTATAAATTTCTTATAAAATTTATTCCATAATAAAAGGAGAGATTAATTAGTTTTATTATAAAGTTAGTTATAATAAAACTTGGTAATTCATAAGAGAATTTATAGGATAAATTTCTTATGATAACTAATTAGTTTTATTATAAAGTTAGTTATAATAAAACTTAGTTAAACGGAATAATTCATAAGAGAATTTATAGGATAAATTTCTTATGATAACTAATTAGTTTTATTATAAAGTTAGTTATAATAAAACTTGGTTTAAACGGAATAATTCATAAGAGAATTTATAGGATAAATTTCTTATGATAATTAATTAGTTTTATTATAAAGTTAGTTATGATAAAATTCATAAGAGAATTTATAGGATAAATTTCTTATGATAACTAATTAGTTTTATTATAAAGTTAGTTATAATAAAACTTGGTTTAAACGGAATAATTCATAAGAGAATTTATAGGATAAATTTCTTATGATAACTAATTCCGTTAATTCCGTTAATTCCGTTAATTCTGTTAAGAGGAGACTTGGCAAGGGAGATGCTACTATATAAAGGAACCAAAGGCAAGCCCTTAATTCCAATTGAGTTGTCAAGAGAAGTAGCTCCCTCTCTCCCTCTCTTTCTCTTCTCCTTTCTCTTCTCCCTTACCTTAGGGCCGGCGCCCTCTTCACCAATTAGGGCCGGCGCCCCTTCCACAAGCTAGGGCCAGCGCAACTCCTCCCATAGAAGGTGGTTGCCGTGAGCTTCAAGAAGAAGAAGAAACGAAGCAAGAAGAAGAAGAAGCGGATAGCGACTCCTCTCTTCTCGGAATTCGATTCCGTTTTCTTGGTGGTTAGTTTCCTTTTCTTCTCTTGATCTTCTTTGTTGTGCCTATAGAGAATCTAGTAGTTCTCATCGGCACAAAACTCGTGACTTTGCGAAGTCATCCCGAAGAGAACTCGGCGTGGACGCGAATAGAGGCGAAGCTTCCAAGGGACGCTACGGTTGGATCTCGTCCCTTTCTTCGAGTTATGCGAGGTACTTGGTAAATTAGTTTACTATTCCGCAAAATTTTATTTTATGATTATGTCAACACACCATAAAATTGCATGCTAGATACGAAGTTAAAATAATTTAGAAAATTATTTTATGCAAATTCTTCCGCTGCACGTAAAAATTTAAAATTTTACGAACTCGTATCCTTGTCGACATGCACCCGGTCCCAACAAATATAACCTTCTGGTTGTGCCATATAGATTTCCTCGTCAAGATTACCATTAAGGAAAGCCGTTTTTACATCCATCTGATGTAATTCCAAGTCATAATGTGCTACTATAGCTAAAATGACACGTATTGACACAAACTTCACAACAGGAGAAAATGTCTCTTCAAAATCAATACCCTCCATTTGGGTATATCCTTTTGCAACCAGACGAGCTTTGTATTTATTAATCGATCCATCTGCCTTCCTCTTGATTTTGAGAATCCATTTATTCCCAATAGCCCTTCGGCCTGGAGGAAGATCGACTAAATCCCAAACCTGATTCTTTCTCATAGACTCCATTTCTTCATCCATTGCAATTCTCCATTTTTCTCTAACTGAGCATCTCAATGCTTCCTCAACCGTTCGAGGTTCTTCATCGTCAACTGGGAGAATCATTAATGCCTGATTTTCAATGTCAAACCTTCTCCGAGGAATAATCTTACGATTACTTCTTCGCAGGTTTGACTGGTGAGAAACTAATTCATTTATAGGCAATTCACTCCTACTAGGTTGACTAGATTCAGGCATTCCCTGATATTCCTGATTTGTTAATGGAGGAACAGTATCCTCCTCCTCTATTGCAAATAGAGGAGTTGATTTATCAACTTCACCTCTTGTTGGGAATTCAGTTTCGAGAAAAGTAGCATCTCTTGACTCAATTTCAGAGATGGTTCCATCTTGCTGCTCACCAATAAAGACGTAACCCTTAGAGGTATCAGAGTATCTTACAAAATACACTTCTTACCTCTGGGTCCTAACTTTCCATATTTGTGAGTCTTGTCATGAATATAAGCAGCTGACCCCCATGGTCTCAGATTACTCAAATCTGGTTTTCTGCCTATCCAAAGTTCATATAGAGTAGATGGAACGGATTTAGAAGGCACCCGGTTAAGTATGTAGGTTGCAGCCAATAATGCATCTCCCCAATAGGAAATTGGCAAATTAGCTTGAGCCATCATCGACCTAACCATTTCAAGAAGAGTTCGATTTCTTCTTTCAGCAACTCCATTTTGCTGTGGAGTTCCAGGGATAGTTAACTGTCTAATAATCCCTTTCTCATTACATATTGTCTTGAACTGATCAGACAAGTATTCACCTCCACGGTCAGTGCTTAAGGTTTTAACCTTACGTTCCAATTGATTCTCAACTTCGTTCAAATAACGATTAAAGCAATCTAATGCTTCAAATTTATGAGAAATCAAATACACATGACCAAAACGCGTGAAATCATCAATAAATGTAATGAAATATGAACTACCATTTCTAGCCTTCATGTTCATCGGACCACAAATATCCGAATGAATCAATTGCAATGGTGAATCTGCCCTAATAGCCTTACCAAACGGTTTCCTAGTTGCTTTTCCAGCAAGACAGTGCTCACATATAGACAAGTCAACTTTAGCACGAGTGCCGAGCAGACCCTCTCTTGCTAATCTATTCATTCTTTCTTGTCCTATATGTCCCAATCTAGCATGCCAAACTTCATCATTAACATCAGCATCACTAGTAAGAGCAATGTTTGAAAAACAACCATTATTTCCACAATTAACATCTGGTTCTACATCAAGAACCATGAAACCGTTTGATATAAAACCATATCCAATTAACACAGAGTCAATTTTAAGTTCTACACGACGACTGTAAAAATTCATATAATAACCCAATTCAAGAAAACAATTTACAGAAACCAAATTCCGTCGAATCTCAGGAGCATACAGGACATCATGCAGAAACAATGTACGCCCACCACGAAGGTTCAGTTTGCAAGTGCCAATTCCTTTGACTTCAATTCTTGCATTGTTTCCCACATATATCCACTTATTGCCAGCTAGTACGCGACGGTACTCCACGTACGTAGCTCGATCACGAGCTACATGGTTCGTTGCTCCTGAATCTATAATCCACAAAGGATAAGAATCAGCTAACAATACCGAACTAGCAACATAAAGCTCATGAAAAGAAGACAAACATGGATTTACCTTTTTCGGCTCAGTACACTCCTGAGCAAAATGACCCTTCTTGCCACAGTTGTAGCAAGTTAGCTTGCCTTTAGGTTTCTTTCCATTCTTCTTTCCTTTCTTCTTGATGGGGTCTTGCACAGTAGTAGCACCAGCTTCTTTTCCCTTTCCCTTTCCTTTCTTAAACCATTTTTTCTTATTCTTGGATCCAGAACCTTCAGCTACAAAAGCTTGCTCAGAAATCCTTGCGGATTCTACTCTCTCCGCCTCCAGTTCAATATGGCGTGAGACATCAATGAAAGTCCTGATACTCTCACTGTGAGTAAGGTTCTGCTTCATTGTTTCCCAAGAATCAGGAAGGGAACGAATAAATGCTTGAACCTGTTGTTCGTCGGTCAACTCATGGCCAGCAGTCTTAAGCTCCCGAATCATATTACCCATTTCTCTCAGATGTTGGGTCATCGTTACATTCGGGCGCTTTTTACAACTGTCAAACTTGATTGTCAGTTGACGAAGCTTGCTCACACTAACTCCACTGTATCTCTCTTTCAGGGCAACCCAGACAGCATGAGCTGATGGTAGTGGCTCATACTCAAATACCAGATCATCTACCATTGAACTAATCAATATCCCCTTTGCAGTGGAGTCCTTTTTCTTCCATGCCCTATAGGCATCAAGATCCAATCTGTACTGTGCAGTTGAACCAACAGCAGGTTCTACCATGAAATGATTTACAGCCTCCAGAACTTCTTGTTCCTCAAGAACATATTGTATCTTGAGATGCCATATTTTATAGTTGTCCCCATACAATTTCTCCCCCTTGTTCAGTTCAGCTATGATGTTCTTGGTTGCCATGATCTATCATAAATAAACATATTATTCATTAATTCAGTGTATATCATCTGTACATAATTTTTGATTGACTCAATGTAAACTTGACTTGGATTACGAAATTAAGTGATAACTACGTTTTCACTCATCATTCGCATCATCCAATCTAATTAGCATTGATCAATTATAATACATACATCCCATTAAATGAACTAATCATTTATCTTGAATATGAACTAATCATATAAATGAACTAATCATTGACAAGTCAGTTAACACATAACATAACTTTATTTAATAGGCTTAATAAGTAGGTACAAAATTCAATGAACTAGATAAGTTGACATCATTCCCATAATAAAAAATATTATGGCAGTGGCTATCACTCTCTCGTTCATCTCTAATCGGCCAATCTGATCAAGCTCGGGATCTTCCACAGATTCTATCGGATATTCCTCCAATATTTCAGGATCTTCCTCGATCATTTCAATATCAGGATCTTCCTAAAATATTTCAGGGTTTTCCCCAGGCATTTCGGGATCGCCCTCGAACATTTCGGGATCGTCCTCGAACATTTCAGGATCGTCCTCGAACATTTCGGGATCTTCCTCTGGGTCCTCCTCAGAATCTTCAATTGGATCCCACTCGATTTCCTCAGGATCCCCCTCGAATTCTACAATAAGATCCATCTCTGGATCCTCTTCAAATTCTTCAGGATCCTCTTCCAGATCGTCCTCAGACTCTTCCAGATCCTCTTCCATATCGCCCTCAGAATCTTCCAGATCCTCTTCCATATCGTCCTCAGAATCTTCCAGATCCTCGTCTGAAAAATTCTGGCGAAGTAGTTCTCTGCACAACTCGGTATATGAGATACGTTCTTCGTAGCATCCCCAAATAAGTCTTGCAGCTACTTCAGCACGTCTCGGCAAAGAACTAATCAATGCCCCGATCCGGTAGTTATCTAGGACTGGAAACTCTTCCTGTTCGAGTTTCCAAAATAGACGATCAAGCCTTCCCATATGCCCTTGGATGCCTAGATGCGGGAGGAAGTCAATATCCTCTATCTATTCCCTCAAATGATTCCGTCGCACATCTCGACGAGTCATTGTGGTAATAAATCTCGGCATCTGGAATTGAAATACACAATGTCAGTACAAAACCGACAAACCAGTAACAAAACTGGTTCAATTCAATTCACAACATAAATAGATAAAGGCATATAAGTTTCCTTTTTGTTTGTAGCTACAATTAAGCCTATTTAAATTTGAGATTCAACATAACGATCAAACCAGTCTGTTTAGTTCAGATTATTTGATCAAAACGGTTTGGTTAAATCAACTAATGGTTTAATCAAAACCGATTTGACCAACTTAATCCTTTTTAAACTAAACTAGAATCTAATTTAAATAAGTTGAACCAAATCTAAACAAATAACCAAATAGAGCTACTGGTTAAAGCTCTTTGCTTTCAAGGGGAGGTTTGTGGTTCGATCCTCCCTTGGGCAGCAGCATTTTGCAGAGTGGAATATGTTTCGGTTTTTTTTTTTTATTAAAATCAACTTTTCTAATTAAAACCGAAACCTAATCTTCTTCCCCCAACGCCCGCAGCCGCCGCCTCAACGCCAAAACCGCCTCTAGCAACCAAAGCAGCCTCTAGCAGCCGCCTTTCTTCTTCCCCACCCAGCAGCGATTTTTTTTTCTCGCCATCACCAACGCCATGGAGTGATCTCCCGCGCGTGAAGCGATCGTAGCGATTTTCGGCCAGGGGAGCGAAAACGCCGAGAAGAAGATGATATCGATGAAATCGCAAAGGAATTTTCATTACAAAGGTAAATCAGTGATCTCCTTTCATGCTCTAATCAATCTAATAGCTCTGATACCATTGTAGGATTGAAAGCATGAAATAAAATCGAACTTACAGCGATTTGAGATTTCTCCTTTGCACTGGTTCCTTCTCTTCTTCTTGCTGTCGCGCGATCAATCACCAAGGACCAATCACTCTCTTTCACAAGCCAAATCCCTCACCGATTGAAGTTCCTGTTCCTCTTCTCGTCTGCCTCTGGATTGCAATTTCGGACGCCTTTTATAGAGGAAGAATCAGACGTTACCTCCATTGATGGAGGTATTCAATACTCCATCAATGGAGGCTGGTAACGCTCAAGCACAGAAACGCCAGAGGTTTCAATGCTTGTAACGCCAACAGTCGCTACCTCATCGAATAGCATCAGCGACCGTGCGTATACTAAACTAACATTCTCTAGCTCCACCTCTGATTATAGAGATGGAGGAGTCTGACCATTACTAGAGTACGAAAGGGAGTGAAGAGCGATAGGATATAGATTAGATCTAAAATACCTCTTTCATCTCTAAGTTATAGATAAAATAATTAAGGCTATGTTTTGTATGTTTATTTTTTTTTTATTTTTTTATAAAAAATATGATTTTTTAGAAAATATATTTTATTTATACTTTTCAGATTTATTTTTAAAAAAAGATAAAACATTTTCAAAAAAAATCAAAATCAAATCAAATCATTCTCTAGAAAATTAAAAAAAATATAATTTTCATAAAAATAAAAATAAAAAATAAAACAAACTAAACATTCATGCAATTTTTTGAGTCCATTAAGTCGAATAGGTCACTAACCCACGACCCAATCAAAAAAATATTAGACTAGATAGCAGACGAATTTGGGATGACTAGTTCGATCCTATAAAAATTTCTCACTGATCATTATGATAAATCAGGAAGCGTTCGCGGTGGACAGTCTAGAAATCCAACATCTCAGAGTTCGCACCTCATTTGGAGAAAAAATTCTTATAAATACGTCATAACCGGGATTCGAACTGTGAATATCTGAATAACGACTCATTACCCTATCATTATACTAAAATTCCGAGGGCACCCTCCGCCCAATTAATATCTATCCACGTCGTATTCCAATCCAATATTCCAATTAGATCTAATCCATAAAGATACAAACCTCATTAAATTCAATTCACTACTCGGTTATGAGATTGAATCTCCTTCGTGGGATCTTAAACCCCATAGAGAATTAATTAGGATAATATCAAAGGTAAAAATTAAAAGAACACTTCAAATTATAAATAAAGGCCAACTTATTATATTATTTATGCCGAATGTACCTTCACTTTTAGCGATAACAGCTACTTTATAATTACTATAACAATATTATATTATAACAAAAGATAATTATATTTATTTCAAACATTTTTCATAATTCGTTGTCAGATTACCTGAAACAAGATAAATTATAAAATTATAGACGATGATTTTATTGTATCAATTTAACACCTTTTAATTAATTGAGCATCCCATGAGGATTACTACGTGTTATAGCATAATAGCAACTACTATAGTCTATGGATATAAATAAGGCCCACATAAACTCAATTAGCAAGTACATAAGACAATGATAGTAGCAATGAAGGAGTTGAAATTCGACATGAGATTTCATTATCTCTGCGGACTCTCGTCTATATATTTGTCAATTTAGATTGTTATTGGATTCTCTCTTAGTGACTAGGGGTGCAAATGAAAAGAATCAAGTTAAATAATATAAAAATATTGATATTTTAGTTTGAGCTCGAAAAATATATATGATATTCGAAGCTCAATTTGAAACTCAAAAATATAAATAATTTTGACTCGAGCTTAATTGGAAATAAAATTTGAATTCAAGTTTGATTCGAATTATTTGAATTTTAAATTTGAGCATATTCAAATTATAATTT
Organism: Boesenbergia rotunda; assembly: GCA_024364735.1. Classification (NCBI taxonomy): domain Eukaryota; kingdom Viridiplantae; phylum Streptophyta; class Magnoliopsida; order Zingiberales; family Zingiberaceae; genus Boesenbergia; species Boesenbergia rotunda. The sequence continues at coordinate 166,101 of JAGFNQ010000083.1, read as the reverse complement.
AAAATGATATAAATTTAAATTCGATTTAAATTATTCAAATTTTAATTTAAATATATTTAAATAAAAATTTATATAAAAATAATTAGAATTCATTTGGAGTTCGATTCAATTATAAAAAAATATTTGAACATATATTCAAATTTAAGTCAAATTCGATAATTTTTAATATGAATTAATTATTTTTACAATCAATTCGAAAAGTCCTGAATCAACTCGAATGATTTGATACCTATTAGTGACGTGGGACCTGGGCTGCTAAGATGACGGTCTTATATACTTTTAACTATATATATATATATATATATATATATATATATATAAAAGAATTTTAATTCAATTGATAAAAAATATTTTAATATAGTAATTTTGAAAAAATAAAATAATTTATTTTTATATTTTAACCGTTATACAATAGAGTAGTTATTCCGTAGTCCCTATAATAATATTTAAATAATAAATTTTTTATACAAAATATAGGATAAGATGCTCTCTCGACTTATAAAAAAGAAAAATAATAGGGAGAGTGAAAATGAGAGAATGAAAATCATAATAAATGATGTGTTACGATGTGGCATGACGTGACATTTTATATGCACACACCCGATTATCGCTTGGACACCATAGACGGCCTTCGGCCGTCGCCCCGAATTAAACTATACCCTGGGGGGCACGATGAACCCGTCGGAGATCGTGCATGCAAGATGCCACGTCCTTCACTATGATTTTCACTTTCCCATTTTCACTCTCCCAATCATTATTTTAAAAAAAACGTTTGCCCAATGAACAATGATAGGGAGAGTGAAAATGAAAGAGTGAAAATCATAGTGAATGATGTGGCATGACATAACATGACGTGGTACTTTACATGTACACATTCGATTATCGCTTAAACACCATCGGCAGAGCCGGTCCTTATTGTCTAAAGGCCCTGGGCGAAATTATAAATTATGCCCTAATTTTATCTTCTAAATATTACTTTTTCCAAAAAGAAATTTTTACATCATTCATCATAAAATTTTATCTTCCGAATACTACTTTTTTCGAGTTTGCATTCATCGTATTTGTGATAGATTTACTATTATTCCTTATCAATAATTGAAATGCTCATATAACCGATCCGTTAGCAATTGTTAAGTTTCATTAGAATCAGCCAATTACTAAAATCATAGAACTACCTTAACCATAAAAGCAATGGCATGTCAACACTGAAGTATTATACAGGAGTTAGAAAAATGAGCAAAGAAAACATACAAACTATAAAGAAATCAAATCTTACTGAGCACAACTAGCGCCAAAGTCATGATTAGAGAAGTATTGATAATGAATAACTTATTAAACAGCTCCAAACAAAATTAAAAGAACTGAAGGTATATTTATAAAGAACATTTTGATAACAAAGAGCTTATTAAACAACTCCCTCAAAATTTTTAAAGTAGTAAATACAAGTTTAAAGAGCTTTACTAAGGGTCTATTATAAAGAATATTTTGAAAGCTGAAAAGGGACAAACCCCAAAGTAATTCATTCATCAAATTCCTCACTCCTGAATTAGGGATGAAGCAGAACATTTTGAAAGCTGATGGGGGCATTTTCATATTAATAAAATTTTATAAGTATAGTTAAACGGACAATGTAATAATTTTCTTACTTTTTAAGCTTGGCGATCTGATTGACTTGAGCACTTATTCCATTGCCTTTTTGGAGCCACTGATTAGGTTGGCCACAGACATGTTTATTAGTTCAGCCTTCTCGCTTTGACTTTCAAAAATTGGAATTTGACTATCCTTGCCAGATTATGAGGATTCAGCAGTATGATGTGCCTAGGCAGTTGCAGCTGCAGCTGTAGCTTCTTCAGCCATTTGCGACACAGGGAGAAGGGTACAAATGAGATTGCGATCGCCATACACATTGTCGACACGCCCTGCAATGTGCACATTACAATCAACACCACCCCTTATTTGTTCAAGCTAACTAAACCTTGATGATCAGTGATTCTGAATAACTACATGTAGAAGGCCTGAATTTGGTGCCTCGGAGTCAAGAAGCTGGGAAAGCAGCATACTCTCTTGAGTATGGTTTGATGAAAATTGTTCATCAAAAAATTGTTGTTCTGATCTGATGAAAATTGTTGATCAGAAAATTGTTGTTCTGATCTGATGAAACTTCAAATCCGATCAAAATTTTTTGTAAGCAATCAAAATCAAATCTGATGAAACTATCAAAAATATGATGAATCTGATGAAACCATACAGCTCAGTCGGCGAATCTGATCAAAATCAAATCTGATTAAACTATCCAAAATCAAATCAAATCAAATCTGATCTGATCAAAAATCGAATCTGATCAAAATCAAAAAAATCGAAACTATCAAAAAAAATCAAAAAATCGAAACTATCAAAAAATCAAATTTGATAAAAAAAAATCGAAACTATCAAAAAAAATCGATTTTTGATGAAACTATCAAAAATATGTTGAATTTGATGTAACCTTTTCAGTTTGCCCCTTTCTGCAGGAAGACTGCCGTCTGCCGCTCAGTCGGCGAGGCCGTGAGGAACTTCGGCGAGGCTGCGAGGGACTTCGGCGAGGCCGTGAGGGACTTCGACGAGGAGTCGAGGACGCGAGAATCAAAGGGGAGAGGTGAGGAGCGTCAATCACAGCTAGGGTTTTCACTTTTCAGATGAGAGTCGAGAGGGATTCGGAAAGTTCAGGGAAGAGAAAGATAAAACCAAATTAATATAATATAACATATTATATATATATATATATATATATATATATATATATCCTAATGGGCCCCTAATATTTTTGGGCCCTGGGCAGGGGCCCTGGTTGCCCTAGGCCAGGGCCGGCTCTGACCATCGGCGCCCTTCGGCCGCCGTTCCGAATCAAACTATACTCTTGGAGACATGGTGAACCCATTGGAGAACGTGCATATAAGATGTCACATCATTCACTATGATTTTTACTTTCCCATTTTCACTCTCTTAATTATTATTCTTACCCGATAAATTCTTATAATTTGTTCCAAATTAAAAAATTATGATAGTAAAATCACTTTTAAAAAAAGTCCGACAAATTCTACTTTCTTGCCCACGTGTTTTCATGATCCAAATCGCACAAACAGCAATCTCGACAGGCTAACTCTGAGCACGCGGAACTTCAAACAGTCCTTGCAAATGATGTTAGAATTGTTCGGCTACCAGGTGTCAAATATTTAATTTATACAAATTAATTTTAAAAATGATAAATTTAATTTTATAAAAAAAATTATCCACCGTCGAGATAAATAAAAAAACATTCATAATAGATAATGTATCAATTCTAAGAGCGAATTAAAAAATATTCATAATAGATAATGTATTAACTTCGAAAGCTGACCATAGGAAATGAAGACTTTAGAGGAAGAGAATCTGTTTTGGAATTAGAATCGGTTGACATATAAAAGCTGATTGCAAAGATTGAAATTTGAGAGTCAAAATTTTAAAAGGAACATTAGAATGGTATCGGAAAGAATCTCGATGATTATCATTCCGACGTTCAAATCAAAACTCATAAATGAAATGAATTGTTGGGAAAAAAAGAGAGTTTAGAATGATGCATATCCTTTTTTTCTCATGTCTTGATCTTCTTTTATTCTTTTTCTGTGATCATTGATCTTCTTAATATTTATGTTCTCTCTTTATTAATTACCTTTAATGTCTATTATTAATGGTCGTCACTAGATCCTACCCCGTATATGTTACCATCACCTTCTAATCATTGTAGACCCATTTATATCCTGGACGCCTTAAAGACTTTTTAATTATTCCATATTATTATATTATAATATCATACAAAGGGCGTTGATGGGGTTGAGCACCCCGTGGCTGACACGTAGACTGAAGAAGCTATGCGGTAGGATCTAATGAGTCTGGACGACTCTCTTTCCTTGGCTCCCGAGGCTCCCTTGGGAAGGTGGATTCCCAAGACCACCTCAGGTAGACCTACTTCTGGGATCGCTCCAGGAGGATACACGCCTGAGATCACCTCGGGAAAGCGAGCGCCCGGGACACCCCGGGCCAAAAGGCACCGAGACCACCTCGGGGTAGCGGAGTCCAATGAGCACTCGACCTCAAGTAATCGTCCCCCTTTCTTCAGATTTGTGGATAATCATGACCCGCAAGACGTGATCATTAAAGCCTTAATCATCACAACAACTTAGATTTAAGTGTTGCGGCGACTGTTATAAAGATCATCCAGTAACCGACAATCAAGGGAACGTGGAGGAGAACGTGGGACACATGGGACCGTCGTCACAGGTATAAAAGGTACACCAACCCCTCCAGTAAAGGGGTACACACTCTCTACAACTCATACTTTCTTTCTTATCTTACACATTTCTCTATCGAGGTACTAACTTGATCATCGGAGTGGGCTTCGCCGGACAACTTCCGGCGTGCTCCCCTAACGCTTGTGTTGATCTCGCAGGGCGCAGAGTTCCTTCCCTCCTGTCATCTTCCACGTGGGCAGAACCCTAGTGCCTGGCCATCATCGTCGACACCTTTTGGAACAAATTTGACGCCGTCTGTGGGAATCCAGTAAAGCACTAGAAGGAGCATCGATGGCAGGACCAGAGGAACAAGCCGTTGTCCTGACAATGGAGGAACTATACCGCTTGGTAGTGTTAAATACCTAAAAAGTTAGGGGCTAAAAGGGTAAAAGTTTCCTAAACTTAGGGCCTCTTATGTGGGTGACCAAAGTTTGAGGGGTTATTCGCAAAATGGCCAACCTTTAAAATCCCTTTTCCTTATTCCCTTGGACTCGACCGACCTCTCTCTCTCTCTCTCTCTCTCTCTCCAGTTTTTCCTCTTCTTCTTTCTCCGACTTCATGGACACTTGTGGGGCAGAGATCAGGGGGTCGTTCAGGTGGCGGATCCACCTTTTGCATCTTTCTCCGACTTCATTCGTCTTCGCCGAGCCTGCGTCTGCGCGAGCCATCCCCGAAGCGACCCTTCTTCTCCTTCCCCGATCTCGTCGGAGCCGAAGTTTTTGATCGATCTCAACTCCTCTTCTCCCCCATGCCTCCTGTCATAGGTGCGACCTCGGGATTTTAAGTCGTGGCTGGTTTGGGGGTACTCCGGCGAATCGAAGGTGAGTGGTTGCTGTTTTGCGATTTCGAATGGTTTCCGATCGTGGTCGGGATCTTGATTTGGGCGAACCTTTGTGTTCTGTGGATCTAGGGTTCTTGGAGGGGGATTCCAAACGGGAACCGTAGGAGATCATACTCCCCTCGACGCGTATTGTTGTCGGCGGTCTTAGCGATACTCGGATTCGAGCGAGGAACTGCGGTACCAACCTAAAACAAGGTAAGGACGAATTGCTGCATTGTTAGATCTGAGGAAGTGCTGTAATGGAATTCTGTTTCCGTTTCTTTCCTAGAGCTGCGAATTTGGAAAAAAAACTCTGATGAATTAGGGCTTGGGCCGAGCCTAACTGAGAGAGAGCTGGTGGTTGTTCCTGTGTTTGAGCTGGTTCTGTGTTACTCGGGCAGAGGAGTTCGTGTGTACCAGCTAAGGTAAGCTCAATCTCTGTTGGTGTATAATTTGGATTCCGATCTCAAATCTTGCATTGATCTTGATGTTGGGTTCTGTTTTTGCGTGAGTTTAGTTACTGATCAGTCGTAATTTTGAATACTGTCATGATCTTGGATTGTTACTTGTGATCTATTCTTCCGTTTCTTCCAATCTACTGTTCTTGGGTGAATCGATGTTGTATGGCAGAGATCGGTGATGAAGAGAGGGTTGTGTTGATCCGGATGATAGGAATGGGTAATGGATCAATTGGATTCGGTTGGGGGTATTTACTATTATTAATTGGTGTTTGTTATTGTAATTGGTGGTTCTGTTTGACTTCTTGTCATGATCAGTGTTGATGCAAATTAGGCTTTGGAGTATTGGATTTTAATCTGTTCATGGTTCTGTTTGGAGTGGTTTATGGTGATCAGATTATGTTGTGCATTAGCTTGGACCGTAGTGTAATTATAATTATTTAAATTGGACTTTAATAGAGTATAGGGAAGTGGGTATTTAATTAGGATTAATTAGGTAGAATTGATCCTAATTAAATTTGATGGTACTTTTGGATAAGTATCTTATGGGTTGGTAGCTAAGTGACTTCGTATTTGATGCAGGACATTGATTTTCGCGGCTATCTGCATTGCGGATATTTTTGGACGGGGGGGGGGGGGGTGGGGGTTCTCGTCGCACGGACTTCATTATATCATGGCGGGTACCTCTTTTTATGCATAGATAGATTTAGTTAGCAGTAGGGATATTTGACATTTTTATCACTGTACTCTTGCTTCGGTAGTTGTATCCGTTAGCTTTACTGCTTACTATTTCTGTATGGATTGGTGATGCACAGTTTACCTTATACCTTACGCTAGGATTTAGGTATTGGTGCATACCGGTTATCTGAACTACTGCATATCATGTAGATGACAGCAGGGATAGATAGTAGATGATGCATGGGATAGTGACATGCATCATTATTGCATGTAGCATAGGGGACGGCCTTTGACTCCCTGGAGGTTGAGATGGGCCGTCGTACTTGCTACTCGTGTAGGGGCATATGTAGGCGACCTTTGACTCCCCTAGTGGTTGAGATGGGCCGTCAGACCTGCCACATGACCTGTCGTGCAGCCCCGTTGGCGGACCCGGCGCTGCAGCAGGTCCCCTACCTGTCCGATGATAATGAGGGATGTTTAGAGCGTTACTCCACCCGATGGTGGGGTACGTTTATGGTCTCCGATCCTACCCATTCGGTCTCGCGTGTACCACCTCATAGACCGTCTGTTCGTGCAGAGAAGACCAGGTCAGAGCCCTACCCACTCGGTTCGCGTGCTTTCGCGACCTACACCGACTGGCGTCAGGGGTGACCCATGTTGCATCATGAGCATGCTCTGTATCTCTGCACTTGGTTGTGTTTGCTGCACTTGATTGCTGCACTTGGTTGACATGCATACTATCGGGTTTGGATCGACGCAGGTATGTATGTACTTGTTACTTATGGTTCAGCTCTGCATTCCCTTCTTACTGCATTTATGTTTATTATTGTGGTAGATGGTGACTTATTGCTAGTATTTCTTCCTGTGCATATTAGACTGTATTCGCTGAGTTATTAGGACTCACCCCGTTAGCTCTGTTTTTCTCTTTCAGGATGATCGTCTGGATTGCCCAGCAGCCTGTCCCAGTTCATGTGTCTCCGAGACGATTTCCGCTATTGTTCTGTGTTTTGATTGTGGTAAATGTTGGTACCCTTTTCTTTAATTAGTTTTGTTTCTTTCCACTTTCGCTGTCATATGTTGTGCTATGTTGTGACGTTCCATTTTACGGCAGTATAGTTGTACTTTTGTGTGCCATGGAGGCCTCGGTTCCGTTTTGGTTTTGTCGTAAGTCGTACCGATACGCATCTTTGTTGTTGTTTTCGTTTTCGCTTTATACAGTCGCTTGTTCCAGCCCTATAGGCTGCAGTACAAGCAGGCTGAGGTAGTCGTGATGATTAGGTTTCGGATTGTCCGCCGGGACGAGGGAGTAGTTGTCCGGTCGGTATCGGACGAGCGGCTCCTCGGGGCGTGACAGGTAGCCAACACCATCAAAGAAGCGCTTGAGCAGCACCAAGTCGAACAAGCTGCCTCACAGCAAGAGACTCCTGCGCGGGAGGAGATCCCTAGAGTCTCTATCTCGCACTCGCGGAGATCCGTCACACCTGTGGGATAACGGGACGGAGCAGCCCCAGGTCCTCGAAAAAACTCTCCCGGAGATATCAAGAAGGCTCATTCGGTAGCCTCCAGCGCGCATAGGCACGAAGAAGGACAAGGGAACCAAGTGCTTCTCTTCGCCTTACGACAGGCTCGGCGAACCTAGCTCCGTGCTAGTGCTTCTCGCCGCCTTACGACAGGCTCGGCGAACCTAGCTCCATGCTAGCGCTTCTCACCGTCTTACGACAAACTCGGCGAACCTAGCTCCGTGCTAGCGCTTCTCACCGCCTTACGACAGGCTCGGCGAACCTAGCTCCGTGCTAGCGCTTCTCACCGCCTTACGACAGGCTCGACGAACCTAGCTCTGCGCTATCGAATCATTTATCTCCTCGCCTTACGACAGGCTCAGCGAACCTAGCTCCATGCTAGCGGTTCATTTATCTCCTCGCCTTACGACAGGCTCGGCGATCCTAGCTTCGTGCTAGCGCTTCCCTTTGCCTTATGGCAGGCTCGGCGAGCCTAGCTCTGCACTAGCGCTTCATTTATCTATTTGCCTTACGAGAGGCTCCGCAAACCTAGCTCCGCGCTAGCGCTTCATTTATCTATTCGCCTTACGATAGGCTCGGCGAACCTAGCACCGTGCTAGTACTTCATTTATCTATTCACCTTACGATAGGCTCGGCGAACCTAGCTCCGCTCTAGTGATTTTCACTGCCTTACGACAGGCTCGGCGAACCAATCTCCGCGCTAGCGCTTCATTTATATATTCGCCTTACGACAAGTTCGGCGAACCTAGCTCCGTGTTAGCGATTCTCACTGCCTTACGGCAGGCTCGGCGAACCTAGCTCCGCGCTAGCGCATCATTTATCTATTCGTCTTATGACAGGCTCGACGAACCTAGTTCTGCGCTAGCGCTTCATTTATCTATTCGTCTTACGACAAACTTGATGGACCCAAAAGAGCTGTCACGAATGTGGGTCTCAAATTTAGATATTTGTAAAGCTGGAAACCCTTTTTGCTAGCAAAGATAAAAATTTAGTAAAGGGGTCACAAGTCGTATTTTTCCTAAGGCTAGTTAGGGTTGTTTGATTCGAGCTCGGGTTTATGTGTCGTTGATATTTTTTGGGTTTCAAATAAAACTTGGGTTTGATTTCAAATAGAAATGAGAACACAGTGAAAAGGAAAGACTTAGCTAGACGAATTTAAACTAGATATGGCAATTTATGAACTTCACCAATGAACAACTCAATCAAATCAATGAACTTGACTGAATTTGGAGAACAAATATGAATTCAAATTGCAAGAGTACATTACAAATTGTATTGAACTTAAGGCATTCCACTCAAAGCCGAAACATAACTTGATACAATTGCAGCAATTAAAACAACTTGATACGCATAAAAAGGATACTAAAATTTAGAGCAACCGAATGTAAAGACACTACTTTTTAATAGTTGAACTTGATATGCAGAATTTAACTGATCAATGCAAACACAAATTGACTGCAAAAATAAATGAAAACTCAGGATTCAACTCAAGCAAAGAGAATTTCAAACTAGCTGCAATGCTCGGAATTAACCAAAGGAAGAAATGGATGAACGAATTCAGAATCAGCCAAATGCAAATTGATGCTGAAATCAAGTACAGTAATTCACTGAAAATTAAGTTTATTTGATACCAATCACTGCCGTAGCTTAATATTGATACATAGAAAAGAAGTGAACAGCTTGATACGCAAGGGAAGTTCTTGAGTGCCAAAAGCTAATTCTAAATGCAGAGCTCTAGCTAGCCATTCCAAAACAAAAACTGATTGATACAACTCGAAGAAACAAAGCTGACAGAAAGAAAATGCTATGCATGAATGAGAGAAGAAATTCAGAATGGGAATCAGAAATTCTAGAACAAACTTAATGCAGAAATTGAATGTGCAGGTAAGCAAGAATGAAAATGTAGCAACAACTTGGATGCAAAATCAAACGAGCAACTGAAAACCAGTTCTCAAATCTAATATTCAGAAGTGATGAACTTTGAACTGTAGAAATGAAGATAGCAATCTCAGACACAACGGAATGAAGAACCAAACTCAGAAATGCAGCAGTAAAATTCAGAAAATAGAATCCGAAGACAGAAATTCAACTGCAAACTAAGTGTAGATCAAACAAGCAACTCAGATTCAAGGGCACGAATCTAATGTTTAAGAAAAGATGTTGAAGAGTTAATATTCACTAATATACAATTCAGAAACTCAAAAGCAGAATTGATATGCAGGTGGAAAAAAACTGATACGCAACTACCGAATTGATACGCAAGCTCTAAATCATGAAGTAAACTAGAATTGAAACTAATTATTCACTAGACAGGCTTCATAGTAACTACTTGCAGAATTTAACCCTAATTAAGAAAGAAACAATTCAAAGAAGTAAACTAAACAACTAACATGAAGACAGAAACAGAAATTGTTTTGCAGAATTGAAATTACAGCTAAAGCGAAAGAAATACAATAAGAAACTAAGCCTCAATCATTCCCTTGTCTCAAGACCTCCTTGCCGTCACACAAGAGCAAGCCAAGAACCCCTTCAGCTCCGCAAATCAATGGGAAAACAGCTTCAATTTCGACCCTGCTCACAAACTGCACTCGGCTGGAGAAAACCAATCTGATCTCCTCGATCTCGCGATGTCGAGGTTTGGTGATGATTTGGTGATGATCAAAACATACCAGAGAACCCTCCAGTAAGCTCCGATGGAAGGAAACGACACGCGATCGCGATTGAATCGATCAGATCTCAGAAATTGACGAAACCCTCAATCAACTCTGCTCCGGTGCGAATCCGAGCTTGGATCTCCACGGAAGCCTCTCCCCGATGATTCAGATCTTGTTCCAAGGTTATGATCGAGATGGCCACGCCTTCAGATGGAAAAATCGCCGAAGAAAATGAAGAACAGTAAGGAAAACTCGAAGAAACCGGCGAAGTCGCGACCACTCTCTTCTGCGGAGGGAATTTCCATTTAAACTTATGCCATTTAATTTGGACAGCTGAGATTGTTCAAAGCTCATCCAACGGTTGATCTTAATCCAATCTGAACCAAAACTCTCAGATGTTGATCAAAGGTCAGGATCTGTCTCTCAGTGGTTCGGATCTTCCAAATTTTCAACGAATGGCTCAGATTAAGCTGATCTTTGAACGGATGGTCTAGACCCCTCTGATCTTGATCTAACGGCTAGATGAGCTCCGATTTACCCCTAAACTTCCAGATCTCATTATGAAGGTCAGATCTACCTTTCCTCATATGGGATCCATCTGATTTGCTCTGGATGATCCAAATATGCTTATCTTCTGAATGGACGGCTCACAATTCTCCATAGCTTGATCGCCTTGATCTAAGCCTGATTCCGACCATTCTTGACCTCGGTCCGTGATCCTTTCAAAGCCTGCAAACATAGATTCACAATTAAGTTCCAAAATATCCCAATGTGACAAAATTTACAATAAAACCCAAAAATAGACTACATTCACAAAACCTAGGATAAATGCAATATTAAGCAAGTAAACTATGGGTCAAATTTGGATGTTAGCATCTAAAATGATCAACAAAATGATACCTATCAACTCCCCCATACTTAAGCTTGAGCGTCTCACGAAAACTACTAGGTATGTATCCCTTAGACTCTTTCCAAGCATAATTAGAATCAAGTGAAAAGAAATTATCTAAAGTTGTCAATTCTCAAAAATCTAAACTCTATGGATTAGTATCTCGTCCTTAAATCAACAACTTAGCCTTTTCATCCTTCATGATTCATTGAGATGAATTTAACTCTCTAGCCCTTTCAAAGGAAATTTTTGGTGGCTCTCTTTTTGAGTTCTAAGTTCATGATGAAAATGGAGCTCACTCATACACACATGCTTTTTGCACTACCATAGGCTTGCTTGTTATCTACACTCCACCATTATTCATGATTAGGATCAACATCTACAAAAGTTCATCCAAACAAGTGAAGAACATATGAAATGGTAAAAATGAAGTAAAAACTAAGAAAATAACAAATTTGATAAAGTGGAAGACTTAAATGCTCAAGGATATTTTCAATGCACTTTGCCCTCTTGTCAATCCTCATAATGAAATCAAAAGTGTAATGGAGTGAAGCCTTGGCATTGCCCTTCAAAAATTTGATAAAAAGACCTCATTAGTTCCTTTGTGCCAATTTTTTTTTTTGCGTGCCAACCTTGCTTCCTTCTCTTTTCTGAATTTTTTTTAAGAATCCTCTAGCAAAGTTAGACTTGTAGTGGAGCAAGGAATTAATTCGGATTAGAGAAACATTCATTTGCTTCATGGTGCTAACACTTCACTTGCGTGCCACTTTATCTCTTTTTTTTTTCTTCGAACTATTTTTTTTTCTCAACCCTTCTAATGGATCATTTCTGATCAGAATTTGTCTCAGGAATCTTGAGATATCAAATAACAACTAGGGACAAAAACTTGATGCTCCACATATAACCTTCACTAACTCTTGCTACTCACTTTTGGTACATATCCTTCAAGTTGGCACACTTCTACTTTTATTCTCTCTTTTTATCTGTTTCAAAGTCCAGCTCCAAGGCAATTCATTTCAGAATCCTGAACCATCAAGCTCTTCATCTGTGCAATTTCCTGGTTTCTTATCAGCAAGTAACTCAGCTAGTAGTAGATAATTAAGTCCAAATTGTTTTGGATTTCAACTTCACTGCAGGTTTTTTTTCTGTTCTGATCTAAAACATCCAAGCAGCCACATTCTCCTTTGTTCTGATCAACATGATGTGCTCAACCCTTTTTGACACATTGATGAACTTAGTTCCCTGATTCATAACCTAGCAAACCAAATTTCAGCTTCCTCTTGATACAAAATTGATTTTATGGAAACATATCCTTCTGATTTTTTTTTCCACTACATCTTCAACTTATATTCTCAACCTTGTTGTCGAGTGGCTTCCTCCTTAATCCTTGCAGCAACCACATTCTTTTTTTAATTTTTTTCAGATCAGTTCAGCTGCACTTCGATTACTAAACTGCACAAAAAATTTCTTCTCTGTTTTGGCACAGATTCTCTTCATGGATTTTAGCTTTGTTCAGCTTCCATTCAAACTTTACAGCCTTCCATTCAAACTTTACAGCCTTCCATTCAAACTTTAGCCAAGTGTTGCTAACCTTAACTTCCATAATTCCAACTTTCCAATTCTTGATCCAAACCATTTGTGCTACAAACTCCATTGATTTCAGATTTTTCTTCATGGCACATATTTTTTTCTATTTTTTTTCGTGCCATTTGTTTCCATTGCAGTTTTTTTTTAGATCCACTTCACCTCCCATTCACAACTGAATTCCCACTTATTCTTGATACCAAGCTCCACTCAATTGGGCAATTTTTGCTTCAACCGAATAGAATTTTTTTTTTCATCCTTGAAATGAAATACATCTTTGATACAAAATTCTTCCAAAACATTAGTCATCTCCCCCACATTTGATCTTTTGTCCGTCTCGAGCAAAGTAGCATCAAAGAACCTCCCCAAACAAACAAGTCCATAGAGAAGTATGGTTAAGAGTAGGAATATAGGAAAGAAAAATAGAAAAGATTATGTATCAAGTATGATTATTGCTAAAAATGATATGGAAAGGAGAAACAAATTTATTAGCCTTTATAGATGTGATCCAATCATAGAAATATGGTTTTGAAAGAACCTAAGCAAGTTCTAGAGTACAATCACATATGTGTATCACAAAAATAAGGCTAATCCTCACTAGGTACAAATAATTCATCTCAAGTCATCAATTAAGAATCCAAAGCCAAGTAGTACTCAAGCATCCAAGATTTCATCCATTAGCTTAAATCTAAAGTTTTAACAACCAAATTTAATTTGTTTTCAAGAGACTCTAAAAATGATATGAAGATAACCTGGAGGGATACATTTATTCCTATTTATTAAGAAAAAGTGTCAAAAGACATAAAATGATATTTACAATGTCTATTTATTCATTCTACTCACCTAAAAATTTATTAGCAAGAACTCTTTTTAAAAGAAAGTTCTACTTCTAGAAAACATAAAAATGAAACATGCAATGAAAGAAAATGCAAGAAAGAACAAGCTCCCTTTTATTTCTGGTGGTCGGAGTCTATCAAGAAATAACCTCCATCGTGGTAGTGGAGGAATATGGGTAATTGAGTGAGTTTCCTTCAGTTGATCAATTTTATGATGCATTACTCCCCCACACTTAGACTTTACAGCAAAATGTTCAGGTGGCCGTAGGTGATTTAGGTACAAGAGCCATTTAAGAGGTAGAGTGCATCGGATTAGAGTAAGATCATCTCTTTTCTCTTGATGCTTTTTGGAAATCCTTCCAGGAGGTTGAAGACTGTTTAGATGGAGTACCCACTCAAGAAATCTTTGAGACCCAGCAAAATCATGTAATACCTTTCTCATGCGTGTAGGGTAAGATAGAAGTGTAATACCATAAATTTTCACATAGAATGTATCCAAAAATGCATCACATCCAATAAAATCAATTTCCGGCACCTCAAAGAATTTTTCACAATTAAAATCCACCAAAGGTATATCAAAAAACTTATTGTTGGACCGGTGCCGTCGATAGAGGGGGGGTGAATATCGATCGTGAAATCTTTCGTAAATATTTCGTAAGACTTCTGGACTCAGAGCGTTAGTGCAGCGGAAACATAAAAATAAAATAAAAGAAAGCAAAGCAGGGGACACGGCAGGTTTATTTACTTGGTTCCCAACCCCCCAGGGTCAGTACGTCCAAGGCCTATGTACTCGGCGTTGAGTCCACTAATAGTCTCCTTTCCGGAATTTCCGGAGGCGGAGAAACCCGACTTACAATGCAATATTACAAGCAATAATAAAGAAAAATAAATACTGTAATTAATTGCAAACCAAGCAAAAATGTGAAGCTCGGCCGATCTGGACCTCCGAAGTGCCGCGCACTTCCTCCTGGAGCCTCCCGGTCGCAGAGCCTCGTCTTTAGCGCGTTGTCGTCGGTCGGAATGAATAGAATCGCAGTTGGAAAGTGTGTTGGAAGCAGAGGGGTCGAAGCCCCTTTTATAGCCCTCCTGGGGGCGCCCTGGTCGACGGGGGCGCCCCGGAAGACTCGGTCAACTCTTATCCTTGCGCCTACCTTGCCGCAGGTGATAAGAACTTTGACCAGGGCGCCCCGGATAACTCGGGCACCCCCTTGAGGGCTTATCCTGTGTTCTGGCTTCGAAACAGCAAAACAACTACTAATTAGGGCGCCCCGGACGCTCCGGGCGCCCCGGTTGACACCTGTTCTGCAAACACTCGTTTGCTGCATGTATAGTACTGCCTGGGGACGCCCCGGACACTCCGGGCGCCCCGGTTGACACCTGTTTTGACTGCATCATGAAACTGCATGTTTTAGTACTACCTGGGGGCGCCCCGGACGCTCCGGGCGCCCCGGTTGACACCTGTTCTGCAAACACACACAAGTGCACATCTTCTGCACTGGCTGGGGGCGCCCCCCATGCTGGGGGCGCCCTGGCTGCTGGGGGCGCCCCCAACACTGGGGGCCCTCTGGCAGCCAGTTTTCAGCCTTCTTCATTTGCTTGCTTTGTCTTCTTCTCTTGGTACCTGCAAGATATATATATGCAAAGCAAGTATACATGAAATATTAATCTTACGAACTTGGTTCGGACTTCGGATTGGCACGCAATCCTAGGTCGAACCGACGCAAACTCTTACCCCCGAGAAAGCGCCTTTCACCTACTCCTTTCAGGAGACGGTTGCCGCCCGGTCCTTCGGGTGGACTTTTGCCTAGCCGCCCTTCGCTAGGTCTTGGATACCTAGGTCTTGTTTCCCTGACAGCCCTTCGTCAGGTGCCCAGCAGCCCTTCGCTAGGACTTGTTCCCCTGACAACCCTTCGTCAGGTGCCTAGCAGCCCTTCGCTAGGACTTATTTTCCTGACAGCCCTTCGTCAGGTGCCTAGCAGCCCTTCGCTAGGTCTTTTCTTTCTGGCAACCCTTCGCCAGAGCCTAGCAGCCCTTCGCTAGGTCTTTTTCGTTCTGGCAGCCCTTCGCCAGAGCCTAGCAGCCCTTCGCTAGGTCTTAGGGTTTCCATGCCTAGCTTAACTAGGACTTTTCTCAGGCTTAGGTTACTTCTCCTTCGCTCCCCTTTGTCTGTTCAACATATTACTGACTTAAGTACATTGTCATACATTAAAACACATAAAGGAGAACATCATTGATGCAACTTGCACCAACAATCTCCCCCTTTTTGATGTTTGACAATAACTTAAGTTAGATTGGTTTAAGGGGCTAAATTACTATCCTTGGGATAGAAAAACTAAAAGGTATAGGTTTTGGGAGAGTAAAAAATTTTCTAACTGAAAAAAATTCTAACTTAAGCACTCTCTCCTCCTTTGTCATGCATCAAAAAAACTTGCATCAACAATAAAAAAACTTTGAATTTTTGTTTTGAAAATACTTAGTGCAATTTTGTTTTTAAAAAAATTGCATAAATTTGAAAAATGCTCTAGGTTTAAAATATAAGTACTTTGAAAAGATGATTTGTAAGGAGTGCAAGTACTTGTAAAAGATTATTTAAATCCCTTTTTAAAAAAGTATAAGTATATTTTTTGAGAAATTAAGTACTTAACAATACATTTGAAAATATTTTTTTTTCAAAATTAAGAATATTGGTTTTGAAAGACAAAAGTACCCTTTTTTTTTGAAAATATTTTACTTGATTGAGTTTCTTTTCCAGTCTGACACCATCCTAGGAAACCTTGTTGACCACAAGGGCATTTCCTAAGTGTCCTGGAAAGTTTTCAAACAAGTAAATATTATTATAAATTTTTAAAAAAAATGATAATATTTCACAAAGTATGTGCTGAAAAACTGTGTGAATTTTGAAGATCTAATATTTTACTTAACTTGGTCTATTTTCCAGTCTGACACTATCCTTGGAAACCTTGTTGACCACAAGGACATTTTCTAAGTGTCCTGGGAATTTTCCAACCTAAGTAACTATTATTTCAAAATCATTTCATAAGTCACACAAATTTTAACAAGTGGTATTTTGAAAAACATAGATTTTTAGTATTTTAAAAGTATGTAATTGAATAATTCTTTTAATTTGACCTCCCCCTAAACTTGACTCAGTCCTGGGAAGCTTGTTGACCACAAGTACTCTTCCTTTGAGTCTTAAGGTTTGATTCAAATCAAAGGAATTTTCTAATAATAAAAAATAGTTTAAGACTTGAAAAAATTTGACTCAGACTCCCCCTAAATCTGACACATCCTAGGAGTCCTTTTTAGATTATGAAGTGGACCTTCCTCTGTGTCTTTAGGGTTTATCAGAATCAAAAGAACAGGTAAACATTTGATTTTTGCAATAGGTAAAATCTTTTTCGAAAAGCCACAAGTGATAACGATTAAAGCATGATTTTCGAAAAGATATTTTCAAATAATAGTAATGTTTTTAAAGTGCAGTTTGAAAAATATGAAAAGCACTCCCCCTGCATCAATGCCGTTTGACTCTATCTAAGTGTCCTAAGGAACTTTAGTGCTGTCCTAAGAGGCTTGTGTCTAATTGCGTGAGTCAATCAATTTTTGAAAACAATATACCTTTTTGAAAAATGTGTAATATATATAATCAATCAGACAAGCATGAATTCCATAAAAACATTATTATGTTAAAGCTCTATTTTGAAAAATATATTTTTAGGAAAATATTCTAACAATTTTGAAAAATAATTTTGAAAAATATTTTTCAATTCATTAGTCCTTAACATCTCACCCATTTTAGATATATCAAAACAACAAGCATAATTGCCTTATAGGTGTATTGTGAGATGCTTGAATCATTTTCCATAAATTATTAAATCTAAGATTTAATTGAAATTTATGTTAGATTCGAATTTGACAAAAGACAATTTGAATTTGAATTTCAGAAATTGGCTTCCAGGTCTTGGCGAGGCACTAGGCCTTCTTTGACCGTAGCCTTATGGGATCATCCACCCTTTCCTTGACAAAGCCTTTTAATGAAATTTCATTTTCAAATTGAATTAGGTCATTTTCTGGTCTAACTAGCTTGGGTCTTGGATCGGTAGCTTCGGCTAGTTTCACCAGTCTAAAGAGACCAAGTAGACTTGATCTTATTAGAGTTGGTTTCCCCAACGTACTATCATCTCACCTCCTCCCAATACTATGTTGCCAAATTTCAATTATCTTTCTCTTATGACCTTTCTAAATTATGCATAAAATTTAAATATGAATGACATGTCATATTTTTTAAGGAAAATAGCAAATGCATGGCATGACAATTATGCATGAGTCAAACAAGTCAAGGCATTTTATTTTTGTTTCTAAAAATGTGTCAAATTCTCGATTTGATACATATCGTGTGAACCTGCGAATATGTCAACCCACTTTGACATATTTGATTTTATTGAATTAATTGTTGCGGTTTGGGTAAGGTTTTAGTTTGGTTCAGGTTTAAGTGATTTAAGATCTTGATTGAATTTAGTTGAATTAAAATTGAGTTGATTTGAATTAACTGATTTAAAGTGAATTTAATTGAATTAATTTGAATTAATTGAATTAATTTGAATTAATTGAATTAATTTGACTTAATTGAATTAATTTGAATTTAATTGAATTTAATTGAATTATATGAATTAATTCGAATTTAATTGAATTATATGAATTAATTCGAATTTAATTGAGCTTAATTGAATTATTTAAGATTTAATTAATTAATTTGAATTTTTAGGAATTAATTAATTTGAATTTGAATTATTAAGAATTAATTAATTTGAATTTGAATTATTAAGAATTAATTAATTTGAATAAGAATTAATTAATTCGAATTAGAATTATTAAGATTTGATTTGAATTTAATTAATATTTAATTAAGATTTAATTAATTTGAATTTAAATAATTAAGATTTAATTAATTCGAATTTAATTTGAATTTAAATAATTAAGATTTAATTAATTCGAATTTAATTTTAAATTTAATTTGAATTAATTTGAATTAATCTGAATTTAATTAGGATTTAATTTGAATTAAATTGGATTTAATTTGAATTAATTTGAATTTGGATTTAATTTGAATTAATTTGGATTTAATTTGAATTTAGATTTAATTTGAATTAATTTGGATTAATTTGGATTTAGATTTAATTTGAATTAATTTGGATTAATTTGGATTTAATTTGAATTAATTTGAGATTTAATTCGAATTAATTTTGGATTTAATTTGAATTATAATGATTAATTAATAATTGTGGGTTTAAGTTCATCATTTTCATTATTTCAAAAATTTCTTCTTCATTTTTGTCTTTCTTTTCAAGTTTCTCTAATAATTTTGATTTATTTGAATTTTTGTAATTTTTATTGATTATGGCCTTTATCTTAGAAAATTCTATTTCCTCCTCAAGATTAAGTTTTTCAATATCCTCACAGTAGGTGGAGTAAATTGGGCCACTCGTTAAAGTTTTATAATAATATTCAATATTATCTATGATTAAGTTATTATCTAGGAGAATTTTATATTCAAAATTATCCTTAGAATTATCCTTAATATATTTTTAATATTTATCTCTAGATTATCTTTAAGAATTTTAGAATTAATTTCTGAGTTAATCTTGAGATTTTCAGAATTAATTTCGGATTTATCCTTAGGATATTCGAATTTGAATTCGGATTTATCCTTAGGATTTTCAATTTCGAGTTCGGGATTGATTTCAGATTTAGATCCAGAATTAGTTGCATCATTATCTGTAGAATTATCAGAGTTTATTTTAGATTTAATATCAGAATTAATTTTAGCAATTATTGAATTGGTATTAATGATTAAATAATTTATTTCTGACATTTTAGCCATATTCACATTATGTAACTTATTATTTAAAATATCTAATTGACTATGCAATAATTCTAACTTCTCAGGAAAATTATCTAAATTATTAAACGACATTGCAGGAATTTGTAAAGTTTTTGGAACATACATTTTTCGTACCTTTGCCGGATATTTATTTTTGTAGTGTCCGAATTTTTCACACTTGAAGCATTGCACGTGATCCTTGTTTTTCCGGACTCCTGGCGCTGGTATCTCCTTTGCCGCCGGTGACGAACGATTCTTACGAGTAGGGCACTGATTTTTGTAGTGCCCTCTCTCCCTGCACGTGAAACAAATAATATGGAATTTAAAATTTGACATTAAAATAAATATACCTGATTCACCCCTGAGCTCCCCCTCAACTCCTGGCGTCGTTGCTCCGTCGGCGGTTAGTCCGGTGAAGAGCGGCTCGGCTCTGATACCACTTGTTGGACCGGTGCCGTCGATAGAGGGGGGGGTGAATATCGATCGTGAAATCTTTCGTAAATATTTCGTAAGACTTCTGGACTCAGAGCGTTAGTGCAGCGGAAACATAAAAATAAAATAAAAGAAAGCAAAGCAGGGGACACGGTAGGTTTATTTACTTGGTTCCCAACCCCCCAGGGTCAGTACGTCCAAGGCCTATGTACTCGGCGTTGAGTCCACTAATAGTCTCCTTTCCGGAATTTCCGGAGGCGGAGAAACCCGACTTACAGTGCAATATTACAAGCAATAATAAAGAAAAATAAATACTGTAATTAATTGCAAACCAAGCAAAAATGTGAAGCTCGGCCGATCTGGACCTCCGAAGTGCCGCGCACTTCCTCCTGGAGCCTCCCGGTCGCAGAGCCTCGTCTTTAGCGCGTTGTCGTCGGTCGGAATGAATAGAATCGCAGTTGGAAAGTGTGTTGGAAGCAGAGGGGTCGAAGCCCCTTTTATAGCCCTCCTGGGGGCGCCCTGGTCGACGGGGGCGCCCCGGAAGACTCGGTCAACTCTTATCCTTGCGCCTACCTCGCCGCAGGTGATAAGAACTTTGACCAGGGCGCCCCGGATAACTCGGGCGCCCCCTTGAGGGCTTATCCTGTGTTCTGGCTTCGAAACAGCAAAACAACTACTAATTAGGGCGCCCCGGACGCTCCGGGCGCCCCGGTTGACACCTGTTCTGCAAACACTCGTTTGCTGCATGTATAGTACTGCCTGGGGATGCCCCGGACACTCCGGGCGCCCCGGTTGACACCTGTTTTGACTGCATCACGAAACTGCATGTTTTAGTACTACCTGGGGGCGCCCCGGACGCTCCGGGCGCCCCGGTTGACACCTGTTCTGCAAACACACACAAGTGCACATCTTCTGCACTGGCTGGGGGCGCCCCCCATGCTGGGGGCGCCCTGGCTGGATGGGGGCGCCCCCCTGTGGGGGCGCCCTGGCTGCTGGGGGCGCCCCCAACACTGGGGGCCCTCTGGCAGCCAGTTTTCAGCCTTCTTCATTTGCTTGCTTTGTCTTCTTCTCTTGGTACCTGCAAGATATATATATGCAAAGCAAGTATACATGAAATATTAATCTTACGAACTTGGTTCGGACTTCGGATTGGCACGCAATCCTAGGTCGAACCGACGCAAACTCTTACCCCCGAGAAAGCGCCTTTCACCTACTCCTTTCAGGAGACGGTTGCCGCCCGGTCCTTCGGGTGGACTTTTGCCTAGCCGCCCTTCGCTAGGTCTTGGATACCAAGCATCCCTTCGCTTGGTGCCTAGCAGCCCTTCGCTAGGTCTTGTTTCCCTGACAGCCCTTCGTCAGGTGCCCAGCAGCCCTTCGCTAGGACTTGTTCCCCTGACAACCCTTCGTCAGGTGCCTAGCAGCCCTTCGCTAGGACTTATTTTCCTGACAGCCCTTCGTCAGGTGCCTAGCAGCCCTTCGCTAGGTCTTTTCTTTCTGGCAACCCTTCGCCAGAGCCTAGCAGCCCTTCGCTAGGTCTTTTTCGTTCTTGCAGCCCTTCGCCAGAGCCTAGCAGCCCTTCGCTAGGTCTTAGGGTTTCCATGCCTAGCTTAACTAGGACTTTTCTCAGGCTTAGGTTACTTCTCCTTCGCTCCCCTTTGTCTGTTCAACATATTACTGACTTAAGTACATTGTCAAACATTAAAACACATAAAGGAGAACATCATTGATGCAACTTGCACCAACACTTATCACCACCAATGGAATCTATTTTAGATATTTCAATGGAATTTTCACAATTATTTCCCACCAAGGATGTATCAAGCAATGCATTACAACCAATGAAATCAATCTCTGGTACTTCCATATGTTTTTCACATTCAACTTTAGCATAAGATATAGCAAGAGATTCATCACAATAAATAATATCAATTTCAGACCTTTCTAAAAAAATTTCAAAATCCATATCCACTAAAGATGTATCAAGAAATTCATCATAACAAACAACATGAATTTGAGGCACTTCTAAAAATTTTTCACAATCAAATTCTGCAAAAGGTATGTCACAAAATGTTTCACAGCCAATAAGATCAATCTCGGGTACCTCCATAAGTATTTCACACTCAACTTCAGCATAAGATATAGCAAGACATTCATCACAATAAACAATATCAATTTCAGGCTCTTCTAAAAATTTTTCACAATCAGTTTCAGCATAATATGTATCAAGAATATCATCGCAATGAATAAAATCAAGCCTGGGTGCCTCTACGGAATTTTCATAATTGTTTTTCACAAAAGATGTATCAAGACACACTTCACTTGCAATTCTAGACTCCTCTCTGAAATTTTCTAAAGGAAAAGGAGAAATACTTACTTGATCGTACTCAAGTTCTGGTGGACACTCAACTAGAATAGGTGATCCTTGGGTTCTTGCTCCCAGCATGCAAGTCCCTACACTTTCTGGCTTATCCTCTGAATTTTCTACTGTATCTGTCAATGTTGGTGGTCCCTGGGGCTCTGTGCAATCCACTACACCTGTAGAATCATCTGGTGTGCATGCTTTCTCAGTAATATCTGCAACAACCTTATTAGAAAAATTAGGACTATCAATAGCAATATCACAAAATAAAAGATAAGAAGAGTCCTGTAAAGCTTCAGTTCCGAATTCAAGGCTGTCACGTGCTTTTCCATTCATCTCCTCTAATGCCTTCACAACTGATGCATCCTCAGCTTTTTCTGAAATCAAATCTCCTCTCACTATGTCAAATGCAACATCATCAGCACTTAACCGTGCCTCAACAGTCTTATCTGGGGTGTCTATACTCATAATAGAGTGATCTCCCCTAGGGTCCTTCATGGCGTCGAAAATATTAAACTGGACTACTGTGTCCCCCACTTCCATCGATAGTATGCCAGCATAAACATCAATTTTTGTTCTGGCAGTCTTCAAAAAAGGCATCCCAAGGATAAGTGGGGATCTATGTGTAAGATACTCTCCTTCCATGTCTAGAATGTAGAAGTCTGCAGGGAAAATCAACTCCTTAACTTTTACTAAAACATCTTCAATAACTCCTGCTGGATGGATTTGGCTTCTATCAGCTAACTGAATTACCACTCCATTGGACTGTAGAGGGCCAATGCCAAGCATCTGAAAAACCGATCTGGGCATCACATTGATGGAGGCTCCCAAGTCTAGCATAGCGTCATGAAAAATAGTCCTCCCTATCTCACATGATATAGTAAAAGCTCCAGGGTCTTCACACTTTTGAGGTATGGTATGGATGAGTGATGAAACATTCTTCCCCAAGCTGACCAACTCATTCTCCTTAAGCTTCTTCTTGTGAACACATAGATCTTTCAGAAATTTTGCATACTTAGGAATCTATTTAATCATGGTCAATAGGGGTACATTAATCTCTACTTTGCTAAACAATTTTATCAGCTTGTTGTACTCTTTGGCTTTCTACTCCTCCACTTGTCTTTTGGCTTGAGTTTTCCGCTGTGAAAAGGGCAAAGAAACCCTCAATTCTTCCTCTTGACCCAAATTTGGAGGGGCTGAATTTTGAGCTGCTGTCCCACTTGTTGTAGCTGATGTGATGTCGGTTCCAGGGCTGATTTGTGCTTCATTTTCCACCAAAATTATAGGATTGCTTGACGAAGGAGTTGAGCATGGACTAAGGGTAGAACCAACTGATTTTGAAGTGGTTTCGGGGCTATTTTGGGCTAGAAATGAAGGTGCTACCCTGTTTTCAGAAAATTCAGCTCTTGGACCATTTTGAGATGAAGTAACCTTCCCACTCCTCAAATAAATAGCGCTAGCATTTCTCTTTGGGTTAGGAATAGCTTGAGAAGGTAATTGGCTTGATCCTTGAGCTTGATTTTGATTTATCCCACTAGCCAATTGTCCAATTTGCCTCTCGAGGTTTTGTATGACGGCAAAAATATTACCTTGCTGTGATTGTTGGAAGTGGGATTGTTGGGGCTGATAGGAGGGCTGAAATTATTGTTGAAATGGCTGATAAGTAGGTTGGAATGTTGGTTGAATTTGCTGAGAATTATAGCCTTGCAAATTCTGATTTTGAAGTGAAAGTGGTTGTGGTGACGATTGAATTTGATTGGGCTGAAATCCTTGATTTTGTGGCTGAAAACTTTGATTCCAAAGCTGAAAACATTGCTGCGGTTGTTGGAATTGCTGCTGTAAAGGTTGATATTACTGTGGGTAATTCAAATTTCCTTGGAAACCTTGTTGATTCCCTTGAAACGGTTGCTGGAAATTCTGAAACGTTGGCTGGAAATGCTGATTTTGGGGCTGGTTTTGCAGATTTTGGGACTGAAATTGCCGTGGCTGCTGGAAAGATTGTTGTGGTTGCTGAAATTGTTGTTGTTGCGGGTTCTGTTGGTAGAAAGAATTTCCATACCTCAGATTTGGATGATCCCTCCAACCAAGGTTATAAGTAGAAGAGTATGAGTTATTCCTAGCTTGAAATTGTCCCCTAACCAAACCTGCTATTGACTCATCTTGTTGGAGGTTGGGACATGAATCTGAATTGTGTTCCTGGCTAGAGCAAATACCACATACGCTTATCACTTGGCTTGATTGTGGAGGTACCGAAGGAGTTGAATTTTGATTTGCATTATTAAGACTCATTTGCTTAATTACTGATGTGAGCTCTACCAATGCATTCTTAATCTCCCTTTGTTCATTAGAAGCGACCTGGACTTCATTAACTCCTCTAGTAGATAATGCTCTGCTTCCAAACTGCTGAGAATTTTCTGCCATATTTGAAATAAGCTCCCTAGCTTGATTTGGCGTTTTGTTTACTAGAGCTCCTCCTACTGCAGCATCTATCACGATTCTATCCATTTGCAATAAGCCCTCATAAAAATACTGGATGAGTAACTGCTCACTGATTTGGTGTTGTGGGCAACTGGAGCACAGCTTGTTGAATCTCTCCCAGTAATCATAAAGTGTCTCCCCCACCACTTGCTGAATGCCATAAATGCTTTTTCTGATGATCGCAGTTCTGGAGGCTGGAAAATATTTCTCTAGAAACGCCTTCTTCATGGAAATCGAGCTAGACACGTGCCCAGTAGGTAAGTAATAAAACCAATCTTTTACTGCTCCAGTTAGGGAAAAGGGAAAAGTCCTCAGCTTGATATCTTCTTCTGAAATACCCTGAGGCTTCATAGTGGAGCATACAACATGAAACTCATGCAGGTGTCTATTTAGATCTTCTCCAGATAATCCTTGAAACTTAGGCAACAAGTGGATGAGTCCAGATCTGAGCTCAAAATCACCAGCCAGCTCTGGATAAGCAATGCTGGAGTATTGAAAAGTGTCATCTGGTGCTGCAAGTTCATTCATGGTCTTCTGATGGTCTGCCATCTGATCAACTGAATAAGCTGAAATAGACTGAGTAGGAAGAATATCAAAAGCCTCTGAAACACTAAGCTGACTCCTCCTAGCTCTGAAAGTCCTCTCAATCTCAGGGTCAAAGTTCTCAAGATCACCAACTGTAGACCTGGTCATAAAATCAAAAACAAATCGCAGTAAAAGTATATAGAAAGATGAAACAAATAAAATCAGATCACAAGATATAGCAGTAAGTGCAAAAATGGATCAAGAAAAATATGAAATGAACACACAAGCAAAAAATCAAACAACTCAAATAGTATGCTCCCCGGCAACGGCGCCAAAAATTTGATGGACCCAAAAGAGCTGTCACGAATGTGGGTCTCAAATTTAGATATTTGTAAAGCTGGAAACCCTTTTTGCTAGCAAAGATAAAAATTTAGTAAAGGGACCACAGGTCGTATTTTTCCTAGGGCTAGTTAGGGTTGTTTGATTCGAGCTTGGGTTTATGTGTCGTTGATATTTTTTGGGTTTCAAATAAAACATGGGTTTGATTTCAAATAGAAATGAGAACACAGTGAAAAGGAAAGACTTAGCTAGACGAATTTAAATTAGATATGGCAATTTATGAACTTCACCAATGAACAACTCAATCAAATCAATGAACATGACTGAATTTGGAGAACAAATATGAATTCAAATTGCAAGAGTACATTACAAATTGTATTGAACTTAAGGCATTCCACTCAAAGCCGAAACTTAACTTGATACAATTGCAGCAATTAAAACAACTTGATACGCATAAAAAGGATACTAAAATTCAGAGCAACCGAATGTAAAGACACTACTTTTTAAGAGTTGAACTTGATATGCAGAATTTAACTGATCAATGCAAACACAAACTGACTGCAAAAATAAATGAAAACTCAGGATTCAACTCAAGCAAAGAGAATTTCAAACTAGCTGCAATGCTCGGAATTAACCAAAGGAAGAAATGGATGAAGGAATTCAGAATCAGCCAAATGCAAATTGATGCTGAAATCAAGTACAGTAATTCACTGAAAATTAAGTATATTTGATACCAATCACTGCCGTAGCTTAATATTGATACATAGAAAAGAAGTGAACAGCTTGATACGCAAGGGAAGTTCTTGAGTGCCAAAAGCTAATTCTAAATGCAGAGCTCTAGCTAGCCATTCCAAAACGAAAACTGATTGATACAACTCGAAGAAACAAAGCTGACAGAAAGAAAATGCTATGCATGAATGAGAGAAGAAATTCAGAAAGGGAATCAGAAATTCTAGAACAAACTTAATGCAGAAATTGAATGTGCAGGTAAGCAAGGATGAAAATGTAGCAACAACTTGGATGCAAAATCAAACGAGCAACTGAAAACCAGTTCTCAAATCTAATATTCAGAAGTGATGAACTTTGAACTGCAGAAATGAAGATAGCAATTTCAGACACAACGGAATGAAGAACCAAACTCAGAAATGCAGCAGTAAAATTCAGAAAATAGAATCCGAAGACAGAAATTCAACTGCAAACTAAGTGCAGATCAAACAAGCAACTCAGATTCAAGGGCACGAATCTAATGTTTAAGAAAAGATGTTGAAGAGTTAATATTCACTAATATACAATTCAGAAACTCAAAAGCAGAATTGATATGCAGGTGGAAAAAAATTGATACGCAACTATCGAATTGATACGCAAGCTCTAAATCATGAAGTAAACTAGAATTGAAACTAATTATTCACTAGACAGTCTTCATAGTAACTACTTGCAGAATTTAACCCTAATTAAGAAAGAAACAATTCAAAGAAGTAAACTAAACAACTAACATGAAGACAGAAACAGAAATTGTTTTGCAGAATTGCAATTACAGCTAAAGCGAAAGAAATACAATAAGAAACTAAGCCTCAATCATTCCCTTGTCTCAAGACCTCCTTGCCGTCACACAAGAGCAAGCCAAGAACCCCTTCAGCTCCGCAAATCAATGGGAAAACAGCTTCAATTTCGACCCTGCTCACAGACTGCACTCGGCTGGAGAAAACCAATCTGATCTCCTCGATCTCGCGATGTCGAGGTTTGGTGATGATTTGGTGATGATCAAAACATACCAGAGAACCCTCCAGTAAGCTCCGATGGAAGGAAACGGCACGTGATCGCGATTGAATCGATCAGATCTCAAAAATTGACGAAACCCTCAATCAACTCTGCTCCGGTCCGAATCCGAGCTTGGATCTCCACGGAAGCCTCTCCCCGATGATTCAGATCTTGTTCCAAGGTTGTGATCGAGATAGCCACGCCTTCAGATGGAAAAATCGCCAAAGAAAATGAAGAACAGTAAGGAAAACTCGAAGAAATCGGCGAAGTCGCGACCACTCACTTCTGCGGAGGGAATTTCCATTTAAACTTATGCCATTTAATTTGGACAGCTGAGATTGTTCAAAGCTCATCCAACGGTTGATCTTAATCCAATCTGAACCAAAACTCTCAGATGTTGATCAAAGGTCAGGATCTGTCTCTCAGTGGTTCGGATCTTCCAAATTTTCAACGGATGGCTCAGATTAAGCTGATCTTTGAACGGATGGTCTAGACCCCTCTGATCTTGATCTAACGGCTAGATGAGCTCCGATTTACCCCTAAACTTCCAGATCTCATTATGAAGGTCAGATCTACCTTTCCTCATATGGGATCCATCTGATTTGCTCTGGATGATCCAAATATGCTTATCTTCTGAATGGACGGCTCACAATTCTCCATAGCTTGATCGCCTTGATCTAAGCCTGATTCCGACCATTCTTGACCTCGGTCCGTGATCCTTTCAAAGCCTGCAAACATAGATTCACAATTAAGTTCCAAAATATCCCAATGTGACAAAATTTACAATAAAACCCAAAAATAGACTACATTCACAAAACCTAGGATAAATGTAATATTAAGCAAGTAAACTATGGGTCAAATTTGGATGTTAGCATCTAAAATGATCAACAAAATGATACCTATCAACTCGGCGAACCTAGCTCCGTGCTAGCGCTTCTCACCGCCTTACGACAGACTCGGCGAACCTATCACTGCGCTAGAGAATCATTTATCTCCTCGCCTTACGATAGGCTCGGCGAATCTAGCTCCGTGCTAGCGGTTCATTTATCTCGTCGCTTTACGACAGGCTCGGCGATTCTATCTCTGCGCTAGCAATTCATTTATCTCTTTGCCTTACGACATGCTCGGCGATCCTAGCTCCGTGCTAGCGCTTCTCTTTGCCTTACGACAGGCTTGGCGAACTTAGCTCTGCGCTAGCGATTCTCACTCATCATACGACAGGCTCGGCGAACCTAGCTCCGCGCTAGCGATTTTCACTCGCCTTACGACAGGCTCGGCGAACCTAGCTCCGCGCTAGCGATTCTCACTGACTTATGACAGGCTCAGAGAACCTAGCTCCGCGCTAGCGATTCTCACTCGCCTTACGACAAGCTTGGCGAACCTAGCTCCGCGCTAGCGCTTTGCTTATCTATTCACCTTACGACAGGCTCGGTGAACCCAGCTCTGCGCTAGCGATTCTCACTCGCCTTACGACAGGCTCGGCAAACGTAGCTCCGCGCTAGCGCTTCATTTATCTACTCGCCTTATGGCAGGCTCGGCGAACCCAGCTCCGCGCTAGCGCTTCGCTTATCTCTTCGCCTTATGACAGGCTCGGTGAACCTAGCTACGCACTAGCGCTTCGCTTATCTATTCGTCTTACGACAGGCTCGGTGAACCTAGCTCCGCGCTAGCGATTCTCACTCGTCTTACGACAGGCTCGGCGAACCTAGCTCCGCGCTAGCGCTTCGCTTATCAATTCGCCTTACGACAGGCTCGGTGAACCTAGCTCTGCGCTAGCTAATCTCACTCGCCTTACGATAGGCTCGGCGAACCTAGCTCCGCGCTAGCGATGTTCACTCGGCTTACGATAGGCTCGACGAACCTAGCTCCGCGCTAGCGATTCTCACTGCCTTACGACAGGCTCGGCGAAGCTAACTCCGCGCTAGTGCTTCATTTATCTATTTGCCTTACGACAGGCTCGGTGAACCTAGCTTCACGCTAGCGATTCTCACTCGCCTTACGACAAGCTCGGCGAACCTAGCTCCGCACTAGTGCTTCGCTTATCTATTCGCCTTATGACAGGCTCGGTGAACCTTGCTCCGCGCTAGTGCTTCATTTATCTACTTGCCTTACGACAGGCTCGGCGAACCTATCTCTGCGCTAGTGCTTTATTTATCTACTCGCCTTACGACAGGCTCGGCGAACCTAGCTCCGCGCTAGCGCTTCATTAATCTACTCGCCTTACGACAGACTCGGCGAACCTAGCTCTGCGCTAGCGCTTCGCTTATCTCTTCGCCTTACGACAGGCTCGACGAACCAAGGTCTGCGCTAGCGCTTCGTTTATCTATTCACCTTACGACAGGCTCGGTGAACCTAGCTTCGCGCTAGCGATTCTCACTCGCCTTATGACAGGCTCGGAGAACCTAGCTCTGTGCTAGCGCTTCGCTTATCTAATCGCCTTACGACAGACTCAGTGAACCTAGCTCCGCGCTAGCGATTCTCACTCGCCTTACGACAAGCTCGGCGAACCTACTTCCGCGCTAGCAGTTCATTTATCTACTCGTCTTACGATAGGCTCGTCAAACCTAGCTCTGCGCTAGCGCTTCGCTTATCTATTCGCCTTACGACAGGCTCGGTGAACCTAGCTTCGCGCTTGTGATTCTCACTCGCCTTACGACAGGCTCGGCGAACCTAGCTCCGCGCTAGCGCTTCGCTTATCTATTCGTCTTACGACAGGCTCGGTGAACCTAGATCCGCGCTAGCGATTCTCACTCACCTCGGGTAGGCGAGCACCCGGGACACCCCGGGCCAAAAGGCCCCCCCCCCCGAAACCACTTCGGGGTAGCGGAGCCCAATGAGCACTCGACCTCAAGTAATCGCCCCTCTTTCTTCGGATCTGTGGATAATCATGACCCGCAAGACGCGGTCATTAAAGTCTTAATCATCACAACGACCTAGATTTAAGTGTTGCGACGGCTGTTACAAAGATTATCCAGTAACCGACAATCAAGGGGACATGGAGAAGAACGTGGGACACATGGGACCGTCGCCACAGGTATAAAAGGTACACCAACCTCTCTGGTAAAGGGGTGCACAATCTCTACAACTCATACTTTCTTTCTTGTCTTACACCTTTCTCTATCGAGGTACTGACTTGAGCGTCGGAGTGGGCTTCGCCGGACAACTTCCGACGTGTTCCCCTAATGCTCGTGTTGATCTCGCAGGGCGCAGAGTTCCTTCCCTCCTGTCATCTTCCACATGGGTAGAACCCTGGTGTCTGATCATCGTCGTCGACTCCTTCCGGAACAGACGTCTTTAAGAGCCGTTGAGACTAAGTGTTCCCACTTAAGACCATGATCGTCGCCCGAGACCTATTGCTAGAGTTTCTGTTCGGGCCATTTCAGTTATGCCTCCAGACTTTGTTCGGCCTTGTCGTCCTAATTCACTCACCATTTCTCACGGAGTCTGTCTCTCAGGAGACGTTAGCCACAACTTCTCCCTGAGCGCGGCCATGACGTCTTCCGAGCGATATCAGCCCCGATTTAATTAGTTTTGTATTTTTGGTCCCTTTTTAATATGTGGTAGTTACTTTGTGTCACATGGTATTCTTTAATATATCCCTAATCAATATCAATCTTTTAAATAATCATCTATTAAAAAAATTAATCTGTTAATTTATTGAAACTAAGATGGGATACTTAAATATTTAAAATAATCAACAAGAAGGTTTACAAACTTCCCTTTGTATTTGCTATTTTGCTATGAAATCAACTAAATGGACTCATCTCAGAGCAGTAGCAGCCTCCCGACTCAGGTTTATGGACAAACAACAAGTCTTTAGGGGGCTTTTGATTTAAGATAATAAGGACTAGGGAATGAGAATGTATGATAATCATTCCCATTGACACTATTTGGTAAGTGTCAATGGGAATGAAAATGAGGGAATGAGGGAATCATTCCCTCATTTTCATTCCCTACTCCCCCTCATCAATCAAATTCCTCAATGATTCCTTCCTTTTCATATATCTAAAACACTCCTTTTTTATTTTATATGTTTCATTTTACAATTTCTTTTTATATTATCTCATTTTACTTTCTCTCTCTACATTTTAAAATTTCTCTTTACATATTTATACTTTTCTCTCTCTATATTTTCTATTATTTTCTCTCTCTACCTTTCTGATCTCATTTTCTCTTTATATATTTTCAATATTACTTTCTCTCTCTACCTCTCTTATTATAATTTATCTATCTTAATTTTTCACTTTTTTTTTATATTTTCTATATCTCTTTTTCTCTATATTTTCTATATCACTTTCTCTCTCTATATTTTCTATATCACTTTCTCTCTCTACCTTTCTCATCTCATTCTCTCTCTGTATATTTTATTAATCACTTTCTCTCTCTACCTCTCTTATCACAATTTATTTATCATTATTTTTTTTTTCTGTATATTTCATATTACACTTTCTCTATCTATATTTTCTATATCACTTTCTCTCTCTACATTTTCTATATCACTTTCTCTCTCTACTCTCTCATCTCACTTTCTCTCTATATATTTTCATCACTTTCTCTCTCTACCCTCTTATTATAATTTATCTATCTTGATTTTTTACTTTTTCTCTATATTTTCTATATTACTTTCTCTCTCTACATTTTCTATACCACTCTCTCTACCTCTCTCATCTCATTTTCTCTCTCTATATATTTAATATTACCTTCTCTCTTTACCTCTCTTATCATAATTTATCTATATTTATTTTTTATTTTTCTCTATATCTTCTATCACTTTCTCTCTCTACATTTTCTATATCATTTTTTCTCTCTATATTTATTTAATGATTTCTCTCTCTATTTTTTATCACATCTATCTTATCTTATTTTTTCTCTCTACTTTTTATCTTTATTTTCTCTATTATTGTATTTTTCTCCTATTTTTTTCTTCTAATTTCTTTTTTTTACCTTACTTCTCATAATTTCTCTCTATATTTTTTTAATTTATCTCTCAACTCATTTTATTTCACTTTCTCTATTTTGTAATAATTCTATTATTTTAGGTAACTTTGAATTTTTTATAGATTCTCATTACTAAAGTTAAACTAAACCAAACATCATCAATGACAATAATTTTTATTCCAGGATTTGAACCAAGCACTACCAATGGAATCATGATTCTCATTCCCATTGACCCCTCAATGAATCCCATTGCCATTCCGATTAACAAATTTGAACCAAATACCCCCTTAGTTTTGTGCTGAGCTATCAGATGGGATAATCCGTGATAAGGTGGGTGATAAGTGCCATTTTTGTGATTATTTTAGATGTTAAAATCCATGTTTGACCTATGTTTTTATTGGTTAATTATGATTTTACCCTAGGTTTTGGAACTTTATCTTATTTTGGACTTAATTGCAAAATTACATAATTTTTGGATTATTTGGCCACTAATTTTTTGATATATTTTTTGTAGGCATGAAAGGATCCTAGACCTAGGGCATACTGGGTCAAACCTGAGTCGGATGTGAACCGGATCGAATTATCAAGCTTACAATTAATCCGGGCCGTCCGATTCAAGAGCGGTTAGATCTGAGCCATCCGGGACGATCTGAAGCAATCCGAGCTAGGGTTAGGGTTGATCAAGCTCTATGATCAAGATCTGAAGGTTTCATCCCAATCGGAGCTAAATCAACCGTTGGATCAAGCAAGGAGGGTTCTAGAGAGTCCATTCACAGATAGAGTTGATCTGGACCATCCGTTGCATATCTGGAGGATCCGAGCTACCACAAGGCAGATCCTGACCCCAGATCAACATCCTAAAAGTTTGGGTCAGATCAGATGAAGATCAACCGTTGGATTTCTCAAATTAATCACAACCGTCCATTGATAGCTATTTAATCAGATTTTCCCAGCAGCTTCTCCTCGTCGCGTCTCCGCCGCTACAGTAGCCTTTAGCGTTCTTCTTCAGTTTTTCAGTGTTTTCTCTCAATTTTCGGGGCGCGACCCCTTGATTCTTCACCAAGATCATCTTCTGGATCTTTGGAGGTCATTTTTGTTGGAGATTTCAGCTCGAATTCGCGCCGGAAGAGGGTTGTTTGAGGGTTTCGGCAGCTCAGCAGTCCAGTCACTTGCGCCTCTTCCATAAGCCACTTCCGACCATCTGAGCCGGCTGTAGGGGTTCTCAGGTGAGCCCAGGTGGTCCGCGAATCGCCATAGCAACCCCCATCGACTGAGGCCAAGGAAATTGGATTGAAATTCCATATGACGCAGTTTGAGCAGAATTCATCATGCGAGGCTGATTTCCACTGATTCGCTGTGCCTAGGGGTTCGAAGCCAGCTCTTGATTGACGACCAAGAAGTATTTTGAGCTTAGGGAAGATTGAGGAGTAGCTTAGATAGTTTATTTTCAGTTTTAGCTGTAATCTTTATTTCTGCCGCAGCATTCTGTTTCTGTATTTCGTTTCAGATTTGTTAACTTGGTTTAATGCATTTGCTCTAGCTGTAACTTAGCTTTAAATCCTCAAGTAAGTAATTAGCTGTCTAGTTTAGTTAATGTTTCACTCAATTTCAAGTAGTTTGCAATTTTACTCTTGCGTGTCAACTTCTAGCTAGCGTGCCAAGTTTCCTTGCTGCAAATTAGCTTTAGTTCTGAATTCCTTAGCTTATTTCGCACTTAGTGTGTTAATTTAGTTAATCTAAGTTGTGTTACTTCTAGCTTCAATTCTGAGTTCTTGTTCAGCTTAGTAATTCGGTTTTTCAGCCCTTTGTTTTGTGTATGATGTTTTGTGCATCAGTCTACTCCCAACAATGGTTAGCTTAGCATTTCTGAATTCGTATAAAGTAGTAATCAGTTATTCTTAAGTTTTTCTGAGTTATAAGATCAGTGTATCAATTCCTGCTTGTTGTTTGTTTTGCATGTCAAACTGATGCTGAAATTCAGCATCAGATTCTGAGTTTCTGCTACCAACTAGTTCATCATATCTGAATTTGCGCCAAATAGCTGTTAGCTTTCCTTAAGCCTCCATGATTTTTGATCAGTGACTCAAGTCAGGTTGTATTGCTAGTTTCTGCAACCAATGAACTAAGATCTGCATTTTGATCCTGTCCTCAATCTGTTTCTGCATAACAGTAGGGTGCTGAATTTTTGTACTGCATTTAGTTGCTTCTTGAATCTGAATATAATTGGATTGTTTCTCAGTTACTTACTTCACTTAGAATTCAGTTCTGTGTTAATTCAAAACCGCAGATGGTCATTTCTGAACTTTGAATCAATTTGTCCTGTGCGTATCAAAGATTCATGGCTGAATTGTGTTTCAATTTCCCATATTGAAGATAGATTGTTTAGCATTCAGTATTCCTCGAGATTTAATCCCTGCATCTGTTGATTTTGCACCCAACTCAGGATCTGAAATTCTGCATTTCTTCCTTGTTTACCTGAGCATATTTTCTGCATCCAGATTTATGGAATTCTGCACACAACTCTGCCTCCCTGCATCTCATTTCTGCACTTGGTGTGCAGTTTATTGAGCAGCTTGTTGTGATTGAATGCTCTTCCTTCAACTCTTGCAAATTTGTTCACCATTAGCCTTGCCTTCTAAGCTCAATTGATCAGCTTCCACTCTGAGTTCTGAGCTGGAAATTTCCTGCAAAGGCAGCAGAAGCTTTTGCGTGCCAATGTGCTGAAATTCAGCACTTTGTATCAAGTGCTTCATTCTTTTACTATGTTTCAAGTGAAATTCCAGCCCTAGGTTGTGCCAAGTTGTTGCAATCTGTCCTGTTCTTCATTTTTTTTGGCATGATTGAAATTTGCACATAATTTGGTTGTTTCACATCCATTTACTTAATATCAATTGCTTCACATCAATGGTAGATCTGCCCTTGTTTTTCCCAAATTGTTTAAATGCCTTGATAAGATTTTCCATTGGTTGAGTCCATGAATGACCATTTCTTTGTTTGATTTGCTTGGTTAAATTTTTCCTTTGCATTGTATTTTCATTTCTCATTACTCAACCAAACCCAAATTCCAGATTTTAGTTGAAACCCAAAAACATAAACGACACATAAATACAAGCGTGATTCAAACAAACCTCAACTAGTCCCTGAGAAAAATACGACCTGTGGCCCCTATATTACATTTTCATATTCTTGATTGTAAAAGGGTTTCCAGCATTGCATTCATTTACATTTAAATTTGATGAGCCCATACATTTCGTGACAACTTTAATTAGTATATTTGGGCTCGTCAAATTTTTGGCGCCGTTGCCGGGGACGCAACTAGTTGATTTGTTTGATTTTTGCTTGTATGCTTTTTGACATATCATTGGGTTCTATTTTATTTTGCTTTATCTTTCATATACGGTTGCTGCCATTTTTCTTGTTTGTTTTGTGACAGGGCTGCAAATTCAAAATGGGGTCAAAAGAGATAGAAGAGGCATTGGAGGAGTTAAAAAATGTGTTAAAGGGGTTGGACTACCAACTAGATCGTAAAGTTCAGTCATCTACTTATCAGAAGCTACCTCAGCCACAATTTCAGCTCTCCGGAAATTTCAGCCGCTAAATCAAGAATTCCAACAACCCTATTGGAATTTTCAGCAACCAAATCAGTTTTATCAGCCTCAAATTCAGCAACTACAACAATTCGAGCAACCACAGCAATTCCAACAATTTCAGCCGGATTTTCAGCAAATTCAACCAAATTTCCAGAATTTTCAGAATGGGCAGCCTTTCCAAAATTTTCAGCCCAATCAACCAAATTTTCAGCCATCAAGTCAAAGTTTTCAGCCCCCGTTTCAGCCTAATTCTCAACATTTTCAGCAACCATTTCAGCATTTCGAACCTCAATTCCAGCAATATAATCAAGGGCAGCAAGGCTTGCAATCATTTCCAGTTTTTCCAGCTCAAAACCAACAAAATTTTCAGCCAACACAGCCCTTGAATCAAAATTTCCAGCCCTACGGTCAGGGGTTTCAAGGGCAGAATTTTCAGCCCTCGCCACCTAATTTTTCAGCTCAAAATCAGAACTTTCAAGGCTGCATTTCCCAGCAAAATTTTTTAGCATATCAGCCCTCTAATCAGTTCTTTAATCAGCCCCATCAGTAATGTTTTCAAGGATCTCAGCAAGCTCAACCATTTCACCCTACTTCATCCTTTCAAAATCAATCATGGAGCTTTGCTGATCAAGGAGGTTATGGGAATTCTAGTGCAGGAAATATGCAACAACAAAGGTTGGAGGAGATAGTTCAACAAGTTTTACTATATCAACAACAAGAGAAACAAAGGCAAGCCCAAAAATCAGAACAATCCCCCGGAGTTGGTTTTATATCAGTTCAAGGTGACCCTAGCGCATGGCCAAGTCCTTCTTCAAGTAATCTTGCAAATTTGATAGAAGAAGAAGATGACGTACTCATCAAAGTCTGGGCACCTAAAGCATGCATCCTTCCGGAGATTCCTGCTCAAAATCCATTGCCAAATTTTTCAGCTCAAGAAGAAGAAACTGAAGCTCCACAGGACCATTCTAGACTTTTATTTTCTGATGATAGCAGTATTGATGGTCCTAATTTTTCTGACACTGTTGTTGCAGATATTACAGAGGAAACTTGCATAGGAGATGATTCCATAGGTGTAGGGGACTGCATTAAGCCCCAGGGACCACCACAGTTGACTGGCACATTAGAAGATTCAGAAGATGAACCAGAAAGTGTAGGGACTTGCATGGTGGAAGCAAGCACTCAAGGATCACCAGTTTATTGTCCACCAGAGCCTGAGGCTGAAGAGGAGCATGTACTTGACCAGGAGGAAGCCATGGATACATCTACCCTTGTAGAACCTCCAGGTATTCACCAGCACGCTCAGGTAAATATTTCTCCTCTTTCTTCAGAAAACTGCAGTGAGGTACCTAGTGCTGATGTTATTGATTCTGATGAGTTTATTGATATACCTTGTGTAGAAAGTGTTTGTGAAAATCCAATAGAGGTACCAAACATTGATTTCATTGATTATCATGCATTACTTGATACATCTCCTGTAGATATGGATAGCGAAATAATTTTAGAGGCACCTATAATTGATGTTGTTTTTTATGATGAATCACTTAATACATCTTTTGTGGATATGGATAGTGAAAATTTTTTAGAAGTGCCTGAAATGGATGTTATTTATTTTGATGAATCTCTTGCTATGTCATATGCTGAGGTTGAATGTGAAAAACTCATAGAGATATCTGAGATTGATTTGATTGGCTGTAATATATTACTTGATACACCCTTGATTGAAAATAATTGTGAAATTTCTATTGATGAGCCAGAACTTGATTTCTTTATTTGTGATGAGTATCTGGATGCAAATTTGGTAGGAAATAATTCTGAAAATTTCATTGAGACACCAAGAATTGATTTAATTGAATATGATGCAGTTTTGGATTCACTTTATGCAGAGACTGAACTTATTTTATTTCTTTCTGACCCTGTACACTTGAGAGAGGTATTACATGTTTTTGCAGGGTCCAGAAGACTTCAGGAGTGGGTGCTCCAACTGAACAGACTCCAGCCTCCTGGAAGGACTTCTGAAGGGCATCAAGAAGGAGGAGAAGATCTTACTTTAATTCGAAGCACTCCACCTCTTCCATGGATTTTAAACCTGAATCGACTGAGGCCACCAGAGCAAATTTTTGCAAAGTTTAAGTGTGGGGGAGCCCGAATTCACTTAGCTACCCATGTTCCTCCACTACCACGGTGGAGGCTACTTCTGGATCGACTCCGTCCACCAGAATAAAGGGGAGTTTGATTTTTCTTGTATTTTCTTTTTATTTCATTTTTCATTTTTTATGCTTTCTAGGAGTAGGATTTTCTTTTAAGTTGAGTCCTTGTCATTGTAAATACCTTGTTATTTCTTTTTGCACTGTTTCTTGCATGAGTAGAAATAAAAGTATCCCTCTAGGTTATTCCATAGCATTTTAGAATCTCTTGGAAAACAAATTAAATTTGGTTGTTAAAACTTAGGATTTGAGCTAATGGATGAATTCTTGGATGCTTGAGTACTACTTGCTTTAGATTCTTAATTGAGGACTTGGGATGAATTATTTTGACCTAGTGAGAATTAGCCTTACCTTTGTGATACACACATGTTATTAAACTCTAGAACTTGCTTAGGTTCTTTCAATACCATGTTTCAATGATTGGATCACATCTATAAAAGCTAATCACTTTGTTTACCTTCTATATCAATTTTTAGCAAAACTCATGTTCATTCCAATTTTCTTTACTTATTTTCTACTCTTACCCTCACTTTTCTATGGACTTGTTGTTTGGAATGTTTCTTGATGTTATTTTGCCCGAGACGGACAAAGATTCAAGTGTGGGGGAGTGACTAGCTTTTTGGAAAGATTTGGTATCAAGGAGGCACTTCATTTCGAAAAAAAAAAATTTTTCTTTTATGCCAAGTGAGTTGAGTTTGGTATCAAAAATGAGTAAGAAAGAAGGAAGCAATTGGAGATCTAGCTTCCTTAACATATTTTGAAGATCCAAGTGGCATGCAATGAAAAGAAAAAAAAAATCTGCACATTCAAGTTTAAAGTGGCACGCAAATGCAATTATTTGCCAAGGTGAAGAAAGAAAAAAAAATTTTTTTGAGGAGCTAACTTGGATCGGAAATGATGTGGACCAAGAATTGTTGACAGCCCTTTGTTTAAGCCTGAATTGAAGGCTGAGAAGTTTGAATGAAGCTAAATTGAAGCTGTGCAGAATTTTCAGTGAAGAGGCTAGTAAGGGAGTTTTGTGCCAATTTCCAATTGAATTCAGCCAACCCATCATGCAAATTCTGTTTGAAACCGACAAGGAAATGCTGATTTAGGAAGCATGAATTCAAGTGATGCTAATTCAGTGCCGAATCCAAGGTGAAGAAAATTGGATGAAATCAGACCCGAAGAAGGCTGGAAAAATTCTGTGCCAAACCAGTTTATTCAGAACACAATCTGAATTTGCAGCTGATTGCAGCTGAAATCTGTATCAGATTGTAACAAACAGAAATGCAGATCGGGAATATCATGTTAAAGTCTGAATTGAAGGCTGAAAGGTTGAGAATGGGAGCTGAATTGCAGCTGGAACAAATCTGATCCAATGCAGAATGTTGTGCCAAAACAGAAATCTTTTGTGCAGATTGGAAAGTGAAGTGTAGTTAAACTGATCTGAGCTGGAAAATCTGAAGTTGAAGCAGGAATTCTGATCTGGAATGAAACTGAAATGCAGCAGAAACAATGGAATTGCAGCAGCAAAGGAACAGAGAAAGAAAGGAATAATCAGTGAAGCTAGAATCAGAAAACAGCTTGGGATTAAAACCGAAATTGCAGTTAAGTTGATTGCTAAATGCTGCAAAACCTCAGAGAATTGCAAGGACTACAAGTAATGTCGTGGAGCTATCCAAATAAACAAGACCTAGCTGCAACACAAACAGGATTCAGCAGAAAAAAAAAATAGAAACAGTTTAGAAAGAAAAGAGAGAAACAAAGTTGGTACTCAAAGTTGAAATTTGGCTCCATGAGATCATTGAAGTTTCTCCCATCCGAATCAAAAGCTTTGCTCCACTACAAATCTGACCTTGCTAGAGGATAAAAGAAGAAGAGAAAATTCAGAAAAGAGAATGAAGAAAGAAATTTGGCACACAATAGAAGAAAATGGCACATTGAAACCAAGAAAGGGTTTTTCATCCAAATCAAAGGCAATTATTCAAGTTTCACTCCACCATACTTTTGATATCACTAGAGGACTGTCAAGAGGGGCAAAGCACGTGGGAAACATCTTTGAGCAACAAAGTCTCCCACTCCATCCATTTTCCATTTTCTTGATTTTTACTCCATTTCTCACCATTTTTTCATGTTTTCATTCGTTTTTATAGATGTTGATCCTATTCATGATTAATGGTAGAGATTAGATAATAAGCAAGCCTATGGTAGTGCAAGAAGCATATGTGTTTGAGTGAGCTCCACTTCCATCATCAACTTAGAACTTAAGAGAGAGCCACCAAAATTTCCTTGAAAGGCTATGAGTTAAATTCATCTCAATGACTCATGATGGATGAAAAGGCTAAGTTGTTGATTTAAGGACAAGATACTAATCCATAGAGCTTAGATTTATGAGAATTGACAACCCTAGGTAATTTCTTTTCATTTACTTCTAATTATGCTTTAGAAAACCTAAGGGATACATATTTAGTTGTTTCGCGAGACGCTCAAGGTTAAGTGTGGGGGAGTTGATAAGTACCATTTTTGTGATTATTTTAGATGTTAAAATCCATGTTTGACCTATGTTTTTATTGCTTATTTGTGATTTTACCCTAGGTTTTAGGATTTCCTCTTATTTTGGACTTAAATGCAAATTTACACATTTTTTGGATTATTTGGCCACTAATTTTCTGATATATCTTTGTAGGCATGAAAGGATCCTGGACCTAGGGCATACTGGGTCAAACTTGAGTCGGATGTGAACCGGATCGAATTATCAAGCCTACGATTAATCCGGGCCGTCCGATTCAAGAGCGGCTAGATCTGAGCCATCCGGGACGATCTGAAGCAATCCGAGCTAGGGTTAGGGTTGATCAAGCTCTATGATCAAGATCTGAAGGTTTCATCCCAATCGGAGCTAAATCAACCGTTGGATCAAGCAAGGAGGGCTCTAGAGCGTCCATTCACAGATAGAGTTGATCTGGA
This sequence comes from Boesenbergia rotunda, assembly GCA_024364735.1. NCBI lineage: Eukaryota > Viridiplantae > Streptophyta > Magnoliopsida > Zingiberales > Zingiberaceae > Boesenbergia > Boesenbergia rotunda. The sequence continues at coordinate 124,908 of JAGFNQ010000083.1, read as the reverse complement.
CCATCCGTTGCATATCTGTAGGATCCGAGCTACCACAAGGCAGATCCTGACCCCAGATCAACATCCTCAAAGTTTGGGTCAAATCAGATGAAGATCAACCGTTGGATTTCTCAAATTAATCACAACCGTCCATTGATAGCTATTTAATCAGATTTTCCCAGCAGCTTCTCCTGGTCGCGTCTCCGACGCTACAGTAGCCTTTAGCATTCTTCTTCAGTTTTTCAGTGTTTTCTCTCAATTTTCGGGGCGCGACCCCTTGATTCTTCACCAAGATCATCTTCTGGATCTTTGGAGGTCATTTTTGTTGGAGATTTCAGCTCGAATTCGCGCCGGAAGAGGGTTGTTTGAGGGTTTCGGCAGCTCAGCAGTCCAGTCACTTGCGCCTCTTCCATAAGCCACTTCCGACCATCTGAGCCGGCTGTAGGGGTTCTCAGGTGAGCCCAGGTGGTCCGCGAATCGCCATAGCAACCCCCATCGACTGAGGCCAAGGAAATTGGATTGAAATTCCATATGACGCAGTTTGAGCAGAATTCATCATGCGAGGCTGATTTCCACTGATTCGCTGTGCCTAGGGGTTCGAAGCCAGCTCTTGATTGACGACCAAGAAGTATTTTGAGCTTAGGGAAGATTGAGGAGTAGCTTAGATAGTTTATTTTCAGTTTTAGCTGTAATCTTTATTTCTGCCGCAACATTCTGTTTCTGTATTTCGTTTCAGATTTGTTAACTTGGTTTAATGCATTTGCTCTAGCTGTAACTTAGCTTTAAATCCTCAAGTAAGTAATTAGCTGTCTAGTTTAGTTAATGTTTCACTCAATTTCAAGTAGTTTGCAATTTTACTCTTGCGTGCCAACTTCTAGCTAGCGTGCCAAGTTTCCTTGCTGCAAATTAGCTTTAGTTCTGAATTCCTTAGCTTATTTCGCACTTAGTGTGTTAATTTAGTTAATCTAAGTTGTGTTACTTCTAGCTTCAATTCTGAGTTCTTGTTCAGCTTAGTAATTCGGTTTTTCAGCCCTTTGTTTTGTGTATGATGTTTTGTGCATCAGTCTACTCCCAACAATGGTTAGCTTAGCATTTCTGAATTCGTATAAAGTAGTAATCAGTTATTCTTAAGTTTTTCTGAGTTATAAGATTAGTGTATCAATTCCTGCTTGTTGTTTGTTTTGCATGTCAAACTGATGCTGAAATTCAGCATCAGATTCTGAGTTTCTGCTACCAACTAGTTCATCATATCTGAATTTGCGCCAAATAGCTGTTAGCTTTCCTTAAGCCTCCATGATTTTTGATCAGTGACTCAAGTCAGGTTGTATTGCTAGTTTCTGCAACCAATGAACTAAGATCTGCATTTTGATCCTGTCCTCAATCTGTTTCTGCATAACAGTAGGGTGCTGAATTTTTGTACTGCATTTAGTTGCTTCTTGAATCTGAATATAATTGGATTGTTTCTCAATTACTTACTTCACTTAGAATTCAGTTCTGTGTTAATTCAAAACCGCAGATGGTCATTTCTGAACTTTGAATCAATTTGTCCTGTGCGTATCAAAGATTCATGGCTGAATTGTGTTTCAATTTCCCATATTGAAGATAGATTGTTTAGCATTCAGTATTCCTCGAGATTTAATCCCTGCATCTGTTGATTTTGCACCCAACTCAGGATCTGAAATTCTGCATTTCTTCCTTGTTTACCTGAGCATATTTTCTGCATCCAGATTTATGGAATTCTGCACACAACTCTGCCTCCCTGCATCTCATTTCTGCACTTGGTGTGCAGTTTATTGAGCAGCTTGTTGTGATTGAATGCTCTTCCTTCAACTCTTGCAAATTTGTTCACCATTAGCCTTGCCTTCTAAGCTCAATTGATCAGCTTCCACTCTGAGTTCTGAGCTGGAAATTTCCTGCAAAGGCAGCAGAAGCTTTTGCGTGCCAATGTGCTGAAATTCAGCACTTTGTATCAAGTGGCTTCATTCTTTTACTATGTTTCAAGTGAAATTCCAGCCCTAGGTTGTGCCAAGTTGTTGCAATCTGTCCTGTTCTTCATTTTTTTTGGCATGATTGAAATTTGCACATAATTTGGTTGTTTCACATCCATTTACTTAATATCAATTGCTTCACATCAATGGTAGATCTGCCCTTGTTTTTCCCAAATTGTTTAAATGCCTTGATAAGATTTTCCATTGGTTGAGTCCATGAATGACCATTTCTTTGTTTGATTTGCTTGGTTAAATTTTTCCTTTGCATTGTATTTTCATTTCTCATTACTCAACCAAACCCAAATTCCAGATTTTAGTTGAAACCCAAAAACATAAACGACACATAAATACAAGCGTGATTCAAACAAACCTCAACTAGTCCCTGAGAAAAATACGACCTGTGACCCCTATATTACATTTTCATATTCTTGATTGTAAAAGGGTTTCCAGCATTGCATTCATTTACATTTAAATTTGATGAGCCCATACATTTCGTGACAACTTTAATTAGTATATTTGGGCCCGTCAGTGGGAGAGTTGACTTTCTTCCTTGGACTAGAGATCAAACAAACTCGAGATGGAATCCATGTGCACCAATCAAAATACACTCAAGAGATGCTCCAAAAATTTAACATGAGTGATTCTAAAGAGGTAACCACTCCAATGGCAACAAACACAAGATTAGACAATGATGAGAGTGGTAAACCTGTTAACCTAACTCAATACCGGAGCATGATAGGTAGTCTGCTATACCTCATAGCTAGTCGATCCGATATACTTTTTGCTGTGGGTATGTGTGCTAGGTATCAAGTTTGTGCCAAGGAATCTCATCTAATTCCCATTAAACGAATTTTGAGATACCTTAAGGGCACAATCGGAGTTGGTCTTTGGTACCCCTGTACCGAGTCTTTTGACCTAATTGGCTATACCGATTCCGACTATGCTGGATGCAAGTTGGACTGAAAAAACATGAGTGGGGGTTGCCAATTCTTAGGTTCATCATTGGTTAGTTGGTCAAGTCGGAAGCAACATTGTGTTGCTCTCTCCACGACCGAGGCAGAATATATCGCCATGGGAGAGAGCGTATCATAATTGTTGTGGATGATTCATACTCTAGAGGACTATGGATTGACTTACAAGGGTGTGCAAGTGTTGTGTGACAACATAAGCACAATCAACTTAACAAAGAATCCAGTCCATCATTCTAGGACCAAGCATATTGAAGTGCGTCACCGCTTCATTAGAGATCATGTTGCTAGAGGAGATATTGTACTCTCACATGTAGAGTCCAAATCAAATCTAGCGGACATTTTCACTAAACCACTCCCCGAGAATGAATTTAGTTTCTTACGAAGGGAATTGGGAATGTGTCGCGCGTCATAGAACTTAAAAAGCATTTCAAAACCCTTCATGGTCAATTCAAATTGTTGGGAACAATTGGGTAACTTGGGGACATCTCACACAAACTATAAGGTTCACCAAAACGTTTTTGTTTGCTAGAAATGGGGTGAGATGCTAGGATCAACTTAATTTCTCAAAATGTCAATGCATCCCTTGAGAAATTAGGTTGACGAGACAATAATCACTATGTTGACCAAGTATGGGGAAAACCAATACATAACAAATGTGTACTTGGCTCCATGATCATACTTAGACATTCCAATCAAGGAAACTTGATTGGAGACTTGAATTTGATACAAACTTGGTTGAAAATTGATTGCATGATTGTGATTGAGTTTGACTCCACTTGGGTGGAGCAAATTGGTTTGTTAGACCCATAAGGACCTTTGATCTTTGTTAAAGGATCAATTATAGACAGGGGATCACTTCCAAGATCGATAATTTTCATTTGATCTTATCAGAAATCGATAGGAGTTCTGAAACTGAAAGTTTCAGATCGTATCAGGAAAAATCAGGGAGCCTGATTGGTCACCGGACCGATTAGGAGTATGTCTGATCGGTCCAACTGACCTATCCAGCCAAATTGCGATACCCCTCTGCAATCTCTCTGTATCGGCCTGGATCAGTCCATAGACCGATCTGAATCACTGTGGTGATCGGTCCACAGACCGATTAGGAGGCTCACGAAAAACCTCCCAAACCTACTGTTCGCTCCCTGATCGATCAGCCGATCGATTAGGATCCTGCCTGATCGGTCACCCGACCGATCAAGACCAGGCCAGACTGATCAGGATGGATCTTGATCGGTCTGGGCACTCCCAGATCGAACGGTGATCCGTTAGATCACATTAAATTTCGGTTGGTGGACCGATCCACCAACCTATTAACTTCGTGTAAACCCTACATCCCCAAGCCCTAGCGCCGACACCCCTCATCCTCCCTTTTGCACGTGCGATCTTCTTCCTGACCCTCTTCTCCCTGTGCGATCTCTTCCTGTGCGTGAGTCCTTCTTCCTTCTGTGCGTGTGATAAGTACTATTTTGTTTATCATTTCAAATTCTAAAATCCATGTTTGACCCATATTTTACCTGCTTAATCTTGAATTTACCTTAGGTTCTATATATTAATTCCATTTTGGACTTTATTGTAAATCTTGATACATTTGAATTATTTTGCCACTAAATTGTTGATCTACTTTTGTAGGTTTGGAAGGATCATGGACCTAGGTCATGCTGGGTCAAACTTGAGTCGGAAGTGGACCCGGATCAAGTGATCAAGAATCAGACTGATATGGGTCGTCCGATTTAGAAACGGCTAGATCTGAGCCATCTGAGAACATTTGATGCAATCCGAGCTAGGGTTAAGGTTAATCAAGCACTTGGATTAAGATCTGAAGGTTTCGTCCAAATCAGAGATCATTTAGCCGTTGGATCAAGATCAGAGGGATCTAGATCGTCCATTCAAAGATCAGGTTGATCTGACCCATCCATTGCAAATCTGGAAGATCCGAGGTACTGAGTGGCAGATCTTGTCCCTTGATCAAGATCTGGAAAGCTTGATTCAGATCAGATGAGATTCAGCCGTTGGATGGAGTTAAGATGATCTCAGCCATCCAATGCTAACAGATATAAACTGCCATCTGCCCCCCATCAGAGTAGTCGCGTCTTCGCCAGTCTTCACCGCATTCTTCGCGTTCTTCGTTTCTTCTTCAAATTTCTTCATCTGAGGGCGTGACCACATCGATTCTAACCTGGGTTCGAGTTCTAGATCGTCAGGCTTCTTCTCCGTGAGATTTGTTGATGCAGTCTGACCCGGTTGTTGTTTTGGTGTTTGACAATGATTTAAGTTTGGTCGAATGAATGTGGATTAAGTCCTGGTCGGGGACTGGGCAGAAAATCCCGGTGAGTGAAGCCGGGTCCCGGTGAGTGAAGCCGGGTGACCAAAACCCTGGTGAGTGAAGCCAGGTCCTAGTGAGTGAAGCTAGGTTGGATAAAGTCCTAGTTCGGAAGAGGTGGGTGAAAAGTCCTAGCTTGGAGGTCTAGGTGAAATGTCCTAACTTGGAGGGTTAGGTGCAAATTCCCATCTTGGAGAATTAGGTGAAAAAGTCCTGGCTTGGAGGGTCAGGTCCTAGCTTAGAGGGCTAGGTTTGGAAAAGTCCTAATTCGGAAGGGTTGGGTGAAAAGTCCTAGCTTGGAGGGCTAGGTGAAAAGTCCTAACTTGGAGGGTTAGGTGCAAATTTCCATCCTGGAGAATTAGGTGAAAAAGTCCTGGCTTGGAGGGTCAGGTGCCTAGCTTGGAGGGCTAGGTTGGATAAGGTTCTAACTCGGAAGAGTTGGGTGAAAAGTCCTAGCTTGGAGGGCTAGGTGAAAAGTCCTAGCTTGGAGGGCTAGGTGAAAAGTCCTAACTTGGAGGGTTAGGTGAAAATTCCCAACTTGGAGAGTTAGATGGAAAAATCCTTAGCTTGGAGGGCTAAGATGGATGAATTCCTAGCTTGGAGGGCTAGGGTTGAGTCACTGGATCGGTCTGGTGAACGATCATGGACATTGGCACGCTGCTCCTTAGTGGATCGGTCTGGTGACCGATCCAGCTATGTCTGATTGGACTGGTGACCGATCAGGGAGCGCACAGTGAGATTGGGAATCTACTGTGTGGCTCCTGATCGGACTGGTGACCGATCAAGGAGCAGGCTGCTTCCTTGCTGTCTTGCTCCTGATCGGTCTGGTGACCGATCAGAGAGCAAACGGTGAGTGAGTTCCCTTGCTTATCAAAGTCGTGGATCGATCCGGTGATCGATCAGGGATCTTGGATCTGATTAAAAAATAACTGTTCATCTGCCCTGATCGATCTGGGTGATCGATCAGGATCCATTCTGATCGGTCTGGTGACCGATCAGGCTTCACCCTGATCGGTCTGGTGACCGATCAGGCGTGTATAGCTGCGAGAGCTGGGAATCCCACCGAAGCAGTGGATCGGTCTGGTGACCGATCCACACACCCTGGATCGGTCCGGTGACTGATCACTTTAATTCAAATACGCTGTCAAAAGCTCTGATCGCGTCTGTTTTCACTGCCGATTCTCTGCTACTTGCTGATTTCATTTGATATGCATTGCTAAGCTTCTATTGGAGTGTGCAGGTGATAGCAGGTGATTCAAACACTCAAGGAGGGTCAATGGGAGGCTTTCCGTTGAGCTGGTTTGGCTGTTTCTCATTCTCAGGTTTCAACGGGCAACTGACGCAGCTGTCGACTGACGGAGGCTCAACTGGAGAGGGAGTCTTCAGTGGACTGAGTGTTCAGGGAGGTCAGTGGGTTCAGGCTGGCTCAGTGGATGCTGATGAAGCTTGTGATGGGAGCAGAGCTTAAGTGATGAAGCTGAGGCAGAGGAGAGGGAGAGAGACAGACAGAAAACTTGGGAAGTTGTTGCTGGGCTGTATTCGTGCTCCCTGTTGCTTTGTTCTTGAGCGATCTTGTTGCATTCCTGTGAGAGCTTTGTGAGCTTCCCTTCTCGAGTGTCTCGTGTGCTTAATCTTGTATTCATCTACTGAGACAGCTTGTGGAGAGGTTACTCCATCGAGAAGGAGGCGCTTGATATCCGGTGTTCACCGGGGCTTGATCTGCCGATGATCAAGGGATCGCCCACCTCACGGGCACTCCAAGGAGTAGGGGCAAGTTATCCCCGAACCTTATAAACGATCCTTGTTAGCGATCCTTGGTTTGTATTCTTTGTTTCTGCAGTTTTGTTAAGTTTGCTTCTCTGCATTTGTGTTGTTTCCGCTGCTACTAACTTAAGTGCAGAGAAAGATTTCAAAGAGCAAGTTTTTATCTAAGTCCAAGAGATCTACTAGATTCACCCCCCCTCTCTAGCCATCTCGTTCCCAACAAGTGGTATCAGAGCTTGGGGCTCTACTTCAACGGCTTAACATCCGAGAGTTAGCAACGAGATGGCTGGAAGAGAAGGAATGAGCACAAACCGACCTCCATTCTTTGACGGCACAGATTTTTCATATTGGAAGTCAAGAATGGAGTTTTTCTTAAAGACAAACATGAGTTTGTGGTTCACTGTCAAGGAGGGGTTTTCTCTTCCAAAGGATAATGAAGGAAAGGAGCTTGAGTTTTCCAAGTGGTCGGCTGAGCAAATCCGGAAGGGGGAAGCCAATGCCAAAGCCATTGTCACCTTGCAATGTGGAATGACCAAGGATCAGTTGGTCAAGGTGGGTCCTTTCACAAGTGCTAAAGATCTATGGAATAAGATTATTGAGCTCCATGAAGGGACTCATGAAACCCGGACAGCCAAGAAGGATCTCCTTCTCAACCAACTTCAAAGTCTCACCATGGGAGAAAATGAAACTGTAAGTAAACTTCATGGGCGGTTCAAAGAAGTCTTGAATGGTCTACACTCCATAAATGAAAAGGTAGAAAACCGAGACATTGTGAGGTATGTGCTCAAAGCTTTCCCTAGGAATGCCTTGTGGTCATCCATGGTGGATGCCTACAAGGTTTCCAAGGATCTTTCTTTTGTTAAGTTAGAAGATCTATTTTGTGAAATGGAACTACATGAGATCTCTAACCAAAGCCCAAAGGAGAAAGGGTTGGCTTTTGTGGCATGTGACAGGAAGAAGGAGGAGGAGGAGGAGGAAAAGAACCACTGTCATGTGGCTCTTGTAGCCTTAGAAGAATCATCCAAGGAGAGTGATAACGAGTCAAGCTCCTCAACCGCGCCTTCATCATCTTCGGATGATGAAGAGGTAATCTCTCCCGAGTTAAACAAATGTTATAGAGCAATAGCGTACTTGACAAAAATACTTAAGAAATCTAAGGCTAAAGTCAAAACATTAAGGTTAGAAGTAAAAGAATTGAAATCCTCTAAGGTTGAGGATATTAATGCTTTGCTTGATGAATCCTTTAAGGATGAAAATAAGAACTTGAAGAGCGAAGTTGAAAACCTCAAGAATGTTCTTGAGAAGTTTTCAACAAGCTCTAAAATATTAGATATGATACTCAACTCACAAAGGGCGATGTACAACAAGGTTGGTTTGGGTTACCAACCTAAAGAACCTAGTGTCATATCTTTAATGTCAAGGACTCAATTTAGGTCACCAAATGCCTATAGGGTTCAAAAGGCGAGAAAGAAAATGACTAAGGCATGGGTGCCAAAGTCATTCATTGTAGATTCCTTAGGTCCCAAAATTTGGGTACCTAAAACCTCAATATTTAGAATTGTATAAGTTTTAATTGAGGGGGAGCATCTATCAACATAGGTTGTTGATAAGTGGTGCTCCAAACCAAGGCTAAGGTTACACTACTGTCAAAATAAGTCAACAAGCCTTGGAAATTGTTTTTATATATTGCATGAAGGGTTTAGATTCACACATAACTTGCTCTTGGCATGAATTGCTTAAAAGAATTGGTTTTATTTACAATTTGTGTTTTCATGCAAGTTATGGTTTATGAAATGTCTTATCTCAAGCCCAAGTATGCCATGAGTATCTTGTATGTGTTATAACACATGAATGCATATTTAAGAACAAGATGAACATATAGTTTGGGCTGATCATTAGAAAAATCTCACAATACATCATTAGACAAGAACATGAACTTAAGGTCTAGGTTCAGTGTTTTCTTGAAATGAATCAAAAGAATTGGCATGTATTCAAGGTCTTCACACTTAGTGTTGCTTATGATGGTAAATGAACTTGATAAAAAAATTGAGAACTTAATCATACCTTGATACTAGTGTTATATAAGCATGATTTGAAAATTTGATCATACCTTGTGTATCATGAAATTTGATCATACTTGGAATATTTTGATTCACACATGATCATGCCAAGAACATGCTTAGAACATAACTGATCATACAAACCTGGTTTTGGGACTCAAGTTCATGATTAAGAACATATTCATCATGCTTTGACACAGATCATGACATATATCTTGATTAAGGGAACCCTTAGGACCAAATATATTAACATTAATTGAATTAGGGTTTAGGAATGGTTGAGATTTGAAACAAAGTTGATTTCACAGTTTCTGAAATTTTATTTCTGAAACTGAAAAACCATTCTGTATCATCCCTGATCGGTCCACCGACTGATCAGGGGTGCTTCCGATCGGTCCGGTGACCGATCAGACCAACTCTGATCAAGGAACTCCCAGATCGTTCTAAATTGATCCAAATCCTTCTCAAGCCAATCTCTTCTCATCAAATTGTATCAGTGTAATGATCATACAACACACAAATCTGATACAAACCGATTACAATTGAAACATATTTGATCATCCATTAGTGCAAACCTGGTACTAAGGGAGCAAAAATTTGTTCAAGTGATACAAACCTGTACTAAATTATGATTTGATACAAACCTATATTGGAATGTTCAAATTCATAAGAAAGGGTTTGTTTGAGTCTTGACTCTTGTTCTTAATGTCGTGTTTCGGAAATTTTTCTGAAATGACGAATATTAATAGAGTCATCTCCCCTGTTATGGAATGCAAATTGTTAATGCAGTCTGATCAGGAACATATCAGAGTTTCCGAAATTTTTCAGAAATCTGATCGCTGCCCAGACTAATCATTCTGTATCACGTAATCAACAGACCTGGTTGGTCGTGGAGACCAATCAGGACTATGTTTCAGATACAGTTGCATTCCTTATTCGTCCTATGAAGCATATACGTATTTGACCATGATGTACTTCTGTATATGTCTTCACATGAAACTCCAAGTGTTAATGCAGTCCGATCTTGAACGAATCAGAAATACAGAAATTTTTCTGAAAATTGATCGTTCATAGATAAATCAGAAATTTTTTTGTATTTATCATCAGTCTGATGGAACTGCGATAATTATTGCCATATGATGCATATACATTGTTGCCATTATACATTTATGGTATATGTCTCTCATATGCAATTCCAAAATCATCATTTGACTTACTTGTCATATGAAACATATACATGTTTGACCATGATATTATTTTGTATATGTTTTCATGTGCAATTTAAAATTATGCTTTGATTATTCTGGGTTTGGGGAGAGACCCATGTTTGAGGGGGAGGTATGTTCAAACTTAATAACCATACCCTTTTCGATGTTTGACAAAGGGGGAGAAAATGGCTGATTAAGTTTATGGTTATTATAGGGGGAGGATCATGATTCCCTTATGAGAATTGAATGGATTTCTATTGATTGATACCTAAACTTAAATCGGGTTGTCAAACAACAAAAAGGGAGAGATTGTTGATGCAGTCTGACCCGGTTGTTGTTTTGGTGTTTGACAATGATTTAAGTTTGGTCAAATGAATGTGGATTAAGTCCTGGTCGGGGACTGGGCAGAAAATCCCGGTGAGTGAAGCCGGGTGACCAAAACCCTGGTGAGTGAAGCCAGGTCCTAGTGAGTGAAGCTAGGTTGGATAAAGTCCTAGTTCGGAAGAGGTGGGTGAAAAGTCCTAGCTTGGAGGTCTAGGTGAAAAGTCCTAACTTGGAGGGTTAGGTGCAAATTCCCATCTTGGAGAATTAGGTGAAAAAGTCCTGGCTTTGAGGGTCAGGTCCTAGCTTGGAGGGCTAGGTTTGGAAAAGTTCTAATTCGGAAGGGTTGGGTGAAAAGTCCTAACTTGGAGGGCTAGGTGAAAAGTCCTAACATGGCTGATTAAGTTTATGGTTATTATAGGGGGAGGATCATGATTCCCTTATGAGAATTGAACGGATTTCTATTGATTGATACCTAAACATAAATAGGTTGTCAAACAACAAAAAGGGGGAGATTATTGATGCAGTCTGACCCGGTTGTTGTTTTGGTGTTTGACAATGATTTAAGTTTGGTCGAATGAATGTGGATTAAGTCCTGGTCGGGGACTGGGCAGAAAATCCAGGTGAGTGAAGCCGGGTGACCAAAACCCTGGTGAGTGAAGCCGGGTGACCAAAACCCTGGTGAGTGAAGCCATGTCCTAGTGAGTGAAGCTAGGTTTGATAAAGTCCTAGTTCGGAAGAGGTGGGTGAAAAGTCCTAGCTTGGAGGGCTAGGTGAAAAGTCCTAACTTGGAGGGTTAGGTGCAAATTCCCATCTTGGAGAATTAGGTGAAAAAGTCCTGGCTTGGAGGGTCAGGTCCTAGCTTGGAGGGCTAGGTTTGGAAAAGTCTTAATTCGGAAGGGTTGGGTGAAAAGTCCTAGCTTGGAGGGCTAGGTGAAAAGTCCTAACTTGGAGGGTTAGGTGCAAATTCCCATCCTGGAGAATTAGGTGAAAAAGTCCTGGCTTAGAGGGTCAGGTGCTTAGCTTGGAGGGCTAGGTTGGATGAGGTTCTAACTCGGAAGAGTTGGGTGAAAAGTCCTAGCTTGGAGGGCTAGGTGAAAAGTCCTAGCTTGGAGGGCTAGGTGAAAAGTCCTATCTTGGAGGGTTAGGTGCAAATTCCCAACATGGAGAGTTAGATGGAAAAATCCTTAGCTTGGAGGGCTAAGGTGGATGAATTCCTAGCTTGGAGGGCTAGGGTTGAGTCACTGGATCGGTCTGGTGACCGATCAGGGACATTGGCACGCTGCTCCTTAGTGGATCGGTATGGTGACCGATCCAGCTATGTCTGATCGGACTGGTGATCGATCAGGGAGCGCACAGTGAGATTGGGAATCTACTGTGTGGCTCCTGATCGAACCGGTGACCGATCAGGGAGCAGGCTGCTTCCTTGCTGTCTTGCTCCTGATCGGTCTGGTGACCGATCAGAGAGCAAACGGTGAGTGAGTTCCCTTGCTAATCAAAGTCTTGGATCGATCCGGTGACCGATCAGGGATCTTGGATCTGATTAAAAAATAATTGTTCATCTGCTCTGATCGATCTGGGTGACCGATCAGGATCCATTCTGATCGGTCTGATGACCGATCAGGCTTCACCCTGATCGGTCTGGTGACCGATCAAGCGTGTATAGCTGCGAGAGCTGGGAATCCCACCGAAGCAGTGGATCGGTCTGGTGACCGATCCACACACCCTGGATCGGTCCGGTGACCGATCACTTTAACTCAAATATGTTGTCAGAAGCTCTGATCGCGTCTGTTTTCACTGCCGATTCTTTGCTACTTGCTGATTTCATTTGATATGCATTGCTAAGCTTCTATTGGAGTGTGCAGGTGATAGCAGGTGATTCAAACACTCAAGGAGGGTCAATGGGAGGCTTTCCGTTGAGCAGGTTTGGCTGTTTCTCATTCTCAGGTTTCAACGGGCAACTGACGCAGCTGGCGACTGACGGAGGCTCAGCTGGAGAGGGAGTCTTCAGTGGACTGAGTGCTCAGGGAGGTCAGTGGGTTCAGGCTGGCTCAGTGGATGCTGATGAAGCTTGTGATGGGAGCAGAGCTTAAGTAATGAAGCTAAGGCAGAGGAGAGGGAGAGAGACAGACAGAAAACTTGGGAAGTTGTTGCTGGGCTGTATTCGTGCTCTCTGTTGCTTTGTTCTTGAGCGATCTTGTTGCATTCCTGTGAGAGCTTTGTGAGCTTCCTTTCTCGAGTGTCTCGTGTGCTTAATCTTGTATTCATCTACTGAGACAGCTTGTGGAGAGGTTACTCCACCGAGAAGGAGGCGCTTGATATCCGGTGTTCACCGGGGTTTGATCTGCCGACGATCAAGGGATCGCCCACCTCACGGGCACGTTATCCCTGAACCTTGTAAACTATCCTTGTTAGCGATCCTTGGTTTGTATTCTTTGTTTCTGCAGTTTTGTTAAGTTTGCTTCTCTGCATTTGTGTTGTTTCCACTGCTACTAACTTAAGTGCAGAGAAAGATTTCAAAGTGCAAGTTTTTGTCTAAGTCCAAGAGATCGACTAGATTCACCCCCCCTCTCTAGCCATCTCGTTCCCAACAAGATTTTCAGCTCGATTTCTCCACTGAACAGAGTTGATTGAGGGGTTCATCAACTCTGCCCTTCAACTGGTCAGATCCCGATTTTGTGCCATTGTTTATCCATCTAAGCAAGTCGGAGGGTTCTCCGAATTGCTCTGATAGTCCCAAATCATCACCGCAATTCCACACGGCTAGATCGAGGAGATCGGATGGGGTTTTCAGCCGGAAGCAGAGTTCGAGCTAAATTGACTGTGGAGTTGGATTTTCCAGCGATCTATTGAGCTAAGGGGTTCTTGGCCTACTCTTGTGTGACAGCAAGAAGAACTTGAGCCAAAGGAAAGGATCGATGCTAGTTTCTTAGTAAATTTTCAATTCCAAGCAGTAGTTTAAATTTCTGCGTATCAATCTTTTCTGAACTTTGTATCAGTGGACTTAGTTTCCTTTTTCTGAATCGTTTCTGCCTTAATTAGTGTTTCAATTCTGCACTCTTATTAGCTAGGTTGTTTGTGTAGTGAACATTGCCCTTGATCTAAGGTTGTTTCGCAATTCAGTTTATTCCTGCATATTAGTTTTAGTTTCTGCGTATCAACTCTGTTTGCGTATCAACTTCAGTTCTGCAATTTTAGCTGATAGCTTCTGAATTTGTGTCAAGTAAACATTAGTTCTTATAAAGTTTTTCTGAACTTTAGATTAGTGCATCGATTTCAGCTTGTTTGTTTGTTCTGCATCCCATTTGTTGCGTATCAGTTTTATCTTCTGCTAATCAGTTTGCTTGTGTATCAGTTTCCCTTCGGTAAAGTTTCAGTTTATCCTTTCTGAAATTTGTATCAAGTAATATTAGCTCTTATGAATCCTATCTGAACATTAGCCTGGAGAATTTAGTCTCAGCTTGATTTGTTTGTTCTGCATTTCGTTAGTTGTTGCATTTTTGAATTCAAGTTCTGCAGTCCTGCACATCACTTATGCATCAAGTTGTGTCTGAATTGTTTAGTTTTCGGATGCTGAATTTCTTCCTTCAATTCTACGTATCACTTCACTGATTGCTTGCCTTTCCAAGTTGAATTGATTAGTTCCATTTCTGAATTGTCAGTTCATTGTTTCTGCAAGTTTCAATTCTCTTTTCAGCACATCAGTTTCCATTGCTTGCAAGTTGTATCAAGTAAGAAATTTCAGAATAATTTGGTGTACAGCTTGTTTGTAATTCTGTTTGTTTTGAATCTAATTCAGCTGAAGTTAAACACACTTTTGGAGTACCATTGTATTTGAAGTCATTAGTTTGCATTAAGTTGTTTTTGAATTTTAGATCCCATTTTTGCCTTAGGTTTATATTTCCTGCATTTAATATCAGTTTTTGGCACATTAATCTTTTTCTTTTGCATATCAAGTTTGGATTCCATTTCTGCAATTAGGTTTATGGATTCTGCATTAGTAGCAATCGAAGATTCAGCACTGATTACACTTTGTTTCACATTTATTTGCTTTGAGTTTTAATCCCTGAAGTGTTGCACAACTTGTAGTGTAGTATTTCATTCGATGAACGATTGGTTTGCAATTTCTGCGAATTTACATTAGTTGATTAAAGTTGTCCATTGGTTGAGTCATTAGTTGCCATTACCTAGTCTAAGTTTGCTTAGTTAAGTTTCTTTACTTTTCACTGTGTTTTCATTTCTGATTGCAAACAAAACCCAATTCTTACTTGAAACCCAAAATATTTGACGACACATAAACACGAGCTCGAATCAAACATCCTTAACTAGCCCTAGGAAAAATACGACCTGTGGCCCCTTTACTACATTTTTATCCTTGTTAGCAAAAAGGGTTTCCAGCTTTACGAATATCTAAATTTGAGACCCATATTCGTGACAACCTATCTTTTGGGTGCATCAACGTGGCTTCTAGCAATCTTCACCCTGCTGTGCATGGGGTTGTTTCTCTTCTGTGCTGCTGGAGAGTTCCTCTGTTCTTTCTCGCGAGGCATCACTTGTGCGTGTGCGATTTTCTGCGCAACTCAACCGGGTGATTTTTCATAACCAACTCAACAATGGCACCTAAGTAAGACTTTTTTATTTTCACCCTGTTGATTACTTCAAATATCATAATATTTGGTGAACTAACCTTGATGGTTGATTTTGGGGTTTATTTTGCTGTGTGTCGTGTGTGTATCTTACCCATATGATCAAATCTTACATGATCGATCCTGTGAATTCACTTGTTTCTTCTGTAATGACCTTATTCTTGCCATGACCTTCACTGTGATTGATCAATTTATTGTATCATGATTTAATCGATCTCATTTTTATGCCGTGATCTTACCATGACCTTATCCTACTGATTAAACCTAATCTTGACCTTACCTTCTTGTGATCATTCTTATGATTAAATTAATTCGTTCATTCCAACCCTTAGGAAATCTCCTAAAGGCAAAGAGCCAGCTGAGGGCGCATCACAATCCAGAGCTCCCTCATCCTCTTCAAGACCTCAACCACCCCCTCATACAAGATTTCAAAATGTTCATTACGCACTAGCCTTTGAATATCACACCTTCAAACTCATGCCCTGTCGAACTGTGGACAGGGCATTCATTTACGAACTTTGTCCATCGGTATGACAAATCATTGAGCATTACGAACTTCAATCCATTCTATTCCTTGAGAGGCCAATCAACTTTGATTTGGTCTCCGAATTTTATAACAACATGGTCAGTGGAGAGGGTACGGGGTGGAGGACCCGTGTTGCCGGTATCAACCTCAGTTTTGATCGATCAACTTTTACTACCTTCCTAGATTGTCGACGTTCGGATCATGATTTTCCTCTCTATCCTTTTCTTTCGAATCCTCTACCGGTTCCCTTCGATGGAGTCACACCTAACTCTATCCATGAGTACTTTTTCGGTCATTCCAGGTCGAGGGATCTTGGTGAGGATGCCAGTGATTTCCCCACATTTGCTGCATTCAGGCTTTTCCCCACTGATTATGTCCTGTTCAAAATTATCACTAACGGTCTTATACCTATTACTTCAAAGCCTCTAGGCGAGATTCGCTCATTTCACTGTTTGATGCTCTATGGGATGCATCGGCGGTTAGACTTTGATATAGTGACAGCCATCTACTTGTTGGTGCAAGTTGCATCAATGATGTTCTCCTTTAAGTGTTTTAATATTTGACAATACACTTAAGTCAGTGATACATTGAACAGACAAAGGGGAGCAAAAGAGAAAGAACCTAAGTTGAAGAAAAGTCCTAGTTAACCTAGGCACTAAGACCTGGTGAGTGAAGCTGGGCACTAAGTCCTGGCGAAGGGCTGCTGGGCACCTAGCGAAGGGCTGCTGGGTATCGAAACCCTAACACCTAGCGAAGGGCTGCTAGGTATCAAACCCCAAGACCTAGCGAAGGGCTACTAGGCACCTAGTGAAGGGCTGCTAGGCACCTAGCGAAGGGCTGCTAGGCACCTAGCGAAGGGCTGCTAGGCACCTGGCGAAGGGCTGCTAGGGAATGAAGACCTGGCGAAGGACTGCTAGGCACCTGGCGAAGGACTGCTAGGGAATGAAGTCTTGGTCCAAGGCACTGAGCAACTTAGCTGAGCGATGACTAAGGACAGGAGTAGAGACGGGTCGGGGTTTGAGCGTCTCGAGATCCGGAGTAATCGGAGGCTAAGCAAAAGTCCACCCGAAGGGCTGGGTGGCAACCGTCTCCTGAAAGGAGTAGGTGAAGGGTGAGTTCTCGGGGATGAGAACTTGTGCCGGTTCGACCTCGGGTTTCGTGGAAATCCAAAGTTCGAACCAAGTCCTTAAGGCTAATATTATATGTACATGTGCTTTGTGTTTTGTATTTTGCAGGTACCAAAATTGGAAGACAAAGCAACCAGCTGGAAGCCATCATGCAGGGCGCCCCCAGTGTTGGGGGCGCCCAGAGTAAAGAAGAAAAATAGGTGGTTTGGAATGGTAAGCAGAATAGCTCCAAGCGGGGCGCCCGGAGCGTCCGGGGCGCCCGGATTCAAAGCTGTTTTTGCAGTTTCGAGTCCGAAACACAGATAAGCTCTCATGAGGGCGCCCGGGAGGTCTAGGGCGCCCTGGTCAAAGGTTTTATCAGCTACGGAGAGCTCGACGCGGGGATAAGGTTTGACTGGGTTTATCGGGGCGCCCCCAGCGTCCAAGGCGCCCCAGGAGGCCTATATAAGGGGTTTCAACCCCTCTGCTTCAACAACAACTGCCAAGTACCATTCCAAGCATTCTGACCGACGACAACGCGCTAGAAACGAGGCTCTACGACCGGGAGGCTCCAGGAGGAAGTGCGCGGCACTTCGGAGGTCCAGATCGACCGAGCTTCAGACTTTGTCTTGTTGGTTTGCTTTTAGTTTATTCCGCACTTAATTTTATTTATCTTTTGATTGTAAACTTGCGCTGTAAGTTGGGTTTCTCCGCCTCCGGAAAGTCCGGGAAGGAGACCAATAGTGGACGGGCGTTCCCGTGCATAGGCCATGGATGTACTAACCCTGGGGGGTCGGGAACCAAGTAAAAATCCCGCTGTGTCCCTGTCTTGTTTTTTTGTATTTACATTTCCGTTGTGCTACTAATATTCTTAGTCTAGAACGATCCAAGTTTTCAACGAAAGATTTACGGTCGATATTCACCCCCCCTCTATCGACGGCACCGGTCCTACACTACTTCTCCATCATCGTCTACATTCAGATGTACGGTCAGACAGTTTACATGCCTTTTGGCCATATCATTACTGCCTGGTTGCATTCGGATGATGATACCTCTGACGACGACCCTGTTGAGGATTGATGATGTTAACTGTTATGATTTGTGTTACATTTGACTGTTATGCCTTGTGTTGTGATGCTATATGATGCATTTGACATTATGACTATTTTCATGTAAAACTTGCTATTCCATGTTATTTCTAGTTCCTGCTTATTCTTACTCCATGTTCATATGATACATATGATTGTTTTGCCATGCTTTATATCTGTCATATGTTTTTCATATGTTTTCAAAATTAAATCAAATCTTATGTTGTTTTGGG
This sequence comes from Boesenbergia rotunda, assembly GCA_024364735.1. Lineage (NCBI taxonomy): Eukaryota > Viridiplantae > Streptophyta > Magnoliopsida > Zingiberales > Zingiberaceae > Boesenbergia > Boesenbergia rotunda. The sequence continues at coordinate 106,695 of JAGFNQ010000083.1, read as the reverse complement.
AAACCCCTAAGATTTAGGGGGAGTATGTTTAAACTTAACAACCAGTCTACACCCTTTTTGGTGTTTGACAAAGGGGGAGAGTGTGGATGGTTAAGTTTAGGATGCTTATGAGTTTAATTGTAGGGGGAGGATCCTGATTCTCCTACAACTCTGAGATTTGGGATAATTGGATTCAAATTCCTAAACTTAAAATCGGGTTGTCAAACAACAAAAAGGGGGAGATTGTTGATGTTGTTTGACCTTGATTGTTGTTTTGGTGTTGACACCAATTTTAGTTTAGGTTGATGAGATGATTGGGATTAAGTCCCGGTCGTGGACTAGCCATACCTAGTGGGACTAGGGTTGATGAAAGCCTGGCTTGGAGGGTCAGGTCCTAGCTTGAGAAGATGGGTTGGGAAAAGTCCTAGCTTGGAGGGCTAGGTGTGGAAAAGTCCTAGCTTGGAGGGCTACGTGTGGAAATTCCTAACCTGGAGGGTTAGGTGTGGAAAAGTCCTAGCTTGGAGGGCTAGGTGTGAAAATTTCTAACTCGGAGGGCTAGGTTGGATGAAATCCCAGCTTGGAGGGCCAGGTCCTAGCTTGGAGGGATAGGTTGAAGTCCCAGTGAGTGAGACTGGGCATTGAGTCTTGGTCCGGGGGACTGAGCACGAGTCAGAGAAGGGTTGGAGGCTTGTTCTCTTGACTTAGAGGAGATTTGACCTTGCCTGGATTGGTCTGGTGACCGATCAGGGAAGTTGGCACGGTGTTCCCTCATGGATCGGTTTGGTGACCGATCCAGCGATGACTGATCGGTCTGGTGACCGAGACCGATCAGGGAGCACACAGTTACCTTGTTGAGCTACTAATCGACTCCTGATTGATCTGGTGACCGATCAGGGAGCATACAGTTCACTTACTGGTTGGCTCTTGATCGGTCTGGTGACCGATCAGGGTGCATACAGTGGGTTTTTGGAACCTTACTGCATGGCTCCTGATCGGTCTGGTGATCGATCAAAGATACTGTTCAGATCGTTCTGGTGAACGATCAAGTGTCGCGGACTCCTCCTTATGACCGATCAGGCTGGAGCCTGATCGGTAGGAGAGCCTCCTGATCGGTCTGGTGAACGATCAGGGAGCATACAGTGAGTTTGGGGAACTCTACTGATCGGCTCCTGATCGGCCTGGTGACCGATCAGGTATACTGTTCAGATAGTTCTGGTGAACGATCAAGTGTCGTGGACTCCTCCTTATAACAGATCAGGCTAGAGCCTGATCGGTCGGACGACACCCTGATTGGTCTGGGGACCGATCAAGCCCTTGTGGCTGCGAAAGCTGGGAATCCCAGCAAAGCTGTGGATTGGTCCGGTGACAGATCCACGAGCCCTGGATCGGTCTGGTGACCGATCACTTTAATTTAAACGCGCTGTCAAACTCTCTGATCACGTCTGATCACACTCTGATTCCTACTGATACACTACTGATACTTGTTCTGAGCCCTCTGATGTTTGATCTTCTGTTGATTTGCTGCCCTAATGAGCTGCTAAGTGTGCAAGTGACTCAGGGACCATCCATGGTGAGTCAAACTGGGTATTTCGCTACAGCAGGTTTGTTCGTTTGCTTCCGCAGGTTGTAACGTTCTCTAGCACGAGTTGCAACAGCTGAGGAGCTGATGACCTAGGGCTCGACTAGAAGAGTTTCAGTAAGTCCAGAGGAGGTCAGGGGTAGTTGGCTGCAGCAGGTGAGCAGCTGGGAGCTGCTGCAGAGGAGCGTGTGACTTGGCGATGGAAGCTGGTTAAGCTGTGTAGCAGAGAAGAGCTAAGCAGAGTTTTTGACGAGGTGCTAGAGTTCTTGTTCTCCACATCGAAAAGCTTTTGCTCTACACTTGTGCGATTACTCTACTGTGAATCTTGAGCAACCTGCTGTTACTCGAGCACTTGGGAAGAAGAAACAAGAAGCTTGGTGAGTCCATCAGCAAGAAGACATGAAGAAGGGAGTTTTTGCGTGAGATCTGTGCTGAGTGGAGCTCAGTGAGGAGTTTGCTTGTGTTCTTGAGGTTCTAAGTGCTCAGTAAGATTTCTTTCTTGAGTTTTCTGTACTTAATACTTCATCTTGTTGAAACGCTGTGGAGAGGTTACTCCACCGAGAAGGAGGTTGCTTTCTATCCGGATTTTTCGGGGCTTGATCTGCCGACGATCAAAGGATCGCCCACCTTAAGGGCACGCCAATGAGTAGGGGCAAGTCATCCCCAAACCTTGTAAATCCTCTGTGTTAGCGTTTTGATTTGTCTTTAGTTTCTCCACTTTGTTCTTGCTGTTATACATCTGTTTTGCTTCCGCTGTGCAACTAACCCTAAGTGCAGAAGTTCATAAAAGAAAGTGATTTTTGGTGTCTGGCTACATTCACGCCCCCTCTCTAGCCATCCAAGTTCCAATAGGGAAGACCTAGCAAGGTAACGGCACGGTCGACGATCAACGACCCATAGAAAAATAAGGGGGTCGCCAAATGGGCCGGGTCATTACAATAAAAGGCGCCTTTTTTATTGTAACGACCCGACCCATTGGCGGCCCATTTGACGACCCCCTTATTTTTCTATGGGTCATCGACCGTGTCGTTACATTACTAGGTCTTCCGACCCATGGCCAGTGAATTTTTTTACCTTCCCCAGGATTCAAACCCTAGACCTCCAAGCTTAAGTACTAGAGTTTATGAATTTTGGTAACCAATTGAGCCTTACAATAAAAAGGCGCCTTTTTATTGTAACAACCTGGCCCATTTGGTGGCCCATTTGGCGACCCCCTTATTTTTCTATGGGTCATCAACCGTCGACCGTGCCGTTACCTTACTAGGTCTTCTCACCCCTAGCCAATGGATTTTTGCCTTCCCCAGGCTTCGAACCCTAGACCTCTAAGCTTAATTACTAGAGTTTATGAATCCTAGTAACCAATTGAGCCCTTTTTTATTGTAACGACCCGGCCCATTTGGCGGCCCATTTGGCGACCCCCTTATTTTTTTATGGGTCGTCGACCGTCGACCGTGTCATTACCTTACTAGGTCTTCCCACCCCTGGCCAGTGGATTTTTGCCTTCCCTAGGATTCGAACCCTAGACCCCAGGCTTAAGTACTAGTTCTTTATGAATCCTGGTAACCAATTGAGCTTAGTAAGGCGAGAAGAACAAAGGAGATCGATCGTTACAATAAAAAGGCGCCTTTTATTTATTGTAACGACCCGGCGCATTTGGCGGCTCATTTGGCGACCCCCTTATTTTTCTATGGGTCGTCGACCGTTGACCGTGAGCTTTACAAGGGAGATCTCTTGAAGACTTAAGATCCCTTATAAGGCGAGAAGAACAAAGGAGATCCTAAGAGCAAGGAGGTCTTCATCGCTCTCAATTTAAGGGTATATAGATTGGTGGTAACCAAGCAAAAGAGGTAAGTCTCCCCTCACCTATAGTATAATTGCTTTGGGTGTTATGCTGCTTGAAGAGGGGACAAGGGTTTCGGCCAAGCCCTAGAACCATGACTATGATTAGAATCAAACCCCAACTATGCTTGCAAAGGACTTCCCATGATTTGTGATGTGTGATATGAATGTTGGCATGATCTTATGATTTCTTATGTTGCTTGAAGAGGGAAGGAGGGGTTCGGCCAAGCCCTAGCTTTAGGCCTAGGAGGAGGCTAAAAACCCTAAGTATAGCTCAATTAGTTACCAGGATTCATAAACTCTAGTACTTTAGCTTGGAGGTCTAGGGTTCGAATCCTAGGGATGGCAAAAATCCACTGGCCAGGGGTGGGAAGACCTAGTAAGGTAACGACACGGTCGACAGTCGACGACCCATAGAAAAATAAGGGGGTCGCCAAATGGGCCGGGTCGTTACAATAAAAGGCGCCTTTTTATTGTAACGACCCGACCCATTTGGCGACCCCCTTATTTTTCTATGGGGTCGTCGACCGTGCCGTTACCTTACTAGGTCTTCCCACCCCTGGCCAGTGGATTTTTGCCTTCCCCAGGATTCGAACCCTAGACCTCCAAGCTTAAGTACATGTGCTTATGAATCCTGGTAACCAATTGAGCCAAGCTCAATTGGTTACCAGGATTCATAAGCACTTGTACTTAAGCTTGGAGGTCTAGGGTTCGAATCCTGGGGAAGGTAAAAATCCACTGGCCAGGGGTGGGAAGACCTAGTAAGGTAACGGCACGGTCGACGGTCGACGACCCATAGAAAAATAAGGGGGTTGCCAAATGGGCCGTCAAATGGGCCGGGTCGTTACATTATGTCCTTGTGTTATACCCGTAATTTTGGTACCTAAAAAGGATGGATCATGGAGAATGTGCACTGACTGTAGAGCAATTAACAACATCATGGTATAGACATCCTATCCCTAGACTTGATGATTTACTTGATGAATTGCATGGTGCTTGCTTCTTTTCTAAAATTGATTTGAAAAGTGGGTACCATTAAATTAGGATAAGGGAAGGGGATGAATGGAAAACTGATTTCAAAACTAAATATGGATTGTATGAATGGTTGGTAATGCCTTTTGGGTTAACTAATGCACCTAGCACTTTTATGAGGCTTATGAACCATGTTTTACGGGATTTTCTTGGAAAATTTGTAGTAGTATACTTTGATGATATTTTGGTATATTCCAAGAGTTTATTGAGCATATTACGCATCTCCAATCTGTCTTGCATGTCCTTAGAAAGGAGAAACTATATGGTAACTTAGAAAAGTGTTCTTTTTGCACTGATCATGTGGATTTTCTTGGTTTTGTCATAAGTTCTAAAGGAGTGCAGGTTGATGAAGGGAAAGTTAAGGCCATTAAAGATTGGCCAACTCCTAAAACTGTGAGTGAGGTTAGGAGCTTCCATGGGTTGGCAAGATTCTATAGAAGGTTTGTGAAGGATTTTAGCACATTGGCAGCACCCCTAAATGAAATTGTTATGAAAAATATGGGTTTTAAATGGGGGGAGAATCAAGAAAATGCATTTCAAGCACTGAAGGATAAACTCACACACGCACCCATTCTTGCTTTGCCTGATTTTTCCAAATCATTTGAAATGGAATGTGATGCATCTCATGTGGGTATTGGGGATGTTTACTTCAAGATGGTCATCCCATTGCATATTTTAGTGAGAAGTTAGTGTTGGTGCAGGAAGCACCATATCGAACCTTGTTTTGATATTGGCAAAAGATTCAAAGTTAAGTGTTATTTGTGATCTAATGATGTTACTCTAGTGTGCAAGAAAAGTCCTAGCGAAGGGCTGCCAGGAAACAAAGTCCTAGCGAAGGACTGCTAGGCACCTGGCGAAGGGCTGCCAGGACACAAAGTCCTAGCGAAGGACTGCAAGGCACTGGTGAAGGAAAGCCAGGGTAAAAAGCCCTAGCGAAGGAATGCTAGGCACCGGGCAAAGGACAGCTCGGTATCCAAGACCTGGCAAAGGACCGTCAGGCAAAAGTCCAACCAAAGGAGCGGTTGGCATCAGGTACATTCTCCCGAGAGGAGTAGGCGAGGACGCGTTCCCCGTCGAGGGAACAGTAGGCGTCGGTTCGACCTAGGGCTCCATTTTGGAGACCCAAAGTCAGAACCAAGACAGCTAAGGCTGTATAATCTAATATTTTATTGTTTTATTGTGTTTTGGACTAACCCTGGATGCAGGACCGAAGGAACGTGTGTCTGCAGCTCAGAAAGCCTCAAAGGAATGAGGCAACAGCTGACCAGGGCACCCGGAGTGTCTCGGGCGCCCCCAAGGTGAACACAAAACACAAGAAAGCAAGATGGGCTTCGACAGTTCAACTCCCGGGCGCCCCCGCTGCTCCCGGGCGCCCCCGGCGCTCCGGGCGCCTCCAAGCGCAAGCCTTCGAAGCAAGCCCCAACGAAGCCGAGGGATAAGATTTGACCCGGTCAACCCGGGCGCCCTGAGCGCTCCGGGCGCCCCGGTCAAAGCTGATCCCGAAGTTGAAGGGATCAGACGCTGACCGAGACCGAGCCGGATCAACCGACACGTGGGGGGGGGGGCGCCCCCGACGTCCCGGGCGCCTCCAGGCCCTATATAAAGGGCCCTCGACCCCAAGCTTCAAACAGAACTTCCAATCAACTCTTCTACGCTCTTCTGCTCTCGCGCTTCACCTCGGAATCCTTCCAACTCAAGCCGACGACGTCCCGCTGCTTCAAAAAAGTCGATCTACCCCGGACGTCGGTAAAAGAGCGATTTAAGTTTACTGTACTTAATTCTGTAATAATCTTTTGTAAACTATTTGCGCCTTATATAAAATTGCCCAAAGTAAACGGTCAACGACCGTGGGCCTTGGAGTAGGAGTCGACCTAGGCTCCGAACCAAGTAAAATTGACCGTGTCTCTGTGTTGTTATTCTTAATTTCCGCTGCGTACTTGCTCTAGATTTTCCGAAAAATGATTTCCGATATTCACCCCCCCTCTATCGGTTTGCTCGATCCAACAAGTGGTATCAGAGCGGGGAAGCTCAAATTTGGTGCAACCACCAATTTGGGAGTTTTTCGGATTTACGATTTTTTTTTTCATTTTATTTATTTTCTTTTTTAATTATCACCACTCGATCATTTCCGCCCTTTTATTTTAAAATAAAAAATATCTGTAGGTGGATTTAAAATTGTCATTTTTTCAATTTTGAAATTCTCATTTTTTCACCATAAGTTAGAATTGTTAAAATAATCAATTTTTGAAAATTTGTCATTATTATTTTAATATTTTTCTCGAAATTCGTGCTACTTTAATTCAAACAAATTTTTTTTCAAAGATTAAATTTTTACTTTGTCATTATTAATCAGAATTGATAAAATCAACATTTTCAAAAAATTTTCATAAATTATTTTTATTATTTTATTATTATTCTGCCTCGAAAGTCGTGTAATATTTTTTTTGGGCTATTTTTTTTCTTTCTCCCGCACTACTAATCCAAGACCAAGTCTTGGTATATTTCTGTTATTTCTTTTGTGTGCAAGGATTATTTTTAATGGCCAATCAAGAATGGAATAGCATTCGTCCACCGCTCTTCTCTGGTGAAAATTTCAACTCCTGGAGAAGTCAAATGGAATCCCACCTGAAGGCTAATATGGATTTATGGTCGATAATCCAAACGGGGTTCAGATTCCCCACGGAAGATGGAACATCGATCACTTGGGACAAATTGGATGAACCAACTCTGAGGAAGATCGAGACTGATGCTAAGGCAACAGTGATCATACAATGCGGTTTAACAACGAACAACTCAAGCTAGTCGGTTCATTTGGATGTGCTAAAGAGATGTGGGAGAAGCTACTCAGCCTACACAAAAAGAGCTCCGATATTGAGGTCTTTGAAGGAGAGATGTTCGAATCATCGGACGAATCAAATGAAGAAGAAGATTACCAAAGTTATCTTGCAGTCTCGGTCCAAGCACAGACAGCCGAGTCAGACTCGACACCCGACGTTGAAATCGAACCTGAGTCAGACGACGAGTTGACTGAGACAAAAATGGTAACCAATTTCAAATCTTCTTTTAAATTAAGGTTAAATAATCAAGTTGATACTGCAATGGTCGAGGAAGGTATGGTTTTTATTGCAGGGAAAACTCAAAGAGAACCACCAAAGAAGAAGGTTCAACCTATACCTGAGTCCGACTCAGACTCAGAATTTGACGATGAAGAAGGGGATCATCAGAAGCAGGTCCGGATGGCTCACGACCACTACAAGATGCCGAAAGAACAATCAAACAAAAGAAAGATGGCTAGAATCATGGGGGAGATTCTCAATCAGGAATCAAAAGGTAAATTTAGAATATTTAAAAATCTAATATTTACCTCAAAGAACGTAATTAATTTATATAAATTAGTTAAGGCTAATATATTAGAAAACTTAATTCCCAACCTTGCTGACGTTAAAAAACCCGAGTATTATTTCAATTATGATGTGACTTAGATAATTTTTCCTTGTTTGCTTGTTTATTTTTTTTGCAATCTTAATGTTTTTTCTTCTTAGATTTAGGATTGGTTAGATTAAGGACCTGATTAAATTGAAACTTGAACAACCTAGTATTAGAACAAGGTTTGATGATAGTACGTTAGGGAAGCCTGACTAAGAAGTTAAGTAGGGTAAGGAGTACCTTATTTGGTCTTTTTAGTCCGGTGGAACTAGCCGAAGCTACCTCTCCGAATCCTAAGCTAGTTAGACCAGAGTGTCTCAAACAATGATTTGAAAATGATCTTTCTTTAAAAGGCTTTGTCTAGGAAAGGGTTGTTGATCCAATAAGGCTACGGCCAAAGAATGCCTCTGTGCCTGGCCAAGACCTGGAAGTCAATTATCTAAACTCACTTTTAAATTATTATTTGTTAAACTCGAATCTAACACAAGCTTCAATTAAATCATAGTGTTAACATCAAAGATAAAATTAATTCATCTCACAAAACAGTTAGGATATCCTGTTTTGTCATTTAGAAATGGGTGAGATGCTTAGGACCTAAAAGTTGAATTCAACCCAACCAACTAAATTAAATTAATTAAATCAAATTAAATTCAATAAAATCTTAATTAAATCAAATTAAATTCAATTAAATCAATTAAATGCAATTAAATCTTAATTAAGTCCATTAAATTCAATTAAATCCTAATTAAGTCAATCAAATTCAATTAAATCTTAATTAAATCAATTAAATCTTAATTAAGTCCATTAAATTCAATTAAATCTTAATTAAGTCAATCAAATTCAATTAAATCTTAATTAATCCAATTAAATTCAATTAAATCTTAATTAATTCAATTAAATTTAATTCAATCAAATTCAAAATAATTCAATTAAATCAATTTCAAGTTTCAGAATTAAAACTTTAAAAATTCAAATTTAACTCGAATGAACAATTTTCAAAATTCAAATTTAAATTTCTAATTAATTTCAAAATCCTCAAAAATCATTCCAACTTTTCAAAACTACAATTTAATGTTTCAATTCATGGTGCTTAAAATTGTTCACCTTAAGTTTCGTTTGCTTATCTACTTGAAATTGATTCTTTTTGTTTACATTATACAATGAAACTCTTTTTGAAAATCAATGTGTTGGTTAACAAGACTTGCAAAAATCACCTTGCGTCTTTCACTTAAAAATTGTCTTCAGTCCAAGCCTTGACATTTATACATTTTTTCGGACTTGAGCATTTTTTTTAAAGAGTTCTATTGTATTTACATCTCCCGCAATATTTTCAAAATTACTTTAAACATAGAAGTCCCCTTTGTAGCTCTTTACTATTTTCAAAAAGAAAATTTAGTCTTCAAATCGAAGTAGTTTCCAAAAGTGTTTTAATTTTTTTTGTGTGGATTCTTTATGTTGAATCAAACCCTAAGACTTAGAAGAAGATTAACTTGTGGTCAATAAGCTTCCTAGGACTGTGTCAGATCTAGGGGGAGATCAAATTAGAAGAAGCTCAAAATAGTATATTTCAAAATACCATTATCATTTTTTTTCGGGGTTTATTCTTTAAAAATTCTCTTCATTCCAAATTGAATTTTCTAAAATTATCTTCTTGAAAATTACCATACTGTTATTCAAAACTATTCTCTTGATTCTGATAAACCCTAAAGACACAAAGGAGGTCTACTTAATGATCTACAAGGACTTCTAGGAAGTATCAAATTTAGGGAGAGTCTAAATCGAAAGAAAATATTTCTAACAAGTATTCTCTTTGGCAATTATTAGATAATTCTTTTGATCCGAACTGACCCTTAAGGACTCAGAGGAAGAATACTTGTGGTCAACAAGCTTCCAAGGACTATATCAAGTTTAGGGGGAGGTTAAATTAAAAGAATTATTAAACATTTCAAAATAATATGTTTTAATACACTAAGTTTTCAAAATTCTTTTGAAAATACAAGTAATTTGCCTTTAAAAATATCATTATTTTTCAAAATATTTTTGTGGTTTAGTAAATCATTGTTGAAATACCTTTAGAAATAATATTTGCTTGAATCTTGAGAATTTCCAGGACACTTAGGAAAATGTCCTTGTAGTTAACAAGGGTTCCTAGGATTGTGTCAGAATAGAAAAGAAACCTAGTCAAGTACAATATTTTCAAAATGCATAACATTTTTTTAAGTACTTATATCTTCAAAAATGCATAATATTTTTTTCAAAAATACTAATACTTTTCTAAGGCAGTAATATTCTATGTACATGAAGTTTTTAAAGAGTTGCCTACAAATACAAATTCTTTTTGCACAATACCTTTCAAAGTGGAGCTTTGTTGGTGCAATTTAAGCTTTTTACTAGGCTTTCAAGAATTATACTAAGTATTTTTATGTTTTCAAAACTCATAGGCTCTGATACACAAACCTCTTCTTAAAACTTATTTTAAAATATATTTCTTTATTGATATATGTATATAGCTAAGGGGAGAGCAAGAAATAGAGAAAGGATTTTTTTCTTTTCGAAAAGCAAAAATTTCTAAGTGTTTTAAATTTTTAAGTACATGTGTTTAAGTAAAATTCTTCTTAGTAAACAAAATTTTTATGAGCAAAAACTGGTTGAAAATTTTGACAAATGTTTCTAAGCAAAAATCTATGTTTCAGCAAAAACTTGTCTATTTAAAGATTTTTCCAAGTAAAAATGGTTTTTAATGCACAAAATATGTTCCAAGGAAATTTCTCTATGAGAGCAAATGTTGAACCTTTTTAAAAAGAAAACCTGTTTCCAAAATATTAGCTATGTAAGTTACTGTTTAGTTTTTCTTGAAAACTATGTTGCAAGTTTTTTTAATATAAGGAGAAGAGTTGTCACATTAAGGGGGAGCTTCATGTATTTTCAAAACATCTATTACTTAAAGTTTTTCTTGAAAACTATGTTTTTAAACTCCCTTACCTAAAATTTATTTTGGTAAAACTCAACCTATTAGATACCTTGTTCGCCCATGTATGTTTTTTATATATGTCAAAGGGGGGAGGAAATGTCAAAGTTAAGGGTTTTATAACACATTCAGGGTTTTAGGGGGAGTATAAAAATTTTTTAATCTACACTTATACTGTTCATACTCCTTCATTTCGTAACTGTTATATGTTTATACTTAACCTTGAATTGTGTTGCCATAAATCAAAAAGGGAGAGTTTGTTGGTGCAGGAAGCACCATATCGAACCTTGTTTTGATATTGGCAAAGGATTCAAAGTTAAGTGTTATTTGTGATCTAATGATGTTACTCTAGTGTGCAAGAAAAGTCCTAGCAAAGGGCTGCTAGGCACCTGGCGAAGGGCTGCCAGGAAACAAAGTCCTAGCGAAGGACTGCTAGGCACCTGGCGAAGGGCTGCCAGGACACAAAGTCCTAGCGAAGGACTGTTAGGCACTGGTGAAGGAAAGCCAGGGTAAAAAGCCCTAGCGAAGGACTGCTAAGCGCCAGGCGAAGAACAGCTTGGGACTGAAGCCCTAGCGAAAGAATGCTAGGCACCGGGCAAAGGACAGCTCGGTATCCAAGACCTGGCAAAGGACCGCCAGGCAAAAGTCCAACCAAAGGAGCGGTTGGCATCAGGTACATTCTCCCGAGAGGAGTAGGCGAGGACGCATTCCCCGTCGAGGGAACAGTAGGCGTTGGTTCGATCTAGGGCTCCATTTTGGAGACCCAAAGTCAGAACCAAGATAGCTAAGGCTGTATAATCTAATATTTTATTGTTTTATTGTGTTTTGGACTAACCCTGGATGCAGGACCGAAGGAACGTGTGTCTGCAGCTCAGAAAGCCTCAAAGGAATGAGACAATAGCTGACCAGGGTGCCCGGAGTGTCCCGGGCGCCCCCAAGGTGAACACAAAACACAAGAAAGCAAGATGGGCTTCGACAGTTCAACTCCCGGGTACCCCCAGCGCTCCGGGTGCCCCCAAGCGCAAGCCTTCGAAGCAAGCCCCAACGAAGCCGAGGGATAAGATTTGACCCGGTCAACCCGAGCGCCCCGAGCGCTCCGGGCGCCCCGAGCGCTCCGGGCGCCTCGGTCAAAGCTGATCCCAAAGTTGAAGGGATCAGACGCTGACCGAGACCGAGCCGGATCAACCGACACATGGGGGGGGCCCCGACGTCCCAGGCGACCCCAGGCCCTATATAAAGGGCCCTCGACCCCAAGCTTCAAACAGAACTTCCAATCAATGCTTCTACACTCTTCTGCTCTCGCGCTTTGCCTCGGAATCCTTCCAACTCAAGCCGACGACGTCCCGCTGCTCCGAAAAAGACGATCTACTCGGACGTCGGTAAAAGAGAGCTTTATTTCAGTTTACTTACTGCATTTGTAATAATTTTTTGTAAACTGCTTTTGCGCCTTATATAGAATTGCCCAAAGTAAACGATCAATGATCGTGGGCCTTGGAGTAGGAGTCGGCCCAGGCTCCGAACCAAGTAAAAAATCTCTGTGTTTGCGTATTTTATTTTAACCTTCCGCTGTGCAATTGCTCTTTTCCTAAATCCGAACGTTTTCCGATATTCACCCCCCCTCTATCGGTTCTCTCGATCCAACAAAAACTACACAGAATTCGTTTGTTAATGCTTGAATTGAATGAGTGAATTGAAACTAAGCTTTAGGGGCCTATTTATAGCCTCGGGCAAACTTATCTGTTTGCTGATGTGGCAGCACTAGGGCGTCCGAGTGCTCCAGGGCGCTTGACACGTGGCCTGAGAGTTATTCGCAGTGCGACGACAATAAATGACTAGCTTTGTTGATAAAACAACCTCTCGGGCGCCTGTATGCATAGAGGTGCCTGAGTGCTCGAGCGCCCGAGACTGGTTTAGGTCAGCAACTGCTGACTAGTCTTTAGCATGATTTCTGGTCTTCTTGGGTGATTTCTGGCCAACTGGAGTTAGGCTTACCCAAACCCGACTCTGGCCTTTCACCCCTCGAGCGTCCTTCCTCCCGGCTTCTCGTCCCTCGGATGTCGCATGCACCCTTCTTGCTCCATCGACATACTCTTCCACAGAGCTCCGCGTCACTCGAATGCACTGAGCCCGTCGGCTCCATTTCCGTGTCATTCTTCTCGACCGCTGCGTCTTCCACTCGTCTTCCTGCCAGGGGGAAGGGTCCCAAATGTCCATCCCCAATTGGTCAAAGGGTAAGACACTGTAGAAGCTTTCATCAACTCGAACGGGCGATGAGACAAGCTTTAATGCCTTTGGCAGGATACATAGGTGGTGACCAGCCGATCGGTGTCCATCTGTAGCATTGGCCAGAAGTAACCAGTGAGCAAGACCCTTCGAGCCACCGACCGGCCACCTGCATGGCTTCCGTAGGACCCCGCATGTACTTCTCTCAACACATAGTCTGCCTCATCCGATCCCAATCACTTGAGCAAAGGTCTAGAAAAATCACACCTGTAAAGTATATCGCTAATCAAGGTGAACCGGGCACCCTTCTTCCGAAGCATCCAGGCCTAATCCGGGTTAGTCGGGAGGGTTCCTTGTTGCAGATAAGCAATTATGGGAGCCCGCCAATCACTATCTAACTCCAACTCGGCCTGCTACTCAATTTGGGTGATGAGCATAGTCTAAGCCATGGGTTAAGCCAGCGTCTAAGGGGTAATGGCCCCAGCCAGCTTAGCTAACTCGTCTGCCTTTAGATTGCTCTCTCGGAATTTAGCATAACTCCACTTCCTAGAACCCAGACTTTAGCCGCTCGTAGGCATCCAGATAGGCTCATAGACGTTCACTGTTAACTTCAAACCGCCTAGCCAGCTGATGAGTGGCTAGCTGCAAATCTGAGTGGAGGATAACCCTAGAAGCTCCTACATGCCTAGTGGTCTGCAAATCGGTGATGAGGGCTTCATACTCTGCTTCATTGTTGGTGGCCCGATATTCTAACCGGACGGCCAGTTGAAGATGGTCTTCCTTTCGAGATATCATAAGGATCTCCAAGCCACTTCCCTGTCGGGCAGAGGAACCATCCACGCAAATGTTCCCTACTCCCTCAGCTTTTTCGGTGTATAGCTCACTAATGAAGTCCGTGAGTGCCTGAGCTTTAATGGCTGACCTGGCTTGGTACCGGATGTCGTATTCACTCAGCTTAGTGGTCCACTTGATCATTCAATCGAAAGCCTTTGGGTTGATTAATACCCTCCCAAAGGTACTGTTCGTAAGCACTATGATTGGGTGGGCTAGGAAGTAGGGTCGAAGGCGTCGGACAACTAAGACAAGAACGTAAGACAACTTCTCAAGTGCACTGTAACAACACTCGACTTCTAATAAGTGCCTAAAGAAGTATATTGGTTGTTGCTCAGCCTCACTTTGTTTAACCAGTACAACACTTATTGCCTTCTAAGTGGTCAACAAGTACATGTACAAGACTTCACCCGCCTCCAGCTTGGCTAGCACAGGTAGTCCGACTAGATAAGACTTCAGCTCCTCAAACGCCTGATCACACTCGTCATCCCATTGGAACTTGGTGGCTCGACGCAATATTTTGAAGAATGATAGGTTTCGGTCGGCCGAGCGGGAGGTGAAATGCGACATCATCATGATTCTTCCGCTCAGCCTCTAGGCTTCCTTCAAACTTCGAGAGGCAGACATGTCGAGTAGGGCCTTCACTTTGCTCAGGTTGACCTCGATGCCCCACTAAGTGACGATGTACCCCAGGAACTTTTGGCTTTTGGCTCCGAAGAGGTACTTGGCTGGCTTTAGCTTCAACCCATACTTTCTCAACGTGTCCCACGTTTCTTCAATGCCACTTATGAGGTCATCTGCCCAGGCAGACTTGATTAAGAAATCACCAACGTATACCTCGATGCTTCGTCTGATTTGCTCCCGGAAGACCTTGTTCATCATCCTCTAATATGTGGCCCCTACATTCTTTAATCCGAATAGCATCACAGTATAACAGTACGTATTCTCAATTGAGATAAAACTGACCTTCTCCTGGTCGGCCGACAGTAGAAGAACTTGATGGTACCCCTGATACACGTCCAACATGCAGATCAGCTCACTCCCCATGGTAGAGTCCACAATCTGTTCGATTCGCGGCAGAGGATAACAATCCTTCGGGCAGGCTTGGTTGAGGTCGTGGAAGTCAATGCAGACGCGCCAATTGTTGTCTGGCTTGGATACCAACACAATGTTAGCTAGCCAAGCCAGGAACTGAACCTCCCGAATGTGCTCGACCTCCAAGAGCTTGTCCACCTCGGCTCAGATGACTTTTTTTTGTTCAGTGCTGAAGTCTCTTTTTCGATATTTTACCAGTTGAGCGTTAGGGAAAACGTGTAGCTGATGTTCCATGACCTTGGGTGGGATGCCACTCAAATCACTGACCGACCAAGCAAACATATCCTAGTTTCGTGCCAAACAGCTCACCAACTCCTACCTCAGCCCTCCCAGGATGTCCACGGCTATCTTCACCTTAGCTATTTCTTGTTCGGGGAGTAGCTGAACCTCCTCCTTATCTTCCCGCAGTTCGACCTAAGGTGAAAGTTGTACCATGTTACAATTGGCTGGCAACGCCCTACACATTTTTTGAGCCTCTGTCCGGACATCATCCACGTAGCAGCATCGTGCTACCCTCTGATCCCCTCAGGCTTCCCCCACTCAGTCTCCCACGGGAAACTTGACTTTAAGATAGAAAGTAGACACAACCGCTGGGAACTCATTGAGGGTCGGTCGACCCACTATGGTATTATAAGCAGACGGGGCATCTACTATTAGGAAAATCGACCATCAGGCTTTCTTTAGGGGCCCTTCTCCCAAGGAAATGGCCAGCTTAATCTGCCCAACCGACTATACTTCGTTGCCTGTGAATTCGAACAGAGGCATGATCACTGGATGTAACTCAACCACATCAATATGCAGTTGATCAAATGCCCTCTTGTAGAGAATGTTGACCAAGCCACCCGTGTCCAGTATGATCCGATGGACCTGGTAATTAGTTATTACCGCCGATAGGACCACGACGTCATCTGAGGGTGATCGAAGGTTGGTAAGAGGAGGTGAATTGCCCCTGAAAAAGAAAAAGAATCTTTTGTCTAACTTTGACAAAGATATTTGCTAGTCTAAGTAGAAATAATAAACACAAAACAAATAGAGCAAGCTGTAAGAGAGAGGCAATCAGATTTACTTGGTTTGCAACTGGGAGGTTGCTAATCCAAGACTGAATAGAGCTCGATTCTCCTGAATATATCTCCTTTGGGTGGAGAAGCCGCTTATATGTGGAAAGCTCAGAAAAAGAAGAAAACAATACAACGAACTAGTTTTCTATTGCTTGGAATGTATTGGATTGTTGAAACTGAGCTTCAAGAGTCTATTTATAGCCCTAGTGAAAACTACCCGTTTGCTAACGTGGCAGTTACAGGGCTCCCGAGAGGTCTTGGGCACCTGACACATAGCCCAAATTTTTATCCAAAGGCAATGGTCGCAAACGGCTAGAATTAGCCTTCTTGGGCGCCTGATATCACATAGGCGCCTGAGTGCTTGGGCGCCTAGTGCTCAAGCGCCCGAACTCCCAGGCGCCTGTGCGCCTGGTCAGCCGATGCTGACCAGTCTCCAGCTTGACTTGCTTCACCTTCTTGGGTGATTTTTGGCTAACCGGAGTTAGGCTAACCCAAACTCGATTCTGGCCTTTTACCCCTCAAGCGTCCTTCCTCTCCGCTTCTCGTCCCTCAGACACCGCGCGTGTCCTTCTCACTCCATCGGCATACTCTTCCACAGAGCTCTGCGTCCCTCGGATGCACCGGGCCCGTCGGCTCTCTTTCCTTGCCATCCTTCTCGACCGCTGTGTCTTCCGCTTGACTTTCTGCGCTCCTAAGTTCCTGTACACTTAGACACATGGATTAAACACACCAAAACTTAAATTAAATCGGTTGATCACATCAAAACCAACTAGGGGTACATACATCGTCATGGGAGATCTCCAAGCCCTGCAAGTCTTGGGGTATGAAACTAATCTGCGAGCCTTGAGCTTGAACAATGTTGGTCCCGACCTGATGAATCTCCAGCTGGAGCACCTGGGATTTACGGGCCCGGTTGGAGTCACTGTACGTGGGCCTCCCAAAAATGACGTTCACATCACTCGACACAACATTCCGCTAATTGGCTTGCTCCTCATTAGCCTTTGCGGTCTCAGGCGAACAGGCCGACTGGAATAATTGTTGGGCAACTGGTGTTCCTACAGGTGATGCTACCTGGGTGCCACCTAGCTGTCCTCGGGGGCTCGAGTTGCTACTTGGAGCCGGCCAGGGTGTTTCCCGGGTGGTGGTGAGCTTTCCCTTGTTCGAGCTATCAGCATTCTTGTGTGGTGTGTGTATGGCTCTGGTGGAAAGAGCAATATGGTCTCCATCTGGTCGGACTGCATCCCTGGGTGACATGCTGCACTTGTTCGTATTCTGGGCCCGACCTATTAATGGCTGACCAAGGACTTCAAATGGGCCCTCTCGAAGGGGTGGCCTTTTGAGTTGGGGGAAGAGTCGAAGTTGGGCCTACCTCCTTTCACCAGGTGCCATGCCCTTCCTCAACATTGATGTATATGCCTGCTTTCCCCATGAGGATGTCAAAACTTTTAGGCAGTTCCTGATCAATGAATGGAAAAAATTCCCCATCTTGTAGCCCCTGGGAGAAAGCGCTGATCATCATTTCCAGAGTGACCATCTGTACATTGCCACCTGGTTAAATCTTTTAATGTAGATTCTCAAGGACTCCTTTGGACCTTGCTTCAAGGTGAAGAGGTTGAGACTCATCTTGTGGTGCCTACGGCTACTCGCGAAGAGTTGCAAGAAGAGCTTCCTGAAATCCTTAAAGTTCTATATTGATGGATTGTCTTGGCGTGCTAGAGGGGGGGGGGGGGTGAATGACACGTTTTTGATTTCGATCTCTATAATTGTCGTTAGCACAACGGAACAATAATATGCAAAAGAAACAGAGTACAATGCTAATAACAAGAGTTACTTGGTATCCACCCAGATGGGTGACTAATCCAAGGATCCACGTCGCGAGCACCACTTTCACTATGAAAACCTCCTTCAGGTGGAGAAACCTTTACAGTGGCGATCTTTCTCTTTTTAGAATGTAGTAATATGAGAGAGGAAGTAGAAGACACTCTTCAGATGAGCAACACTTCGACACTGTACGGAACCATACCGCTCACGTGCAAAAAGGTCCTCCTTTTATAGGAGAACAGGACAAACTCGCAATCTGTCCAGCCCCGCACCAGTCGACTGCCCCAAGGGTAGTCGACTGGTCTAACATTAATTGCTAGATAACCGCTAGCTTTCGGGGTATACCAGTCGACTGCCCCAAGGGCAGTCGACTGGTCCGAGGCCGATAACTCTCTGTGAGTTTTGGCAGTCGACTGCCCTGCCTCTCAGCTTAGTCCCAGCCACTCCGAACCTTTTCCTTCACGTATGCCTTCAGGTCTGCTCCATTGGCTCGCCTCTTGAAGTCCTCTTCCTCTGGCTATCGTCCCTCGGATGCGCACGCAAGCCTTCCCTTGGCTTGCCTCCATGCCACCCTTCACGTGTGCCCTTGAAGTCCACTTCCCGGCTTGCCCTTGGAGCTCTCCTCCCTCGGCTCTCGTCCCTCGGATATGTCCACCATGTGTGATTCTCCAAGTCCTACAAACTCAATCACACACATCAAATACAACATCACACTCTAACCTTAAACATATTCACCCACACACATCAAAACCATGATCTTCCAATTATTTAAGGGTCGATTGCCTCAACAATCTCCCCCTTTTTGATGCGTGGCAATATGTTTAAGTTTAGAGATAAATAACAGCCAACAATAGCAATAGCAAAAGATAGCAATTGAAAAAGCATAAAACATAGTAACCCTAAGAGGTAACCTCCCCCTTAATCCATGTCTTCTCCCATTTTCAATTCTAATCATAGTCCAAGTTAAGTTTTCACTTAACACTAAACATCATTAAAAATGTAAGACATATTCAAACCTAAGAGGTAACCTCCCCCTTAATCCATGTCTTCTCCCTATTTTTAATCATCCAAGGTCTAAGTTAGACAAAATACCTTAAACCATCCATTTCAAGTCAAAATTCTAACTTAAACCACCCATTCTCCCCCTTTGACACCATCAAAATGATTGCCCCAAGCAACCCAACCCTATGGCATCAAATAAAAGAAAGTTGGATTTCTGAAATAAGGTCTCAGAATCTGAAAACAAGCGTGCCAGTCGACTGCCCATGGGGCAGTCGACTAATACGCTATCAGTCTGAATTTTCAGCTTTTCTGTCGAATTTCAGAAACTTCCAGAAAATTCCAAAAATTGTAAAATTTTGCATACATGTTTGAAATGATATACTCTATCAAGGAAAAATATTAGTCCATATAAAATTTCAAACAAGCATGACTTTTGATAAAAATCCAAAATCTTTAAAAATCACTAAAGTTTGTACCAAACTTTCAATCTAATTTTGCAATCATATAACTTTCAAAAGCATGACAAATTATATAAAACATTAAATGGTTTTCAAAAGTTTAAAATGTCCAACTATGATCTTTGGGCAAAGTGTTCATTGATTAAACACTTGTCTTCCCCATAGTTGGTCTAATTTTCATATTTTGATACTTTTAATGGTTCAACAATGTGCCACAAGCACAAGTGAGTCAAATGTATCACCCTAATGGATCAAGCACCCTTTTTCACATCTAATATCTCAAAGTTTATCTTACACTTCCACAAAACACATTCCAAGGCTTCTTCTTAAGGATGTAAATTTCAATTCGGGAAGAGGCTTGGTAAAGATGTCGGCTAGGTTCGACTTTGATTCAACATAGTGTAATTCTATGTTTCCCCTTGTCACATAGTCTCTAATAAAGTGATGTTTCACTTCAATGTGTTTTATCCTAGAGTGGTGAACCGGATTTTTGGTTAGGTTAATTGTACTTACATTATCACACAAGACTTTGACCTTAGTGTAATGTAACTCATAATCCTCTAAGGTGTGCATGATCCAAAGGAGTTGGGAAACACACCCACCCATTGCCACATATTCTGCCTCCGTTGTTGATAGAGCAACGCATGGTTGTTTCCTACTACTCCAACTAACTAAGGAAGACCCAAGGAATTGACACCCTCCACTAGTACTCTTCCTATCTAGCTTACAACTCGTATAGTCCGAGTCGGTGTATCCAATTAGATCAACACTAGGAGTTCTATGATACCAAAGTCCGACATTGAGGGTACCTTTGACATACCTTAAGATCCTCTTGACTACAACCAAATGGGACTCTTTTGCACAAGATTGATACCTTGCACACATACCTACCGCAAAGAGTATATCGGGTCTACTAGCGGTTAGGTATAGTAAGTTACCAATCATGCTCCTATATTGTTTAGAGTCTACCATTTTCCCTTCAAGGTCACTATCTATTTTTACATTGGTTCCTATGGGTGTAGATGCTACCTTAGCATTTTCTAAATCAAATTTCTTTAACATCTCCTTAGCATATTTGGTTTGAAAGACATGTGTACCTTCATTAGTTTGCTTACCTTGAAGACCTAAAAAGAATGTTAGCTCTCCTACAAGACTCATCTCAAATTCATCTTCCATACACTTGATGAATTCATGTAAGAAGCCATTATTTGTTGACCCAAAAATGATATCGTCTACATAGACTTGGGCAACAAATATGTCCTTATCCTTAGATTTTAGGAACAAAGTAGGGTCAATTGTTCCTCTCCTAAACCCCTTAGACACTAGAAATGAAGAAAACCTTTCATACCAAGCCCGGGGAGCTTGTTTCAATTCATATAAGGCTTTTCTTAATTTATAAACGTGTCTTGGATAATTGGGGTCCTCAAACCCCGGGGGTTGTTCTACATAAACCTCTTCCCTAATGATCCCATTAAGGAATGCCGACTTCACATCCATTTGGTGAAGTGTGAAACCCATGTGAGCGGCATAGGCTAGTAGAATTTTAATAGATTCTAATCTAGCGACGGGGGCATAAGTCTCATCATAGTCTAATCCCTCAACTTGGTTAAACCCCCTAGCTACCAATCTAGCTTTGTTCCTAGTGATTTTACCTTGATCATCAGTTTGTTCCTAAAGACCCATCTTGTGGTTACAATGGTGCAATCATTGGGCCTAGGAACCAATTCCCAAACCTCACTTCTCTCAAACTGATTTAGCTCGTCTTGCATGGCTAAAACCCAATCAACATCTCCTAATGCTTCATCAATGGACTTGGGTTCTAATTGAGAGATTAGAGCTATTTGACTAGTTTGATCCCTAAAATAGGACCTAGTCCTTACTCCTTGAGTTACATCACCCACTATTTGGTCAATAGGGTGATCGTGGTGATGTCTCAAGGGCCTAGAGGTTATGGGTTCATTTACTCCTTCTTCCTCATCCTCTAGGGTACTTATAGCTCCCCCTTGATCATTGCCCTCCAAATGTAAGTCTTGGATTCTTTGGGCAAGAGGTTGGACTTCTTCCATATCCTTATCAATTGAGGCTTTTCTAGGGTAGGTACTTGTTGTTTCATCAAACTTAACATTCGAGGACTCCTCAATCACTTTTGTCCTCTTGTTGTAAACTCTATAGCCCCTACTAGTGGATGAGTACCCAACTAGAATTCCCTCATCGGCTTTTGACTCAAACTTCCTTAGGTCATCTTTGGTATTTAAGATATACACTTTACATCCAAAGACCCTAAAGTAATGGACTTGTGGTACTTTTCCATTCCATAATTCAAAGGGTATTTTTCCTAGGAACCTATGTACCAAAACCTGGTTTTGAATATAACAAGCGGTGTTAACCGCTTCGGCCCAAAAATAGCTAGGAAAGGAATATGCATTAAGCATAGTCCTAGCAGCTTCTTATAGGGCTCGATTTCTCCTCTCAACTACCCCATTTTGTTGAGGAGTCCTTGGACATGAAAAATTCATGCTTGTATCTATTTTTTACACAAAATTGTGTGAAACTTGCATTTTGGAACTTCCCACCGTGGTCACTTCTAATTCGGTTTATTTTGATATATTTTTCGTTTTCTACCCTTTTACTAAATCCTATAAAAATCTCTAGGGTATCATCCTTATGTTTCAAAAAGTAAACCCAAGTAAATCTAGAAAAATCATCTACTATGACTAGACAATATTTACACCCTAGAAGTGAGGGAGTACTATGGCAATCAAATAGATCAATATGTAAAAGCTCTAATGGTAAAGAAGTAGTGGTTAGAGTTTTACATTTGTGTGATGATTTTGATTGCTTACCCTCTTGGCATGCATCACACAATTTGTTCTTCTCATACTTGATCATTAGTAGCCATTTCACCAACTCTTCCTTAGCCACTCTTGCAATGCTTCTCATGTTGACATGTCCAAGCCTCCGGTGTCACAACCACCCTTCTTCTTCTTTAGACATGAAACACTTAGCAACATTGTTAGTAGCATAAGCAAGATCAAGATAATATAAATTTGCCTCTCTAAACCCTTCTAATATGACATCATTTGATTCATTATGTCTTATTATGCATTTCCTAGCTTGAAATTCGACCCTAAATCTCGCATCACATAATTGACTCACACTTAGTAAATTGAACTTCATATCTTTGATTATGAGTACCTTATGTATAGAAATCGTGGGAGATACCTCAATGGTGCCCCTACCAATGATTCTTAATTTTCCACTATTTCCAAAGGAGACCGTCCCTTCTCTTAAGTAGCTAATAGTAGTGAACTTGCTCACATCCCGGGTCATGTGTCTTGAGCATCCACTATCTACTATCCACATAGTTGAGGCCTCCTTCACCTTTACCTATACAACATGAAAAACATACTCTTTTGGTACCCCAAATCTTTGATCCATAAGCATCATGTAAAAATCTTTTAGGTACCCACGCCTTCTTTGTGTTTCCCTTAGCCCCTAGTCTCCTAGATGCACCAATCCTACCCGTGAGTGATATAAAGACCACTTCCTTTGTCTTTGGCCTATATCCCAAATCGGCCTTGTTATAGATGACCCTTTAATTGTTGATTATCATATCTAGGTTGCTAGATCCTACTTGGAATTTTCTAAGGGTCTTTGTGAGGTCATCTACCTTTTTTCTTAGTTCCCTATTTTCAGTTTCAAGATGTGCAGCATGTGAAGTAATGGAACTAGCATGCAATTCTTCAAGTTTGGTAGATTTTACTCTAAGCATGACAATCTCTTCTTTTAGATCCTTAATCTTGCTTCTAGCCTTAGCTAAGTCCATGTTAGTGCTAGAAATGATCTTGACTAAAGTAGAGGAGGGTAAGTGGTATACCTCACTTACCGAAGCTTCTGACTCGGATGATGAAGAGGAGGAGCTCTCATCGCTACTTGAACTTCTTTCATCATCTAATGAGTCTGAGTGATCTTGTGCCATAAGAGCAAAATGGGAAACTTGCTCTTCCTCCTCCTCTGAGGATGATGGATCATCCTAGGTCGCCTTTAGGTTGGTGGCACCCTTCTCCTTTCCCTTCGACCTCTTTTTGTCACCTTTCTTCTTCTCCTCCTTCTTGTCATCTCTTCTCTTCAATTGAGGGCACTCGTTCTTTATGTGTCCCTCTTGGTGGCAGTTGTAGCATATAATGTCCTTGGCCTCACCCTTGCCTTTGGACTCTTTCCTAGCATATGATTTGTTAGAAAAATTTCTGAAAGCCTTACGCATCTTTCTTACCATGAATGTCTCTTGGTCGCTGTCCATGGAGGCGCTGGATTCCTCTGAATCTGATGAGGAGTATATCACCTTCTTCTTCTCCTTCCTCTTCTTCTTCTCCTTTTTTGCAATAAAAGCAATACCCTTCTTTTTGGCCGAGACGTTAGCTTGCTCGTGTAGTTTAAATTCACAGAATAAGTTGTCTAATTTAACAATGGGCAAATCCCTTGATACCTTGTATGCATCAACCATGGATGCCCACAAGGTGGTTCTTGGGAAGGCTTGTAAAGCATACCTGACGATATCCCGGTTCTCGATCTTTTCTCCAATCACATGGAGCTCATTGATTACTTCTTTCACCCTTCTATGTAGCTGGCTGACAGTCTCGTTGCTCTTCATGGATAAGGATTGGCGTTGGGCCACGAGCAAGTCCTTCTTTGCTCTTCTGGACTCGTTTGACCCCTCGTTCAATTCCACCAACTTGTCCCACAGTTCCTTGGCGCTCTTGAACGGCCCCACCTTGTTCAGTTGCTCCTTTGAGAGCCCACACTGCAGTGTGGTGGTGGCCTTGGCATTGGACTGCGCCCTCTTCATTACCTCCTTCGACTAGGATCTCATCGGTGTAGGTTCTCCTCTTTTATCGACGGGTGCCTCGAAGCCATCTGCAACACTAATCCAGTTCTCAATATCGTTCATAAGGTAGTATTGCATCCTACCTTTCCAGTAAGCGAAGTCGTTCCCGTCGAAGAAGGGTGGTCGTGCAACACTAATTTTTCAAAATCCGCTCGTAGAGACCGTAGGTGTACCTTTTTTACTTGGTCTTGGCCGGAATAAGTTGTTTGTAGAATCTCCCATGCTCTTTGAGCACTTGATGCTTTTGAAATCCTTTCATAAATAGACATTTCAAGGACTTGATAAATTTGAAAAAGAGTCTTTCCATCATTTTGTTTCTTGGTCTTCAAAATATTTCTTTGTGTTTCGGTTAACTGATATTCCTCCTTTGGTACTCCTTTAATAACACCCATAAGTCTTGTATTCAAGACATAACTTCATGAGAGTGCTCCAATAATAAAATTTTTTTACCATTAAATCCGAAAAACAAGAGAAGCGAGATTGTTGGTCATGCCTCTAATACCAATTTGTTGGTAGATTTACCAAGGAACAAAGTATAGTTAGAGGAGGAAGATTATTAAGAGAAAGCTAAGGTTGTGTTTGGTACGTTTATTTTTCATTTTCATTTTCTATAGAAAATGTGATTTTTTTAGAAAACGTGTTTTGTTTGCATTTTTCAGCCTTATTTTCCTGAAAAAGATATAATATTTTCTGGAAAACTAGAAAATGAAATAAAGTCATTTTTCAAAAAATAAAAAAATATAATTTTCTAAAAAATAAAAATAGAAAATAGAGCAAATCAAATACCCTCTAAGCTTTTGTTTTTGTTTTCTTCTCTTTTTATACACATTTGAATGTCTTGGAAATCAAACCAACATTAAATAAAAGACATTGACTAAATGATTTGGAAGAATGAAAAGGCTTTTTGGGAAGATGAATAACTTGGAAGAATGAAAAGACTTCTTGGGAAGATAATTATCATTTAATCCATTATCATGAAGAGATCTTCTTGGGAAGATAATTTTGGTTTAATCCATCAAAATTGACCAAGTTTAACTCCATGCCGAAGTTACCTTGTGTAAAATAGATCCGTTCATGTGGTATTATTAGTAAAAATACTTGTTTGTCCAGCTAACTTAATATTGTTTTAGTGGTCCATTGTTCAGGACTCACTTGTAAATATACGACATGCCCATAATCTATGACATTTTTCTTGATTCACCATCACCAATATCTGCTCCACTTCCACTTCTGTTGAGATGCAATTTAGTTTCTAATAGACAAGGAATGCAAGTTGAGGATAGTCTCACTAGTGCATATAGTGCAATGATATATGGAGACAATTGGATTTTCCTTGATCCTGACCTTGTTTGTGAGATTGATAATAGTTTTTGTGGAGGATTTGCTTGGATCTAGAGGTATGATTTAATATTCTTGCTTTTTATCCTAAAATAGATTTCAATCATTGTTAAAAGCTTTAGGATCCTGCAGTCTATTGCTGCTTGTAGCTCTGATGTTCCATCCATTCTGGAGTTCTAACAGCGTCGAAGATTTGATCCAAGTAAGGTAAATATTTTTTTTAATATACTGATTGTCTAAAATTGCAACTCTCCAGCTGTATTAATGGTAATGATTTCTAAATCTGGTGATTAATACCAATTTATTTGGTCAACTTCCAGATTAAGACACTATGTCTTACAATGATGCATTCTATTATACTTGAAAGAAGGCCAATTTCAATCATCACAAGGGCGATAGATGTACTTGTCGCCTCTTATTCATACAACATTAGAATGGAAAATGCTTTTCAGGGAGGAAACATAAGTTCAAATAGAACCGAAAATCCAAGTGGCCAAGTTACAACATCTAATTTTGCGTCTGCAAAATCTTCAGGAGAAACAATGAATAGGAGAAAATCTGTCATTGAAGTAGCAGAGAATGGACCTAAACAATCGATGACTGGAACTTCTGATGATGAGCATGCTAGTCATGTTGAAAAATCTGGAGGTAAAGGATCATTTAATTCACTTTCTGACGTGGATGACAATGCAAATTTTGATGGCATGATAATCCACTCTGGCGGTTCTCTTGGTAATTCCTTATTAACTGATTTTCTTTCTTAAAATTCTACAATGTTTATTAAGAATCTGTGCATTTGCAAACTCAGTCTTTACTTGAGACAACCTTCATTACAATCTGAAGACTTCAATGAGGCAGCAGTAGAACAGATTCTGGTGTTTCTAACCAGCTGGATACTGAACCAACGAGTGTGGCAATTTCACTAGATGAAATGCTCCAGTTGGTATTTGCTCCAGTCGAGGAAGAATTGTGTGCCGATCTTTCATATCTGATAGCGGTTATTGAGTTTTTACACTGGTATGATATTCAGAACCTGTTGGTGATCTAGAATAAAAAAAAGGATAAAATGAGGAAATTGAAATGGCAATTTGGAATGAATGATTGAATATATATTTATATATTTCATGTTGGTGGCCGTTCATATGGAACAAGAATGCTATTTTTAGTTAGCAAAATAGTAATCACTTAGTTATTTTGGAATGAACCCTAAACTAATATGGTTGTTCTATTCATTATCCATCATAATCTTATCTCAGTGGAATGAAAAATAAGTCCACTTTCTTTACCATTGCTTTTATTATTCAATACGTTTCTATGGTTCCAAAATACTAAACCTAGGATGCTTCTTCTTTTCGCATTCTAGTATACTGAAACTTAATAGCCAAACGAGGCCATAGTTTTCTATTCAAAGAGAACTCCTATAGGGGATATGAGTTAGTAATAGTGCTGACGAAAACCTGTATATGTGTGAAATTTTGTAAAATGAATTACAAAACCAATAATATATAACCCAATTACATTTCAAAACCAATTATAAATCAAGTTTAATTACATTAAACCTAATCAAACATAACCTTAGGTGAAAGCGGGTTTGAACCTTGTCCACAATAGGTTTTGAACGTTATACCTTGGCAACAACTTCCAAGGCCCTAATCATCTGTATTAATTGGCAACCTGTGGCATACAAACAATCTTATATCATACTCCCAGCAGACTGCATTATTTTTGGCCTGAATGAACAACATAAATTTTATATCTCACTTCAAGGAGGAATATTTTCCACATTTGGAAATCATATGTTACCGAGCTTTGAAAGAGTACACACTTCAACATTTTTTATGCTCATCTAGTACTTGATGAATATGTTCCCATTTCAGATCTTAGAGCCGTCTAAAGAAGTTGCCTTGCAACTGTTGGAACAAGGTCGTCAAAACTTGAAAATTCGGAAGCTAGGCATGGATATGCTCAGGCATCTGTCCTTCCATTATTGATTATGTCACCGTACTGTTGCAAGAAGGATATTACCTTGAAGCTCTGCAATATGCTAGAAAACACAAGGTACTCATTTACTTTGTATAACTATTGGCCTCTTACTAAGCCTACTACTAAAACGTTTTAAGTAGGGTGGTGATACAAAGATCACTATTAGTGTGCAGTGAGAATGTATGCTGGGATTTTGTGAACATAGTTCTAAAGCATAGTCGTAAAAATCGCTAGATAGTAGTCGGGCGGAGGACTACCGCCTAATGCCTAGGTGGGGCCTAAGCGTTTTCATTATTTTCCGAACAAAAACTCCAAGGATGCTATAATTTTAGGATGTTAAATATTTCATGAATAATGCAAATGATAACAGACTAGAGAGTGTTAATGAGTAACCTATAATATAAGATATGACTAACAAAATAAAAATTCAAAGAACAAAAAGCCAGCGAGGAGTGCAAGCAGGTGGCGCGAGGGCGAGGAGACGCATAGCTGCACTGCGCGAGGGCTTAGACTGCGTGTCCTAATTTCTTCTCACCTGCTTTATTCCAAAAATTCTCAAAAAAAAAAAAGCTAATATTGTCAAAACGTTTAAAAAAAACTGCTAATGCTCAAGCTGCCTAGGCGGTCAGCCGTCACAAACACGCCGATTCACGCTTGTGCGGAGCGGTGGGGGTCGATTGACACCTAGGCGGCCGCCTAACCCACTTTTTACAATACTGTTCTAAAGTGTGAATATGTGGTAGGTTCAATATACCGATCTCAGAGCTGACTGATTTGCACTATTAACATGAGATTTTTTTTTTTTTGGATTATGATGGAATGAAGAAGAAATGCATCACTATCCTGAATTTCACGGGATTACTCAATAATTCATGGTTGCGTGTTTGTTTATAGAAATGAAACTGTTTAAAATTGGCCTATACAATTTGGCGGCCATAGAACATAAATGAAAAACATAGAACATTTTATGGTAGATTTGACATACAGCGTGTCCTCGCCCAAAAAGATAAGATTAAAGTTTTGGAGTAGCTGGTCACTTGGATTTGAATTGCAGGATTTACCTGTATTAGGCTCCCTCACCTAGGAGGCCGTTAGGCTGGCCGAATGACCCCCATAATTTATTCTTCAATGTGCTTGGGGGCGATCTTGGAGGGGGTTTCGGAACGAGAATTATCATCTTTTGTCATAATAAATGATAGTATGTAAAGAAAAGTCTAGGTGTCTAAATATTTTTATCTTTCAGTCATTTGGAGGTGGTCAGCGCGATCTTGGAGGGGGTTTCGGAATGAGAATTATCATCTTTTATCATAATAAATGATAGTATGTAAAGAAAAGTCTAGGTGTCTAAATATTTTTATCTTTCAGTCATTTGGAGGTGGTCAGCCCATTTTTCTATGGATCATCGGATAAATTTGAGAAGCACAGAGCAGGTAAAACTTTATGGAAGATTTGACAAATAACATGGTCATTACATCAAAAGTTATGCTGATTGGTCACTTTTTAATCATTGATAACGGCGGGAAAGAGATTATAAGCTCAAGATCTTCATTATTTTTGGGCATCCATGTATGTGATGCAATTTATGTGATCATTCCTGTTGATTACTTTTGCTATAAAATTTGCCGTGTGGGAATATTGCCTAATGATGCCTACAGAGATTTAGATGTTCAAAAGGTTGATCAAGACAACTAAGGGATTGGTAAAAGAACGATAATGAGTTTTAATTGAGGGTTAATTACAATGAGAATTATTGTTGGATTGATGATGTATAGATACCGGAATAGATATAATTCCCATTAAATATTATTGATTTGACTTAAATTATGGAATATAAATCAACCAAAATTATCATTTTATTCATATAAGTAAAATATACAAATAAATCCAACATAGGCGAGAAGAAAGAACATAAGCATGTACTTAGAAAAATCATAATTCTAAAAAATCATTCATAACATTCAATATCACACAAATATTAAACAAAAATAAGCAGATCAACTCACAGTCAAAAAATAAATAAATAGATCAATTCACAACCTTTCAATGCAAGTATTGCAATTGTCCCAAAATCAAAAGTCCCCTCCTTTCAATGGCAGCTTCGGTTCAGACAAATCTGGATGAGACAAGGAGGATAAGAAGGAGGAGAAGAAAGCAAGAGAAAGGAGCAGAAATGGAAAAAAAAAGAGGAGGAGGAAGAGAAGGGGAAGGGGGTGGAGGGGCTCGAACGACCGAGCAAGGAGGAGGAGAAATAGGTAGTGAGAAGGTGGGTGGTGGGAAGAAAGGGTGGTGGCCGAGAAGAAGGGGGGAGAAGAAAGGGAGGAGAAAAGAAAAAGGAGGAGCAGAAGAAGAATGTGGAGGAAGAGACGCAAGAGGGTGGGGAAGAAGAGGGGCAGAGAAGAAAAGGAAGGAGGCGGGGGTTGAGTTGTCTGAACAAAAAAGGAGAGAATGGAATGAATGAGTTTAGTAATAATCTAGGGGGTTGAATTATGAAATCAAAGATATCAATCCCATATCTTGATTCCGATTCTCATCTACCAAATAATAAGAATGAGAATGAAATCTCCAATCTTTAAACTCGCCTACCAAGTACCCCTTAATAGTTTTTTTTCCCTTGATAAACAAGCTAGGATGTTCTTGGTGTGGCTTTGCTGACATATCATCTGATCACAGGTTATCACAGGGCAGCCATCATTATTTCTTGAAGCGGCAATCGCGGTTCATAACTCGCAACATCTTGCTGCAGTTTTGAGGTTTTTCTCAGATTTCACACCGACTTTTAAGATCACACCCGAGCACGACAGTTACTGCACTATACTGACTGGGAGGAGGTCAGCAATCATGAACCCACTCGAAATATCCTTAATTTTAGACCGTGGAGATATACTGCTAGATGAATTGCCGCGAGCGTTTCCAAATTTATCCAGTGGATGAATTATGGGAAAGGGTGCTCGCTTGCAGGAGGATTAGTCGGTCCCTAAAAGTCATTCGGATGAAACCAAGGGAGTCGACTTGTTAAGAACAACAAATTGCTCTTCCGATTGTTAAATCAGGACTTAGGAACCATGGATCCTTACATTGGGGGATCAAAAACATAGCACAGGTTTTAGAACACGGTTCATACGAATGGGAAATAATTAAACATAATCATAAATGTCAACATTGCCCCTGCTGAACTTTATACCAATTGGAGAACTCAAAGCCTGTTAGTTACTTGAAAAAGAATAAACCAGAAAGAAAGAAAAAATAACGAAACTGAATATTCATTGCCCGTGGCTAATCTACATGGAAATGCCGGATGATAAAAACACATTTTTGATATTTACTCTATACCTCATATGAGCCTACAATTTCCGGTCTGAAAAGCTGTTGGAAAGTACCAGTCGAGCACATAAAATCCAAGAGAGCCATTGGAGTACTGCTGCTTCCTCAAGTGAAAGGATAGAAATTAGAGAAGAGCAAACTGCCGAGGAGGACATAACTGACAAAGTAAGCACAGATCAAGCAGCCCACTCTTCTGGAGTTGACCCTGTCTGAGACTAACAGGTGAGATGCAAACCAGTAGATAGGAGGGCTGGCTGACAAGAAGCGCGTTGACACCTGGAAGAGAAAACATGTTCTAGGCATTTAAGGACGTCTATAAATTCAATGAAGAGATACAGAACTGAAAAGTTGTTAAGTAGTATCGAACTGACTCATTTCCGATAGCTTAGTTTTTCAACAAGTGATTAATAAACTTGATCTAAAATTCCTATCCTGGCAAACTCAGTAAATTGAATGATATAACCAATTGAATAAGTCCATATGTGATTGAACCCATCTGTCCTAATCCAATTACCACAGTGAGAGGATTATTTGTCTCCCACACTATTGACTCATAAACATTATTGACCAAAAGCCTTAAAATTGGAATCTAAACTTTATTTCAAGTCATAGGAACACACAAGTGCACAAGACTTTTGAAGCCCCTTCCAGTTTAATCACTTTATATTTATTCTTACAATAGCCTTATCAATTTCTCCTTGAATTTGCACCATATTCAAACTTAATAGCTTGGAGGATTAACTCAAAATGCTTAACCACAGGTAATTTGCGGTACACTGTTACAAAGGCCCCAAATGATCCACAATTTATAATGTGAGAATTAAGATTTTCATCATCTACCCTGGAGGTCAGGTCATCAACACGAATGTCCACAACATAGTCCATATACATTAAATAAACAAAATATTGAGTACAAAATTTTATGAAAAGGATATTGATGTACATAACGTTGAAAATTAAGATCAACAGTTGCTTGGGCTGGAAGGCTTTCTTTTTGTCTTTTTAGTAAGTTGTGGGATATAATATATAACGAAATTTTAAGATTCAAATAGCTAGTGTTGTCTAATATTGTTAGATTTGTGAAATCCAAATAATGCCAGCATGAATTTAATATAGTTATTCTGTTTTTATTGCCTTGTCCATCTAGAAGGAATTATGCCAATAAGTAAACATCATTTGCATCAGTTCATGCTTTTTGGGGTGTCATCTGGAGCTTTTTTCATTTAAGCAGTCATTTCATCAAACTCGACAGTGCTAAATGGAAGGTATTGATGAAACATAAACTGACCTGTACATGCATCACGAAGAAAGCTGTGAATGTCAGAAAGCCAGATGCAAGATAAAAGGAAGAACTAAGACGAAGTCAATTTCTTCTTTTGAATGAAGAATTTGATCCAGAGACTTATGATCTTCTGAACACACTGAAATTTTCTGTTTTCTTTCCTGCAGCTTTCTCCGCTTAATCTTCTTCTGAGCTGTACAAGTTGCAAGTATTGCAAGACTTGTCACTGAGGGCAAAACTAATTACAAAAAATGTATACAAAAAGCAACTTATGTATTAAACAAGCCTCGTTACAGCTGCTCTTACACCTTGACTGAAGCATTTGTGTGATATCTACAGACTATAGTAGTAGAATTTGTTCTCCAACATTCACTAACTACCAGAAAATATATGGATGAAAAATGCAACAAAAGAAAAAGGTTGATCAAATAATCATTATCTTATATACCAGAAGATAAGGCAATTATCACTTCAGTAGATTCAAAGTTCTGTTTACATGGAGGGGTAATTGGACAATGGACGTTCAAACATAAAGAGAGTGTATAATCACAAACATGTTAGATGATAAACAAACGTTCTAGTATTTACAAACTACATGAAATCCCTTTTATTTCATGTACAATAATTATTTAAAAGAGTTAAACCACCAGCATATCTCACATAACTGGGATTACAAGGGCTAAAAAATTGAGAATTAATACCTTGACCATTATTATAAGATATATCATTTGCTGAAGCATGGGGAGCATCTGAACTTTTATGCACTTCAACTGACTTTGACACAAGAGTAAAATCATTTTTCTTGTGCATATGTAATGTCTGAAAAGCTTCATATAGTAAATTTGAGTAAAAAATAACTGAGCCAATAGCCAGAGATAGAGTCGGAGATGCGAGAAGAAAATTAGGCAACTGTTTTACTTGAAAATATCTAAGGAAACCTACTCCCCTGGTATCAACGAAAAGCAAAAGATTCAGTTACCAAAACAAGAGTAAAAAAATGTAAGTAATGATGCAAACCATTTCAAAGCAGAATAAAATTAATCCTCGGACAAACTCTTGAGGCCAATGTTAATACACATACATGAAATAGTTTAGGGAGAAGTACCAATAATGACTTTGAAGAAAACCATATAGAAGAGGGACTCTGTCATTGCACCAAGGCCTCCAATCAGTTGAATTACCACCTAAGCAGATAGTGTAGTATCCATATGCCTGGAATGCCAGAAATGGCACAAATACTAAAATAGATTGTATGGCTCCAATCAGAATTGCCTGTGCTGCCTACTTAAGGAAAATAAGTAAAGCAAAATCAAACTCATTGCTACAACAAACTAATGAAATACACAGAGAGAGACAGCCATTTCATAGCATCGGCAAAGTGATCTTACGAGCAACTTCTTTTTATGATTGATAGCATCATAAGCGTGTCTTAGTGCCTGAAAACAGAAATAACCAGCATTAAGTGCTCCATTTGACCGAGCTGAACCAGAGAGTGCAAACAGGAGGATCGCCACAGTATGTGCACCAGAAAATACATAGTATATTCCCCCAAGTGAAAATAAGGCATATAGACTCTCTGAATAGCTGACAAGGAAATATCTATCATTAATCAAATGGAAAATCTAGAAGAAGAAAAATAATCTGAAAGATCACATGAACAAGGACCTTACATTGATGAATAAAAAATTGATGCTGGGTTAAAGCAGAACAAAACTGATGCTCGTAATGCAGATGCCGTGTCTTTTAAGACTATAACTGATACCCTGTAATCGTGTAGCAAAGACATAGTTAGCATAATACAATGTCTCGTTTGATTAACATGCACAGATAAAAAAAATTAATAGTTAAAACAAATAGATCAAATGCCTACGGAAGAAAACTAGTTTTTAAATTAAAGATTTTTGAGATACTTTAAATAGATTATTACGTTGAAGACTACAGAAACAAGAATGGATGAATGATGACAAATTCATAAAGGTTCTCAAGAAAAATTTCTCACATATAGAAAAGAAGAATCAAAATTTTAGAAGTGATCATGAACAAGTCCAACTTACCTATAGAAGAAAACTACAGCAAGCAAAAAGGCGAGATTGTTCAACAGATAACCTGATATCGCCAACACAGCTCTGTACCCAATGATCTGTACCAAAGGAGCAAACACTACAAACCGAGAAAAGGGAATAAATAAGTCATTGGACAACAGGCTACAGTATTTCCTTTGTATCAAAGTCTAGGTCTAGAGTTAGAAGAAGAAAAATATATATAAATTTGAGCTCACCGGATCGAGAAAGTAGGGCGATGCAGGCGGGAAGAAGCGGGAGGAAGGCATACGCCTGCTCGTACTCGTAGCCGCACTGGGCGATCCGGAGGAAGAAGACACCGTCCCAGACGACGCTGGCCTCAATCGCTGCCCCTACCCGGGGCCAAAGTAAGGCTTCCGGCGGTTGGTCACGCGCTGTGGTACTGAGGCAGCTAGGGTTGAGGGAGGCGGAAGTGTCATAGGGGGTGAAGAGAAGGCGCCAGAGGGCGATCAGAGTCAGAAGGCTAAGCCTCGACAGGAGAGCAACGCGGATCACGAAGCACTCCGCCGCTCTCTCAGCGTTCTTCTTCGTCATTGGCATTGCGTCAGAGCCGAGATCGAGCTACCTTCGATCTAGTTCTTCGCGCGTTGCTAGACGGGTTCAGTTCGACCGAATCAAGAAACTAAATCAATCCATTCCGCCGATTACCTTCTCTAGCTTGTCGAATGAGATGCTATCGCGGCGCCTGGACCAGATGCTGTCAGGCGATGCCGATCGGGCGGGCGCCGAGAATTCAGCGCATCTCATCAAGAGTCCAGGCATCTTGTATCACCCTGCCCATGCCCTCACTCCCGTCAGCGACAAAGCCTCGCAGATCCGGGGTTGCCATCCACCGAGGCGGGCCGGCGATCGGTGCGACGTCGGATGGGGATTGGACGATCGGAATCTCGGAGGCGGCGGGAGCAATCGGAATAGGATGGGAGAAGGGGGATTACGAGGGGGCGGAATGTGATGGACGGCGCCGGCGATCCGCTGATGCGATCGGATCTCTGGACCCTTTTTAATTCCTCATTATTCCGGTCGTTGCGTTAATAGGCAGGTTGAAAATCGAAGGCGAAGGGACGCATTAGTAATACGTAATATATTAAAGGGTTTCCTAAAACGACAGACTAGTAATTGATGCCCATCAGATGCATAGGGCCGCACCAATTTTGACGCGTTCATGGTGCCCACTGGCGCGACGGCGGGTCCGACTAGGGTGTAACGAACAAGCGTCGCATTATCGGTCTCGATTCGATAAAGCTCGTTCGAGTCGTTTAATAAGCTCGTAATATTAACGAGCCAAACTCAAACTCAGCAGTATTCGGCTCGTTAGCTCGTGAATAGCTCGTAATAGTTCGTCAAAATAAAATTAATATTTAACATTAATATATAATTTGACACTTTTACATTTAATAAATATAAATATCCAATAAAACTCATTTGTACTAATAAATTATAGATTTTAGTAATATTTTATTTTTTAGAATATATAATTTAATAGATTGATGATAATTTAATTAATAATTTATTGGTAAGTTCGTTAGGCTCGATTAGGTCGAATATGCTCGCGAGCCATCACTATATTCGATAAATTAAGCTCGAGCTCGGCTCGATAATAAACGAGCCAAACTCAAACTTTCAAGTATTCGGCTCGGCTCGACTCGGTTCGATTACAGCCCTAGGTCCGACTATAATTCAGGAACGCCACGAGATATGAGGGGGTGTTTTTATGAAAAACATAATTAAAAGTGATGCCATCTTGTCGTTAACGTAGATCGTATAGGTCCGGCTAAAGAGAATAAATATATAAAATTAAGTTAAATTTTTTTCTTTCTATTTTCGTAAACATATAATACATAATGTCTGAAAAAATTGTCTTATTGTTGAGTAGTATATCCCGGATAACTGTATACAATGAGGGCGTCTGAATTATCCATATCATAATTGTCGTAGATATGATTATTTCCGGATAAAATTTTGATCTCGGATGCCAGTATTAACTCCGGGCTCCTAGACTCCGAGCGCCCAGGAAAACTCGGGCGCCCATGTTCATACAAGCGCCTGGACTCCGGGCACCCAGATGGGTTCTGGTCAACCTTCGCTTAACTAACCTTTTGATATTTTTAGGTGATTTCCGATCATCCAATGTTGAATTCATCCGAACCTAATTTCGACCTTCTCCTCAAACAATCCTTCTCCCCGATTTCTCATTCTTCGGACGTCGTAAACACCTTTCTCGTCGATTGATATACTCTTACATAACTTTTCATCCCTCAGTATATCGAGCTCATCGATTTCCTTTCCGTGCATTCCTTCGCACTCGTCGCATCTTTCATTCGACTTATTGTGTTCTTAAATTCCTGTACACTTAGACACAAGATATTAAAATTTAGTATGACCTAACTTAATTTGGTTGACCATATCAAAATTATTCTAGGATACTTATAATTTATCCCCTTTATGATGTGTATCAACTAGTTAAGTTAGTGAAAATCAACCATAAATAAAAACAAATAATAGTAAATATTAAAATTTATTTAAAAAATATATTACAATAGAAACCTCCCTTTAAACTAATTTCTATTTTCTTCCCTTTTAAATCACATAAAAAAAATGATTAAAGTAAACTTAAAAAAACATAAGTTAAATTTAAATTCTGGAAGATAAAATAATTTTAAAACGAACAAAAAAATCATAAGAAAAATTTTTTTTAAAAGATAGTCATTTAAAAAATCATTGTTTTTTAAAAAGATAATCATTTTGTAAAAAAATATAAATAAAAAATAGATGATAATTTTTTTTCAAAAAGATAATCATTTTGTAAAAAAATATAAAAATAAATTTCTTTTCTTTCTCAGTTACAATTTTTTTTAGTTATTCATGAAAAAAATTAGTTTAGCGAAAAAAAATAAAAAAATTTAAATTCAAATAGAAAATTTATAAAAATAAAATTTATAGAGAATTATTCTTTATATGACAATTTTATAAATTTTTGTAAAGAAGTTAAAATATAAAATCTGATTATATAAAAATTTTTAGGATAAAATATTTTTTAAATACTTTTTTAACAAAATAAATTAAAAATTGAAGTATAAAATACTTAGTATTTAAAAATAAATTTTTAAGTGCACAAAATTTGGAAGACAAAAACTTATTGAATTTTTGACATAAAAAATCTAGATAATTTTTTAGAAAAGTCAAAATCTAAGCTAACTTTGAAAAATTCGATTCTTCAAAATTTATTTTCGAAGTATTTTTTAAAATTAAAATTTCCACTTTTGATAAAAAATTGTAAAAATTTATTTAATAGTCGAAAAAACCTCAAACATTTTTTTTGGATTGATATGATTGAATTCTATCACAAGAAAAATAAAAATAATTTTATCCAAAAGAAATTTTTGAAACAAAAATTCAAGATTACAATAATAAAAAAATAAATTAATTTCTAGCATTCATAGAAAAATATTTCAAAAATTTAAGACAGATTTAGGAATCCAATATAAATTTCTACTCATGTATTTTTTTCAAAAATTTTAATAGAATATAATTTCTTGACACTTTTATAATTTAACTCCTATAATTTTTAATATACCAATCTAATCCTTAATGAAAAATTTTATAATTTGAATTTTAAAAATCATTTGAGCATTCAAATTTTTTTCTAACATTTATATTTTCTCTTTTATTTTTCATTTTCAATTTGAATCCCGTCAAAGGGCTCTAATGGACATGTATTGACTAAGTTTAATTTTAACTAATACGTTTTCAAATTTATGTATTTGGTTTGTAATTTGCATAGCAATCCATTTAACAATTGAATTGCATCATATAGTTGATCAGGAGGGATGCTACGTACCTAACTTACCATGTCGGACTCATCATCTGACGCTCCCCCTTCATTGATGCTCCTGATGCACATTTAGGATGAGTTTTCGTTATCTTCTGCTTGATGACTTGCCATTAGGGCGAGACCGACATATTCTTCTAGTTCGAATTTCGAGGATGATGATTCACTCCATGTTGTTTTTAGGTTCTTTTGTTGATTTGACTAGGTTTCTTCTTTTTGTCTTTATTCTTCAATCTCGGACAGTTATCCTTGACGTACCCTTTTTCTTAAAAGTTATAACACTGAACCTTCCTTTTTCTTTGAAGTAGTTTCTTTACCTGTTGACTTATTAAAATTAGTAGATTTAAATAACTTATTGAACTTTCTTACTATATACGCTTTTTCATCTTCGTCAAGGGATGTATTTGAATCAGATTCGTCTTTCTGGGCCTTAAGTGTTAGGTTCTTACCTGAGCTTTCTTTTCTCAGTCCTACATATCTAGATTTGTGAAGTTCAAATGAAGAAAATAATTCTTCTAGTGTACTTACCTCTAGGTCTTTCAAAATGTAGTATGAGTCTACAATCGAAAACCATTCCTGCTGTCACGCCCCCGGAGGAGCTGCTGGTCCAATAGAAAATCAGATAGTACCTCCCCTATACGGAGGATAATCTAAAATAATTATACATGGCATACACGACCCTACATACCTTGGCTAACACGGCTAAAACATATAGTACACTGCACATATAATAAAACAAGACAGCAAAAATAAAACCAAGACTTACCAAAGTGCATGCCAACATGACTTACATTACAAAACGAAGCCACAAGCCCTCCCGAGCACACAAACAACACCAACAACATCAAACACAAATACAAGTCCAAAACATTGTATGGGAAACATAAAAGTAACACACGAAATACAAGACCATCACAAAGTCGACTCGACGGGAAGAGACTAACTGCCAGAGGCTCTCCGGGTGACTCCAATATATCAACCTAAAAATAGAAACAAGGCTAACGGTTGTGAGTGATGTGTGCCCAATATCAAGTGTCATGAATGAGCCTCAAATTTAAATATTTATAAGTTGAAAACCCTTAGCTCACAAAATTAAAAATGTAGTATAGGGGTCTCAAGTCGTATTTTTCCAAGGACTAGTTAAGAGTGTTTAGTTCAAGCTTAAAATTTTTGTCGTTAAATGTTTTGGGTTTTTAAAATTGAATTGGGGGGTTGTTTTGTAATAAGGAATGAAAATACAGTTGAGACAGAATAAACTCAACTGATAACAGAATCTAACTAAGAAATTACGAAAACTAAACTTAACCCTATTTGAAACTAAGCAAAACTAATTGAATTTCAAGAACTAAAATTGAATTGCAAGTAATTTGTAGCTAATATTCAGAATTATGAAAACTAGACAAAATTGAGAAATAGCACAAGAAAATTAACTAATTGTAGAATTTCAGGAAATTGAAACAAAGATACTAAGAACTTGATTGAATGTAGCTATAACCTGCCTGATCGGTCGACAGACCGATCAGATGCAAGCCTGATCGGTCGAATAGACCGATCAGATACTGTCTAGATCGGTCAAACAGACCGATCAAAAACTGATACACGTGAACAGAGGAATAAGAATGCAGAACAAAACTTTCAGAAACTAAATGTGCAAAAACTAAACAACAGATTCAATTCTTCAATCCAAGAACTATCTTGCCGTCACTCAAGATCCAGCTAGAAACCCTTTAGCTCGACAAATCAGCAGAATCCGATTTCCCCGCAGACGATTTGCGTTGGTTCAATGCGTAGTTGAATACTTCTTCTGATCTCCTCCTTCTTGATGAATCGGATGGCGCTTGTGGTTCAGAAACTCTCAGAACTCTTCAGAAAACCCTTCTGAATACTCTAACAGCTCCGATCAATTAAGATGATCAAACAAGAGTCGATCAAATGAAGTGTAGCCCTTTGGCGAAACCCTCTCCTCCGGGCCTTTCAGTGACGAGATTGAATCACCGACCTCTCGGGAAATCGATCTCAGTGATTTGAGATCTTAAAACGAAGCTTGATCTGCTGTGGCCGCGCGATCGGGGAAGAAACGATGAAGAACAGCGAAGAACAGAACTGGAAACACGCGACGATAAGTTTGGGCGGAGAAGTTTTCTGATTTAATTAATTGCAATTCAAAATGGACGGCTGTGATCATCCTCCCTCATCCAACGGTCGGATCTTCTCAGATTAAGTCCAAACTCTCCAGATCTCCATCAATGGTCAGGGTCTGCTCCTCCTCAGTTGGGATCGATCAGATCTACAACGGATGGCTCAGATATCATTGCCTCTTGAATGGATGGCTTAGACCCTCTCGAGCTTGATCCAACGGTCGGATGACTTCTGATTTGGACCAAACTTTCAGATCTTGATCTGTGGCCATGATTAACTCTATCTTGAACTCAAATTGATCAGAAGTCGACAAATGGCTCAGATCTTCCAGTTTCTTGATCGGATGACCCATATTAATCCAATGCTTGATCATCTTGATCCGGATTCAATTCTGACTCAAACTCAATCCAATCTGATCCAGGTCCATGATCATTCAAAGCCTACAAAATTAGATCAAATTTTAATACCACAATATCTCAAATATAGAAAGAATTGCATCTCAAAGCTAAAATAGCAATAATTCATGGAACCTACTGTAAATACAAAATTAAGCATGTAAAAAGGGATCAAAACATGGATTTGATAGCCTAAATTGATTAACAAAATGGTAATTATCAACTCCCCCACACTTGCTCTTGGGTGTCTCACACAACTAAACTAATAATGTACCCCCTGGATCATTCTCAATCATAATTAGAAGCAATTGAAAGGAAATCACCTAAGGTTGTCAATCCTCAAAAATCTAAACTCAAAGGACTAGTATCTTGACCCTAGTCAACAACTTAGAATACTTCATCCTTCATGACTAATTGAGATGAATTAAACTCACAAATCCTCTCAAGAGAATTTTTGGGTGGCTCTCTTCCTAAGTTCTACATTTTTGATGAAAGTGGAGCTCACTCAAACATAAACATGGTTCTTGCACTACCATAAGCTTGCTTATATTCTACTCTCCACCATCATTCTTGACTTGGATCCACACCTACAAAAGCTTATTCAAACAAGTTTAGGAAATATGGAATGATAAAATGAAATAGAAATGTAGAAGATGAAAATTTAAGAAAGTGGAAGACTTGGATTCTAAAGAGTGTCACTAGATGAACTTTGTCCTTCTTTCCCTCTTCTGATCGGTCAAGAGATCAATCAGACTCTTTTTGATCGGTCAAGAGACCAATCAGGCTCTTCCTTATCTTTCTGGTCTTCTTCTGATCGGTCTGGAGACCAATCAGGCTCTTCCTTATCTTTCTGGCTTTCTTCTGATCGGTCTGGAGACCGATCAGTCGCTGCTCTGATCGTTCTGGACTGCCTTTGATCAGACTGAGCTCCTTCTGATCGGTCAGAGTGACCGATCAGTCTCTTCCCTGATCGGATTGGTGATCGATTAGGGTCTGATCGTAGCTGAAACTGAGCTGAATTCTGAACTGTTTCTGCAGTGATTTCTAAAACTGAGCTAGCTCTTAAATTCAACTATAAATTTGTTCACATCTTCACATTCAGATATCTAACCCAGCTCTTGACTTCCATTTCATGCTTCTTTTTTTTTCTCTTTTTTTTCTCTTTTCTGTTTTTTTTTCTTCCAGCTGCTGTTCTGTGTCTGCAGCCAAAATTTTTTTTTTATCTCTGCTTCCATTTTTTTCTCAATGATCCTAACGCTTGTGAACTCCCATTTCTTTCCATCAAAATGACAGAAGTGTATCAGGAATTATTGCAATTCAGCTATTTTTACAGCAGCCCAACTTAACTGATTTCCTTCAGCTCCTTAGTTTTTTTCTTTTCTTTTCTTTCAGCACTTCCAGATTCCATTCACAATTGAATTGTACAGCTTCAATCCAGCTTCAAGAGAAATGTTTCTGATTTCTTTTTCAGCTTCCACAGTTCCAGCTTCCCAATTCCTGATCAAAACAGTTTCTGATCAAATCAGCTTCACCCTCGATTGTGGCTTTCACATTCCTGATCAACTCTTGGAATTCTGAAGTGGACGTGAACTACAAGATATATCAATTGCAATCTAATGATGATGAAATTATATTCTCTACTTGGAATTTTTACTATCAACTCTTGCACCCAAACTTGGTACAAAACTCCATCAAGTTGGCACACCTCTTCCTTCTAATCTTCATTTTCTATTTTTTTTAGTTTTTCCTTGATACTTCCTTCATTCCTTTAATCTCATCAAAACGGATTGCCAACTATCTTTCAACTAGAAATAAGCTTCCAAAATGCATCATTTCTTACCAAAACACTAGCCACCTCCCCCACACTTAGCTCTTTGACCGTCTCGGGCAAAATAACATCAAGAAACAATCTAAAGCAACCAAGTCCATGGAGAATATGGTTATGAACAGAAAAAATAGAGAAAGGAAAATAGAATATAGAATAGATCAACAAGCAATATTGCAAAAATTGATATGAAAAAGGGAACAAAGTGATTCACCTCTATAAATATGGTCCAATCATAGAAATATAGTTTTGAAAGAACCTAAGCAAGTTCTAGAGTACAATCACATGTGTATATCACAAAAATTAGGTCAATCCTCACTAGGTAAAAAGAATTCATCTCAAGTGATCAATCTAGAGTCCATAACTAAGTAGTACTCAAGTATCCAAGAATTTTCATCCATTGGCTCAAATCCTAAGTTTTAACAACCAAATTTAATTTACTTTCAAAGGACTCTAAGGGGGCGTTTGGTATACATTTGGTAATAGGAATGGTAATGAGTTTTGATTGAGGGGTTTATGGGTTTAGTAATAACCTAGTGGGACTAGATTATAAAATCAGGGGTATTATATCCATATTTTACTTCTGATTCTTGTATACCAAGCATCATCATGGGTTTCATTCCCATTTCTGTCTTCTAAACCCGCTTACCAAGCGTCCCCTAAAATGATATAGAAATCTAGAGGGATACATTTATTCCATATCATGCAAGACACAAGATGCTAACAAGGCTAAAATGGTATCTACAATGACTCTTTATTCATTCTACACTACCTAAATATTTATTTGCAAGAACTCATTGTAAAAGAAAAATTTACTACTTGAAAACATAAAAATGGTATATACAATGAAATAAAAGTGCAAGAAAGATAAAACTCCCCTTTAAGTTGGGTAGATAGCATCTTTGATGTCCAATCCATCCACATCTAGCTCCTTCACTTCTTCAAAGTATTTCTTAAGCCAGTGGCCATTAACTCTCCA
Source organism: Boesenbergia rotunda (assembly GCA_024364735.1). Taxonomy (NCBI): domain Eukaryota; kingdom Viridiplantae; phylum Streptophyta; class Magnoliopsida; order Zingiberales; family Zingiberaceae; genus Boesenbergia; species Boesenbergia rotunda. The sequence continues at coordinate 63,327 of JAGFNQ010000083.1, read as the reverse complement.
AATAAAATCGTTAGTCTCATCCTTAATCTCAACAACACCATAAGGAAAAACATTAGTAATAAGAAATGGACCTTCCAATCTAGACCTCAACTTACCTTTAATTAATTTGAGCCTTGATTTGTATAAGAGTACCTTGTCACCAATTTGGAACTCCTTCTTCACTATATGTTTATCATGAAAATTCTTAGTCCTGTCCTTGTAAATCTTGAGTTTCATATGCTTCTAGTCTTATCTCCTCAAGTTCTTGAAGTTGTAGCTTCCTTTCCTCTCTCACTTTAGTGGCATCAAAATTGCAAGCTTTCACCACCCAAGAAGCTCTATGCTCTATCTTCACAGGTAGATGACAAGCTTTTCCATAAACTAGCCGGTAGGGAGACATTCCAATGAGTGTCTTATATGCCGTCCGATAGGCCCATAATGCATCATCAAGTCTCTTGCTCCAATCTTTCCCATTAGGCCCAACGGTCTTCTCTAAAATTGCTTTGATCTCTCTATTTGATATTTCGGCTTGTCCATTAGTTTGGGGATGGTAGGAAGTAGAAACTTTGTGCACAACCCCATACTTGTTAAGTAGAGCCTTCATGTGTTTGTTGTAAAAATGTGAACCTTGATCACTTATGATGACCCTTGGAATTCCAAACCTACAAAAAATGTGTGACCTGATAAAACTAACAACAACACAACAATCATCAGTCCTGGAGAGAATGACCTCCACCCATTTAGAAACATAATCAACAGCAAATAAAATATACAAATATCCACAAGATGCAGGAAAATGTCCCATAAAGTCTATCCCCCATACATCAAATATTTCACAAAAAAGCATAGTCTGTTGGGGCATTTCATTCCTAGCTCCTATGTTCCCTGTTCTCTGACATCTATCACAGTTTTTATAAAATAAGTAAGCATCATGAAATAATGTAGGCCAATATAATCCACACTCTAAAACTTTCCTAGCAGTTCTTTGTGGTCCAAAGTGTCCTCCACAGGCTGATGAATGACAAAATGTAAGAACGGAATAAAACTCATGATCAGGTATGCATCTTCTAATTATTTGATCACTACAAAATTTCCACAAGTAAGGATCATCCCATACATAGAATTTCGCTTCACTTTTAAATTTATCTTTCTGGGCCTTAGTAAATTGTGCAAGAAAAACATGAGCTACTAAATAGTTAATTAGGTCTGCATACCATGGCAACTCACGATGTACCAATAAAAGATGCTCATCTCTGAAATCATCATCAATGGTGGTAGGGTGTCCATCTCCCTCTATTCTGCTCAAATGATCTACCACCAGGTTCTCCTTGCCACTCTTATCTCTAATCTCCAAATCAAACTCTTGAAGTAGAAGCATCCATCTAATCAATCTGGGCTTTGCATCTGGCTTCTTCAGAAGGTACTTCAAGGCTGCATGATCAGAAAATACAATAACATGAGAACATAGCAAATATGATCTAAATCTATCTAAAGCAAAAATAATATAAAGAAGCTCTTTTTCTGTGGTGGTATAGTTGGCCTGAGCAACATCTAAAGTCTTGGAAGCATACCAGATAACATGTGGTGCTCCATCCACCCTCTGTGAAAGTACAGCTCCTACAACAAAATTTGAAGCATCACACATTAGTTCAAAAGGTAAAATCCAATCAGGAGGTCTAATAATAGGAGCCGAAGTAAGAGCCTCCCTCAATCTCTGAAAAGCTTCCTTGCACTTTTCATCAAAGCAAAAATCTACATCCTTCTGCAAGAGTCTAGTCAAAGGGCGAGCAATCTTACTGAAGTCTCTAATAAATCTCCTGTAGAATCCTGCATGACCAAGAAAAGCTCGAACATCCCGTACGCATACGGGGTAAGATAAAGAAGATATAACACTAACTTTAGCATGATCTACCTCAATGCCTTTCCTAGAGACTATATGACCTAAGACAATACCATGCTCCACCATAAAATGACATTTTTCAAAATTCAAGACAAGATTAGTTTCAATGCATCTATGTAAAACTCTAGACAAATTATCCAAACAAATATCAAATGATGTGCCAAATACAGAAAAATCATCCATGAAAATTTCCATGCAGTGTTCTAATAACTCACCAAAAATACTCACCATACATTGCTGGAAAGTCCCTGGAGCATTGCAAAGTCCGAATGGCATGCGCCTGTAAGCAAATGTACCGAAAGGACAAGTGAAAGTGGTCTTCTCCTGATCCTCCGGGTCTATACAAATCTGAAAATAACCTGAGTATCCATCTAGGAAGCAATAGTGAGACTTTGCTGCCAACCTCTCTAGCATCTGATCAATAAAAGGCAAGGGATAGTGATCTTTCCTCGTGACTTGATTCAGCTTCCTGTAGTCAATACAAACTCTCCATGAATTCTTCACTCTGGTGGGTACTAACTCATTGCTCTCATTCTCCACCACTGTCACTCCTGATTTCTTAGGCACCACATGGATAGGGCTAACCCACTTACTGTCAGAAATAGGGTATATAATACCTGCCTGTAAGAGTCGAGTCACCTCTTTCTTTACAACATCTAAAATCAGTAGATTTAGCCTTCTCTGTGGCTGTCTGTCTGGCTTGACATTCTCTTCTAAAAATATCCTGTGCATGCAAATGACTGGGCTAATACCAGGTATATCAGCTAATGTCCACCCAATGGCTCTCTTATGCTGCCTCAGAACCTGCAATAATTTATCCTCTTGCTCTGAATCCAAGTTCTGGGCGATGATGACAGGTAAGCTCTGCTCCTCTCCCAAATAAACATACTTCAAATGATCTGGCAATTACTTTAACTCAATCTGTGACTGCTCAGTAGGTATGAGTGATCCCTGGGGCTCAGTGTAATCCCCTACACTCTCACACCTATCCTCTGAATCTCCTGAAATATCAATCAATGTAGGTGACCCCTGGGGCTCTGTGCAATCCCCTACACCTAAAAAATCATCTCCAACTGAAAGTGAATCAGATATAATCTCCAAATCAGCCTTCTCTATAGCAAATGTCTCCTCAGCCTCATCTGAGCTAAAATATCCTCTGGGAATACCAAGTGAAGCTCCCTCAACAAATAAATCTGCATCAACCAACTCATCTAAGATATCTATGCTCATGATAGAATGGTCCTCTCTGGGGTGCTTCATAGCATCAAATATACTGAACTGGACCACTGTGTCTCCTATCTCCATAGAAAGTGTGCCTGCATATACATCAATCTTTGTCCTTGCAGTCTTCAAGAATGGTCTCCCAAGAATAAGTGGAGATCTATTCGCCAGATAATCCCCCTTCATGTCCAAGATATAGAAATCCGCAGGAAAAATCTTCTCCTTCACCTTCACTAACACATCTTTAATGATTCCAGCTGGGTGAGTCTGACTCCTATCTGCTAGCTGAATAACCACTCCTGTAGGCTGCAAGGGTCCAATACCAAACATCTGAAAAACTGATCTAGGCATCACATTAATAGAGGCCCCTAAATCTAACATGGCATCATGGAAAAGAGTCCTCCCAATCTCACAAGACACAGTAAATACCCTAGATCTTCACATTTCTGAGGAATAGAATGAATAAGGGCTGAGACATTCTTCTCTAAACTGACCAATTGATTCTCTCTCAGCTTCTTCTTGTGCACACATAAATCCTCGAGAAATTTAGCATACTTGGGAATTTGCTTGATCATGGTCAACAAAGGTACATTAATCTCCACCTTACTGAAAAGTTTCACAAGCTCATTATACTCCTTGGCCTTCTTCTCCTCTACATGCTTTTTAGCTTGAGTCTTGCGCTGTGGGAAGGGTAAAGGTACTCTGGATTCCACCACTTGAGCTGAAACTTTTGGAATTGACACTTGAGCTGGAATCTCAAGTGGAGGAGCTGCTGTTGGTTCACTTTTTCCACTGATTTCTCCTTCATTTTCCACCAAAATCACATAATCAATTGAAGAAGGAGTTAGGCTTGAACTAGGATCACAACCAACTGATTTAGAATCAATTTTAGGGCTGAAATGAGCTGGAAAACTAGCTGCTGGAATTTTATCAGAAAAATCAGCCTTTGGAGTGTTTAAACTTGAAGCAACATTCCCACTCCTCAAAGTAATTGCACTAACATTCCCCTTTGGATTAGGAGTAGCTTGAGAAGGTAATTGACTTGATCCTTGGGCTTGCATTTGATTCATCCCACTAACTAGTTGACCAATGTGTCTCTCAATGTTTTGAAGGGTAGAATCATTTTTTTGTTGACCTTGTTGTTGTTGCAAAATCTGTTGTTGTTGAAGAATTTGTTGCATCATCTCCTCTAGCTTTTGTTGTTGAACATTAAAACCACTAGAACCTCCATAACCTCCTTGATTAGCATTGGGTTTTTGTTGGCCTTGAAATGAAGGATTATAATGAAGGATTATGTTGCTGAAAATTGTGACCTTGCTGTGAACTTTGAAAATGAGATTGTTGGGGCTGATTAAATGGTTGATTTGGCTGTTGAAATTGTTGGAAATTAGGCTGGGAACTAGGTTGAAATTGCTGGAAATTGTTGCTCTGAAAATTCTAGTTCTGGGGTTGAAATTGTTGGTTGAAAGGCTGAAATTGTTGTGGCTGAAATTGTTGACTTGAAGGCTGAAAATTCTGATTGTATGGTTGAAAAGCTTGCTGTGAAGGTTGAAATCCTTGCCGACTTTGATGTTGGAAGGTCTGAAAAGGCTGATTCCCTTGATGATTTGGTTGATATTGAGGCTGGAATGGCTGAGTACCTTGTTGGAAATTCTGGTTTTGCTGGAATTATGGCTGGAATTGATGATTCCCTTGCTGAAAATTCTGAAAATTCGGCTAGAATTGTTGTAGGGGTTGTTGTGAAGGGTTTTGTTGATAAAATGAGTTTTCATACTTCAAATTTGGATGATCCCTCCAACCCGGATTGTAGGTAGATGAATAAGGGTCATTCCTTGATTGAAATTATCCTCTAGTCAAAGCAGCTAATGATTCATCTTGTTGTAGGTTTGGGCACAAATCCGAGTTATGTTCTTGACTTGAACAAATGCTACACAACCTCATCACTTGATTTGTAGGTGGAGCTACTGAACAATTTTGATTCTGGCTCACATTGTTTAATGTCATTTGCTTCACCAAAGAAGTAAGCTCCATCAAAGAACTCTTGATCTCCTTTTGTTCATTAGAAACCATTTGGACTTCATTTACCCCTCTAGTAGAAAGAGCCCTACTTCCAAATTGTTGTAAATTTTCTGCCATATTTGGAATTAATTCTCTAGCCTGATCTGGTGTCTTGTTCACTAAAGCTCCTCCAGCTGCAGCATCAATCATAATTCTATCCATCTGAAGTAGACCTTCATAGAAATACTGAATAAGGAGCTGCTCACTGATTTGATCTTGTGGACAGCTTGAGCACAGCTTGTTGAATCTCTCCCAATAATCATATAGGGTCTCTCCCACCACTTGCTGAATACCACAGATACTTTTTTTGATTATAGCAGTTCTGGAGGCTGGAACGTACTTCTCTAAAAATGTCTTCTTCATGACAATCCAACTTGAAACATGTCCAGTAGGCAAATAATAAAACCAATCCTTAATTGCTCCAGTCAAAGAAAATGGAAATGCCCTTAACTTGATATCCTCTTCAGAAATCCCTTGAGGCTTCATGGTGGAGCTACTACATGGAACTCATGCAAATGTCGGTTTGGATCTTCTCCAGATTGTCCTTGAAACTTGGGCAGTAAATGAATAAGGCCTGATCTCAACTCAAAATCACCAGCTAACTCTGGATAGGCAATGCAAGAATATTGGAAAGCATCATCAGGGGCTGCAAGCTCCTTCATAGTTTTCTGATGTTCTGCCATAGGACTGCTTGAATGAGTAGGAATAATCTCAATAGCTTCTAAAACTCTGCCTTGATTTCTCCTAGCCCTGAATGTTCTCTCAATTTCAGGATCAAACTCCTTAAGTTCACCACCTGCAGTCCTGGTCATAAACCAAACAAAAAATGACAGCAAATGTATATAGACAGATAAAGCAAATGAAATAGATCATAAAATATGAAAATAAGCACAAGCTAAAATTAAACAAACTCAACTAGTGTGTCCCCGGCAACGACGCCAAAAATTTGATGTGTGCCCAATATCAAGTGTCACGAATGAGCCTCAAATTTAGATATTTATAAGTTGAAAACCCTTAGCTCACAAAATTAAAAATGTAGTATAGGGGCCTCAAGTCATATTTTTCCAAGGACTAGTTAAGAGTGTTTAGTTCAAGCTTAAAATTTTTGTCGTTAAATGTTTTGGGTTTTCAAATTGAACTGGGGGTTTGTTTTGCAATAAGGAATGAAAATACAGTTGAAACAGAATAAACTCAGCTGATAACAGAATCTAACTAAGAAATTACGAAAACTAAACTTAACCCTATTTGAAACTAAGCAAAATTAATTGAATTTCAAGAACTAAAATTGAATTGTAGGTAATTTGTAGCTAATATTCAGAATTATGAAAACCAGATAAAACTGAGAAATAGGACAAGAAAATTGTAACTAATTGCAGAATTTCAGGAAATTGAAACAAAGATACTAAGAACTTGATTGAATGTAGCTATAACCTGCCTGATCGGTCGACAGACCGATCAGATACTGTCTGGATCGGTCAAACAGACCGATCAAAAACTGATACACGTGAACAGAGGAATAAGAATGCAGAACAAAACTTTCAGAAACTAAATGTGCAAAAACTAAACAACAGATTCAATTCTTCAATCCAAGAACTATCTTGCCGTCACTCAAGATCCAACTAGAAACCCTCTAGCTCGACAAATCAGTAGAATCTGATTTCCCCGCGGACAATATGCGTTGGTTCAATGCGTAGCTGAATACTTCTTCTGATCTCCTCCTTCTTGATGAATCGGATGGCGCTTGTGGTTCAGAAACTCTCAGAACTCTTCAGAAAACCCTTCTGAATACTCTAACAGCTCCGATCAATGAAGATGATCAAACAGGAGTCGATCGAATAAAGTGTAGCCCTTTGGCAAAACCCTCTCCTCTGGGCCTTTCTGTTGGGACCGGGTGCATGTTGACAAGGATACGGGTTTGTAAATTTTAAAATATTTACGTGCAGCGGAAGAATTAGCATAAATAATTTCTTAAATTATTTTTAATCACGTATCTAGCATGCGACCTTATGATGTGTGGACATGATCATAAATTAAAATTTTGCAGAAAGTAAACTAATTTACTCAATACCTCGCGTAACTCGAAGTAAGGGACGAGATCCAACCGTAGCGTCCCTTGGAAGCTCCGCCTCTATTCGCGTCCACGCCGAGTTCTCTTCGGGATGACTTCACAAAGCCACGAGTTTTGTGCCGATGAGAACTACTAGATTCTCCAAAGGCACAACTAGAATATCAAGAGAGAAAAGATAGAAACTAACCACCAAGTAACGGAATCAAGATTCCGTGAAGGGAGGAAGAAGACGTGACCCGTTTCGTCTTGGTGGTGGCTCACGGCTAGGGAAGATGGCGTCGGCCCTAGGGGGTTGCGCCGGCCCTAGAGAGAGAGAGGGGTTGCGCCGGCCCTAGAGAGAGAGAGGGGGATGCGCCGGCCCTAGAGAGAGAGAGAGAATAAGGGAGAGAGAGAGAGCTTCTTAATCTCTTGATTAATTGTTATTCAAGGCTTGCCTTTAGTTCCTTTATATAGTAGTCTCTCCATTGCCAAGTCTCCCTTTTAACGGAATAAATTTACATAAGAAATTTATCTTATAAATTTTCTTATGAATTATTCTGTTATGCCAAGTTTTATTATAACTAAATAAAACAAACACATCTCCTAATTTATTATGGAATAAATTTTTACAAGAAATTTATTATATAAATTTTTCTTATTATGGAAAAATCAATTCACAATTGATTTTATAAAATAAAATAAACCATTTAAAGTTTATTTTAATCTCCATGAAAATAAATTTATTTATATAAATTTCTTTACATAAATTTATTTATCCATAATTATATAAAACAAATCGCGCTTGATTTATTTTATAATTTAAACCAAATAAATTGGTTTTCTCTCCATGTGGTGGCCGGCCAAACCAAAGAGGGTGGGGACCCTCTTTGGCCGGCCAAACCGAGCCGCCTCCTTGCGAATTAAACTCATTTAATTCGCCTAATAAGCCTTCAAAAGACTTAGCTGTTTTAGGCTTCCGATGCGCCTCTGATAAATTCAGATTCGACTTATTTCTCTTGATCGGAAAATCCAATTTCCAACTCGTTTTAAATCCCTCGGATTACTCGTTGTGCGTGTGACTAAATAGGCTTTCGATTTATGTTGGCCGTCTATAATTTACCAATTATAGAACGATCATGAGTGGCACCTAGTAGTACATCATGACCCCCAATTAATCGAAAGATCAACGGTTGACCTCAGAAAGAATTCTGAAACCCTTCAGCAGCTATAATGAGTCGTGCCTCATTCCCTTCACCATCTTATACCCACTTGGTTCAGGACACGGTCTATGTGTGTCAGTCCCCACTAGGCTGACTACGTCACACCTAGCCCAAGTAATGTCTTTCTCGTCCAATGGATTCTAATTACTCACATGTGTCTAAGAGATTCATACTCTGAACATGTCATGCTCTGGCCAGAGGCTTCGAGTAACAATCCGACGATAGGCCTCGGGTATACATCTCCTCGCAAGGAGTGGTGAATCCTTTGTAGGCTGTTCAAACATCTTCGGGCACTTCGGCTTATACCCAACCATCCTGGGTCCACACCTCCATGGAGATGATTTCTTAAGATGTTAAAGTATAAGTCTCCATGACCAAGATGACTTGAACACCGCAAGTCAAAGGAACATCGCACTTAAGCTGCAGTAAGAACTTCACTGACATATCTATATGTAGACTACCATATGAAGTCTTACAACCAGTCACTCCAATGAACTAGTTCCCTTAACTAGCATCCATGTTTATCTCCGGACATCCCAATGTCACCAGCCAGTGAGAATCAGCTGATTAGAGAATAACCCATGCTAGTCTCAACAGAATTGATAGTGTCCGTATTTATCAATTCATCGACTAGGGACAATTTCAATACTTCACAATTGCACATGTAGAGATAATCACTAGTTGTGAATTCATCACAAATTCTCTCATGCTGTGAATTGTATTGCGGACATTTAGTAAATGAGTTCAAGATCTCAATCAAATACATGAACATGTATACTCAAATAGTGAATTTTCATTAAAGTAAATGATTACAATCATAAGGCGATTGCCTTAGGACACTTCTCTCATATTACTAACACTTTCAGCGACGAGATTGAATCACCAACCTCTCGGGAAATCGATCTCAGTGATTTGAGATCTTAAAACGAAGCTTGATCTGCTGTGGCCGTGCAATCGGGGAAGAAACGATGAAGAACAGCGAAGAACAGAGAAGAAACTGGAAACACGTGACGACAAGCTCGGGCGGAGAAGTTTTCTGATTTAATTAACTGCAATTCAAAATGGACGGTTGTGATCATCCTCCCTCATCCAACGGTCGGATCTTATCGGATTGAGTCTAAACTCTCCAGATCTCCATCAATGGTCAGGATCTGCTCCTCCTCAGCTGGGATCGATCAGATCTGCAACGGATGGCTCAGATTTCACTGCCTCTTGAATGGACGGATTAGACCCTCTCGAGCTTGATCCAACGATCGGATGACTTCTGATTTGGACCAAACTTTCAGATCTTGATCTGTGGCCATGATTAACTCTATCTTGAACTCGGATTGATCAGAAGTCGACAAATGGCTCAGATCTTCCAGTTTCTTGATCGGACGACCCATATTAATCCAATGCTTAATCATCTTGATCCGGATTCAATTCTGACTCAAACTCGATCCAATCTGATCCAGGTCCATGATCATTCAAAGCCTACAAAATTAGATCAAATTTTAATGCCACAATATCTCAAATATAGAAAGAATTGCATCCCAAAGCTAAAATAGCAATAATTCATGGATCCTAGTGTAAATACAAAATTAAGCATGTAAAAAGGGATCAAAACATGGATTTGATAACCTAAATTGATTAACAAAATGGTAATTATCAGCGAGCCCAGATGAATTTTGCGGGTACATAAACGGATTTGCATAGTTAGCTATACTAGCGGTAAGAGTTAAGCTAACAATAGTCTCAAGTGTATAACTTGAAAATGCAAAACTGAAATACTAAATGAATGATACATATCAGAGACAGACTAACCCGAAGATAAATAGGTCTGAATACCCCCAATACCCCTCCGTGGGCAAACTCATATTATATGAGTAATGTAGGGTCGCCGGACCTTATGTAAACATACCTCCTGAATGTACAAGTCAAGCATATGTAGTAATCACAGCTCAAACCAATGCAACAAGCACAAGCAAATGCAGCAATACAACATATGCGCATAAATACAATGACACATGTCACCCTCTGTACACACTCTAGCTACCACTTCACTAGGTAGCTGGGAGGACAGGATAGCCTAGCTCCTATGACTATTTACCCCAAAGTACCTATGGAGTTGCATGAAAAGCCAACGCACCTGGACTATGCACAATGCATGAAAAGCCAACGCAACTGGAGCTATGCACAAAACATGAAAATCCAATGCACCTAAGGCTATGCACAAGATATGAAAAACCAATGCACCTGGGACTATGCAGAAACTAAGGCATGTATTGTTGGCGTTGGGTTTCCACCCTGTTTCTCCAGATTGAATTCTATGGACAGAATTCATCCGCACAAGGACAGAAAGCTTCCCGAACGACCTTTCGATCATCGATTCTTGTGTTTGGTTCGGAATCCAGGAAGAATACGAATACAACTACAGCGGAATAGAAAACATATAATAGATATACCTCTCGATCTTCTATTGTATTCCTATCCTCCTCTTGGACGTCGTGTGGGCGACAATCTTCCAAGAATCGCAGCCGCCGCTCACCCTTCTTCTTCTTCCTTCTTGTGTCGCGTGACCTAGCCGCCTCAAGCGCCACACACCGCATGACCTAGCCGTCTCAAGCGCCGCACACCGCGTGACCTATCCGCCTCAAAGCGCTGCACGCCCCAAGAAAAAAATGAGAATAGTAGGGTTTTTGATAGACGGCTTAAGAGGGTTTATATAGGCTACAATATGGACCAAAAGGAGGAGTTGGTTATGACCTCCTAACTTAAGTTTTCTTGTTTTCAACCCGAAAACCAACTTAAATCCGTTAATAATAACCCGATCCACTAAAGGGTTATTATTGAACTACCGCACTGACCCCAAATTAAAATATGGGTTCCTTCCTATAATGAGTACATTATCTCCCCGTGTTTAAGATATCGTATGTTCATTAATTAATTGAATTACTGCTAATTCAATTAATTAACATGTAACTCCAAAAGTAGTACCACTCAACTTTATTATCATGTCGGACCAAGTCCACCTGCAGGGTTTACATGATAATCCTTATGAGCTCCTCAAGGGGACATCATCAACCTAAATAATTAGGACACAGATTTCTTCTATAATCAACGGCACACCATATAAATAATATTATTTTTCAATTTACCAAACTTATTGATTTAACGAATAAATCTCACCCATTGGTAAATTAAAGAAATAAATACTAAGTATATGTGCACGTTATTATATCGGGATTAAGAGCATATACATCCATAATAACAGAGGTCTTGTTCGATTATATAGTCAGTATAAATCGGACAACCTCAAAACGGTCCTGCTCAATACACACAAAGTGCACTAGTGTAATTCTATAGTCAAGATAGACTAATACCAAATTACACTACAACCGTTCCAATGGTTTGTCCAAATCCATCTTGGTTGTGAACTATTACTTATACTTTACAAGGAACAAATAACATGATCTTCTGTATGACACCACACACCATTTTATCTACAATGTAAAGTAATAGACAATTGCATATATATAATAAATATAAAAATGCAAACACATAACCACTGTGATTCTTATTCCAAAATAAATTTTCATATGAAAGCTAGGCTTATAGTATACATCCTAACATGTATGACGACCCATCTCAACTATTTGGAGCCAAGGGTCGCCTACGTATGCTCCTACACCTTTGACATGAATGACAACCCATGCTCAACCACCAAGGAGCCAAAGGTCGCTGCGCACGCATAATACAAAGATAATGCATGACACTATCTCGTGCAATCACCTTCTAATTAATCCTCCAGTCATTAACATGATATGTAGAGATCCAAGATTAACCATGCACCATATCTTAGCCCTAGTGTTGGGTATAAGGTGTCCTATCATTAATCCAAAACAAAGAATAACATATGTGACAATAAAGTGTAAGGAGGTCCAACCTCGAAACAGCATAGAAATAAAGTTAATCATCTAATCAAATAGTTAGTATCAAGCGTAGATATACAAAAGCAGGAAATAAGTATAACCCTACTGCTATCCATAACCAACTATGCATAAAAAAACCTGTGACAATATCTTAACAAATAAGTTTAAAGTGTTGGGGATTGGTGTGTCGGCTAGAGGGGGTGAATAGCCGATCACCCACTTTCTATCATAGTTCTTCCTACACAGTTAGTTTACACAAGCGGAATAATATAAACTAAAAATAACGCAAAGGAAGACAAACCAATTTATGTAATTCGGAGATAAAGCTCCTACTCCATGACTATCCATAAGGTGGATGATCCCGATCCGTCGGTGGATGACTCCCTGGAATGCCTCCGACTAGCTAGTATAGCTCCTTGTGGGTGGAGAAACCTCGCCACAACCCGCAACACTCACCTGAGCACTTAAACTACTAATTGGCCTTTAACCAAAGCCAATTTCGTTAACCCTAGTCAGTCAATCTGAGCTCCCTTAAATAGAGCTCGTTGATGAACTAGCCGTTACTAGTCGACTGGTGCCAACACCAGTCGACTGGTTCTAACCATATCCGAATATTACAGGTCAACGTTTGAATTCCAGCCAACACCAGTCGACTCCAAAGAGGATCAGTTGACTGATCTTTCTGTCCCCAACACCAATTGACTGCTCCATGCAGCAGTCGACTGTCCAAACCCTAAACCTAGGGTTTCAACCCCGAGTACAGTCACTCAGCAATTGTCCTCGCTCGACCAACCTAGACCTATCCTTCTAGCCTCCTCTATCAGTCTTGCGCCCCTCGGATGCCTCTCCACCCTTCATGTCTTGCCTTTTGGAGCTTCCTTCGGCCTCGGTCCTTGTTGTCGGGTCTACCTTTGCCAAGATGTCACTTGAACTTTTCTCCTTCGTACCTATATCCTGCATTCTCACAATGCAACATCAAATACAACAATAATCCTAACTTAAACCTTTGCCCAAATATCAAAACCCAAGGTACCTAGGCTGCTCCAACAAGCTCCCCTTTTTGATGTTTGGCAACCCGTTTAAGTTAGGGAAACAACAACAAAGCAAATATAATCATGCATAAATCATGAAACCTAACCTTAGGCTCCCCCTTTACCTAAATTCCCCCTTGAGTAGGTTTTCCTTGCAAAGGTACTTCTCCCCCTTTGCCAACAAATGCTCCCCATTCACCTAAGGTCCCCCTTGAGTTTGGATTTCTTGCAAAGGTGTGTTAGTTTCCCACTTAAACCCAACACTTCTCCCCCTTTGTCACACATCAAGGAGAGCTCCGACAATATCCCGATTATTGGATTTTTAATCTTAAAATATCACAAACATTGTGTATTAACCCCCCATAAGGTTATACACAAGTCCAGCATCATCAAGACACATTTCGACTTTACTGAAAATAATTTTAGCCTGTATCAGTCGACTGAGAAAGTTACTAGTCAACTGACCTAGTCGAAAATCAACCCCATAGAATTATCAGTTGACTGCCCTCTACATCATTCGACTGATACCTTGATATCAATCCATTTTTGTATTTCTGACCCAATTTCAGAAATGCACCAGAAATTCCACAAGTCTCCAAAATTTCCCAAATTTTGTGGAGAGATTTGTGGTACCCGTGTCTAATAGGGAAAAATACATTTAAAACATATATATCTCGGATCCCATAATTGACACAAATCCAAAATTATCTAAATGGTTCAATAGAACTTTGACCTAAAGTTCTAGTTTTGGCTTCCTCTTGATGTATATGCCCATATCAAACCAAAATGCATCCCTGGCATTGGTTTATTTGACTTCTACATATCAAAAACTAATTTTCATGCAATATGACCCCCAATGTCATATTTTCATGCATGAAACATAAACCCAATGTGCCAAAACTTAAGGATTTAGACTCAAATTCATCTCCAAATCTTTTGGCACACTCTATAGTCTATCTAGACTTCCGAAAGAAATCCTCCCGAGATCCATTTATCATGGATCCCAATTTGACTCGTAGAGCTCCCCCTTGAGCTCTTAACCTTAGCCACCTCCCTAGGCGACTCTTCTACAAACACAAGGTCACACCGGTGTATCTCAGGTGACTTTTGGCCTACAAACCTAACTTTCTTAACTTTGGACACTTTGTTCTTAGTTAAGATTTTCTTCCCTTTACCCTTGGACTTCTTGTCCTTGGTCAAGATCTTTTTTCCCTTAAATGTCATTCCCTTGCCATTTTTGATCTTCTCTTTGTTATAGTCATATGAAATCCTTGCATATGACTTCTCCATAGTATTGGAGAACTTAGATCGGTATCCTAGACCCAATCTATCATTGTTAAGTTTTTGTCTACCCAACACCATACCTAAACCCTTAGATCCAATAGTCAATGTATCTAGGGTTTTCTCTAACTTATCAAGCTTTACCCTCAAAGCTTGATTTTCCCTTTCTAGGTTCTTAAACCTATAATAAACATGTCCACCTTGGACATTCCTAGACCTACCTATTTGTCTAGGCATATGTCTCCCTTTCTTGGGATTAATGCCTTGGTCATTAAGTCTAAAGGTTCTAAGTTTATCATGACATGATTTTCTAGGATTTTGATCTATATGATTAACTCTATTTTTATCATGATATCTAAAACCATAATTATGCATGGAAAAATAATTAACATTATAATTCCTAGCATGCATGGAGGAATTTGAATTAATTTTTAAATTCAGAATTACCTCCATTACCCTTGTAGCTCCCCCTCGAAGCTCTCGTGATCATATGGAGGTCGGATGTTAATGTCATCCCCTAGGCGTTCTTCAAACGTCATTTCCTCTAGCTTGTTGCTCTCCCGGCAGTTAGTCTATAGACGAGCGACCCCGACTCTGATACCACTTGTTGGGGATCGGTGTACTAGCTAGAGGGGGTGAATAGTCGATCACCCACTTTCTATCGCAGTTCTTCCTACACGGTTAGTTTGCGCAAGCAGAATAATATAAACTAAAACTAACACAAAGGAAGACAAACCAATTTATGTGATTCGGAGATAAAGCTCCTACTCTACGGTTGTTCGTAAGGTAGACGATCCCGATCTGTCGGTAGATGACTCCCGGAAAAGCCTCCGGCTAGTTCGTGTAGCTCCTTATGGATGGAGAAACCTCGCCACAACCGGCAACACTCACCTGAGCACTTAGACTACTAATTGACCTTTAACCAAAGCCAATTTTGTCAACCCTAGCCAACCAAACTGAGCTCCCTTAAATAGAGCTCGTGGTTGAACTAACCGTTACCAGTCGACTCGTGTCAACACTAGTCGACTGGTTCCAACCGAATCCGAATGTTACAGCCCAACGTTCGAATTCTAGTCGACACCAGTCGACTGCATAGAGGATCAGTCCACTGATCTTTTTATGCCCAATACCAGTCGACTGCTCCATGCAGCAGTCACTGCCCAAACCCTAAACCTAGGGTTTCAACCCCGAGTGTAGTCACTCAGCACTCGTCCTCGCCCGATCAACCTAGACCTAACCTTTAAGCCTCCTCCATCAGCCTTGCGTCCCTTAGATGCCTCTCCATCCTTCACGTCTTACCTTCTGGAGCTTCCTTCGGTCTTGGTCCTTGTTGTCGGGTCTACCTTTGCCAGGATGTCACTTGGACTATTATCCTTCCTACTTGTAACCTGCATTCTCACAATGCAACATCAAATACAACAATAATCTTAACTTAAACATTTGCCCAAACATCAAAATCCAAGGTATCTAGATTGCTCTAACAAAAAGTACTCGTCTCCAATATTAGTGCTCGTAGCGCAGAGGAGTCCCTATCCAAATAATCTGTAACAAATCATAGTCATGTATCATAGAGCATAATTACTTAGCTACTTACAAAATAGTAATTAGCTAATCAACTACTAACCCAAATTAGTAGTAATCTTAACTATTATAATCATTTAATTAATTGTAATTAAATGATTAGCCTTAGTTGTCATGATTGGGTTCAAATTTAGGATTAACTTAAGCCTAATCCAAAACCCAACTCACCCATACCAACTAAATGACTTCTCTGGCTCACGATGGCTCACAGTGGTGAAAACTAAACTTAGAGTATCCAAGTCCAGCTCACAATAGTCACCCAAGTTGGGAATAGACGTCCACCAATCTCTCTTGCCCACGACAAGGATCCAACACAGTCCAACTAATCCCAATCAATGGGGCTCATGCCAAAGAATAGGAGAACAAAACAAAATCCAAAAACTCATACATGGAGCTCGATGATAGATTCCATTTTATTGATCATTTGAGCTGCTAAAATCCCTGTTTGATCCATGTTTTTATTGCCAAAATTGTGAAATTGCCTAGGTTTTAGAACTTACCTTTATTTTGGACTTAATTGCAAATATGCAAATTTATGGATTAATTTGGCCACTAAATTCTTGATCTATTTTTTGTAGGCATCAAAGTTCAAGGATCTAGGGAATATTGGGTCAAACTCGAGTCGGAATTGACCCAGATCAGATTACCAAGATTACGATTAAATCTGGGCCGTTCGATTCGAAAGCGGCTAGATCGGAGCCATCCGGGATGATCTGAAGCAATCCGAGCTAGGGCTAGGGTTGATCAAGCACCCTGATCAAGATCTGAAGGTTTCATCACAATCAGAGCTAAATCAACCGTTGGATCAAGCTTGGAGGGCTCTAGATCATCCATTCAAAGATTAGCTAGATCTGGACCATCCGTTGCAAATCTGGAGGATCCGAGCTACCACAAGGCAGATCCTGACCCCAGATCTTCATCATCAAAGTTTGGCTCAAATCGGACTAAGATCAGCCGTTGGATTGAAGCAAGTTAATCTGGACCGTCCATGCATGAATACTTAAGGAAAATTTTGGCCGCAGCTTCCCTATCGCGTCTTCGCCGCTACAGTGTTTTCTCTGCCGAGTGTTCTTCGTGTTCTTGCGTTTTTCTCTCCATCCGAAGGCGTGATCCCTCGACTCTTGATTCAGAGCTAGTGCTAGGTCGTCGAGGAAGCCATCCGTGAAGTTTCTGGATCAGATTTGCTCAATTCGCAGAACTGTTGAGAGGTTTCCGCGGTTCTGTTACTTGGCGTCTTTTGATCGGTTGTGATCGATTTCATTCCAACTGAGCTATCTAGAGGGGTTCCTTAGAGAGTTTAGATCATCATCATTTCATCTCCGCACACAAACACAGCCGAAATGAAGATTCCGAGTGGAAATTTCAGAAATGAAGCAATCTGAACTTGACTCAATCGCAGATGGCATTTTCTCCACGATTTGCTGAGTTTGCGGGTCCGATTCTCTCCCTTGCTTGACAACCAAGGAGTACCTGAGCTGAAGAAGGAATCGAGGAGTAGATTTACTGTTTTAATCTCTGTTTTAGCTGTAGTTTTTGGTGTTCTGTCATTTACTGCATTGTCTGTTCTGAAAATCCATTGTAGTTACTGAGTTTTTCAAACTTTAAGCTCTTAGCTGTAAGTTAGTTTCAATTTTGCAAGTAGAGTAATCGAGACACTTGTTTAGTGATTGATAGAGTTAAATTTCAGTTTGCTTTAGTTTTAATGCTTGCGTGCCAATTGGGATTGCTGCGTGCCAAGTTGTTGGCTGTGTTTCCATTTTCTTTCCAGCTTTCTTTCATTAGTTCTGTTAAGAAATTTGCTAGCTAAGTTTCTGGTACATAGATTAGTTGCTTAAATTCATTTTGCACTAGCTAATTCAGCCTTTTATTCTGTTGCGAAAACAAGATTAGTAGCTAATCTTTCAATTTCGGAAATCTGAAATTTCAGCCATATCATTTCTGAATTTGCTTTTGTTTCTCCAATTTTGATTTCAGTTTCAACTCCTCTACATTAATCTTGCTTAGTTATTTCCTAAAACCCCTGTTTTCCAATCACTTTTACAACTTGAGCTGCAATGGACTGATATCTTAAGTTTAGAGTTAGTTTCTTTGGCACAAGGAGACTTCAATTGCGTGCCAATCGAATTGATTCTTTTTTGCATCTGAATTTGACTCGTTTTTGTGGTATGTGAGTGTGTTCGGAATCAATAAGATTGAATTTAGCTAATTCTGAATTTTGTAGGCAGAGATTGGCTTCCAAAAATGTTGCATGCTAAGTTGATACTTGTTGCTTGAGAAAATTTCGAATTTCTTCTTGCATTGATTTGTCTTAGCTTGTTCAATTCCAAAATTTGCCATATCTGTCTCTACATTTCAGAGTATTGTTTGTTTGCAATTCGAATTTCGGTTTAGTTTTCAAATTAGGTTAAGTTCCTAGCTTGATTAGATTTCCTTCTTGATTGAGCTATTACTTGCCATCTACCCCTTAATTCATCCGTATAGTTTCCCTTTCTTTTTCTCGTTTTCCCATTTCTTATTGCAACCCCAAAACCAAAATCCATTTATTTGTTTGAAACCCAAAAACGACACATAACTACAAGTTTGAATCAAGCACGTCAACTAGCCCCGAGAAAAATACGACATGTGGCCCCTTTGCTACATTCTTATACATTTTGATTGTAAAAGGGTTTCCAGCTTTCATTCATATTTAAATTTGAGACCCACTTTCGTGACAGTCATTTTGGGTCCGTCACTCGACACAAGCTTAGGATCACAAAACAAAGTTGGAATCGCCCATTCACCATAGCTCACGGTATAGCATCATTTCCTAAAATCAAAACTCAAATTAGACACTTCTCCTCACATGTGGATCAAACACAGATCCATCCACACAAACCCACGGTAGCGAGAGGAAAACAAGATTAAGATTAAAGCTACAAATCTAATCTCCAAAACCAATTCAAAACAGAGCACTACTACGATCTCTACATACGATCCTAGCAAATAAAACAAAGTCATCTGTTGGGATCTCCCGGCGACATAAACAAAAACCCGCAGTGGAAACAAGATCCCTCGAGCGATCCATGCAAAAGAAAACTCGTACAAAGCTGATCTACAGCTACTTATCTTATAGATATACCTTTGATGTGTGCCCTTTCGTTTATCCCGCTCGTCCAAGATATGCCGGATCTCTTGCACGTTTAAGTGTCCGTGCCTCTATGCATATCCACACGAACATAATCTCTCAACTTCGAAGAAGAACTACCTTAGTTGTGCTAGCAATTTGAGGTAGTTCGCAGAGACACCAAGAACCCCAAAATAGGGTTTCGGCCAAAGAGAGAGAAGAGGAGGAAGAGAGGAAGGGAAAAAGACTAAGCCACCATCCAAATGACAAGAAACTCTTTTATACTCATCCCATGAATATGAAGAGGTTTTTGTCCCTTTAGCTTCCCTTCATTAAAGCCAATAAAGAGCGCATCTTCTCATGTGACTCTTCAACTTCTCTCCATTCAATGAAGAGAGACTTTTCCTCTTCCTTTATTATTGATTCATTAAACACTTTAATGAATTAATATCTCATCCAAATATAGTTGAGTCTAATCTAAATGAGTCTAACTCAAATTAGATCTCAATCCCATAATCCAATTGGATTCACTCGAGTCTAACTCAATCAATCCAATTCGGATCAAATCTTAGCCAAACTAAGATCAATCAATCTCCGAAGCATCGTGTCCTTAGTGTATGACCCAATAGGTTCTCGTAACGTTGGCAACGTACCTAAACCACTTTAGACACATAACAATGAGTGACATTTAGCAATGCATCATTGCTACCCAAGTAACAAGAAAAGTCGAGATCCGACTTAACCTTCGTGACTATGACAATGTATGACCTTGTCCTTCTATCCTCGATATCTAGATTGACCAATGAGGCATAGACTGTGTCATCCTCGATCAATCTTTGTGTTTCTTGATCCCCAAGTAGACTCACTCAAACAAATGAGCTCAATATCTCATATTGACTCATTTAAGCATGACCATGCGTTTTAGCAGTCCTACTGGATCAAGGGGCCCACAGATATCACTCCCGTCATATGGGAGGGATAGATCTCATCTACATCACTCACATCCCTCCACATAATTCATTATATACCCAATGATCGCCTTTATAGTCCACCCTGTTACTGGTGACGTTTGACGATACCAAAGTACATAACTCCTCATGTAGGGAACCGTAGTGACTTCATGTCTAAGGACTATTCATACAAATAGTCACATGAGAAAGTTTATGACACTCATATGACAATCTATGAAACTTTCTCATAGCGGGTCAATTCAGTACACATTCTCTAATGTATACCCATGTGTCAACTTGATATCACATATCCATGACTTGTGAACTCAGGTCATCAATTGACCTACATGCTAGTCTCCATGCATTAATATTGTCCTTGAATATTAATATTTAACTAGGAATGGTTTAGTGTAGTGTTCTCTACATTATCACACTATTGATTCAATCAATCAATATGATGTAGATAAGAACCTATTACCCAAGGACATTATTATACTTAGTTATTTGGTACAAGTATAAAGTAAGTATAATAACCAAACATGCCTTTATTAATGATAAAATATGATACAAAAAGTCGCTAGTCAATCATCACATAATTGGCTCTAGGGCTACTATTAACAATCTCTACCAATAGATATGATCCTAGCAAATAGAACAATGCTATTCTACTGATCTAACATCTACAAATTAACTCGAAATCAAAATTCCAATCCGATCCCAAGTAGTCTTCTTGTAAGATCACAAGCTTACAGAAAACAAAGCTAAACCCAATATGATATCCAAACATTTCTACACTCAAATTAGATACGAACATAGAAGGGCAGAGGAAAACAAATCCAATCCTACAACAGAAACTAGATCAAAGTTCCATTAAAGGGAATCCTCGATATCATCCAAGAATAGGGCAGAACTCACCAAAATTCTCAAACACACCCATTAAGAACAGCACAATAAGATCCCTTACCTACTGTGATACACTGATCGCAATCCCCTAGCTCCCAAAACCAACAGATCAGAATGAAGCATAAAAATTGACAGAACACAGATCCAATTCTGAGCTATCAACCCATGCACATCATGGATATCCAAGGAAATGCTATAATAACAAGAAGAATTCATTCCTACTCCACCTCCTAAATAATAGTAACCCTAAACATTGAATACTCACTTGAATTACACCGGCACAGCGATCACCCAACTCCAATCCGACGCAGACCACACACATGAGAAGCCATAGATCCCTAGATTCTTCTTCCATCGGAGAGTTCAGATTGAAGATCTTGAGTAGGAGAAGATCAAATGGGATCCTTTGTCCCTAAACCTCCCTGTTTTCATGTCCCACAATCGCCAACCATTATCGATGTTTCGTCCGATCGTCGATCGGACACCACCGGTGGCCTCCGACTGTCGTTTCAAACCAAATTATACCCTAAAGGGTACGGTGAACCCATTGGGGATCATCGCAATTGCGGCGAACCCCGACGGATTCACTATACCCCCAAGGTATAGTTTGGTTTGGAGCAGCGACCAAAGGCCACCGGTGGTGTTCGATCAGCTATCGGACGAATCACCGATGATTGCCGGCGATTGTGGGACATGGGGACAGGGAGGTTTTGGGACAGAGGATCCCTGCTTGAAGAAGATGAAGGAAAAAGGATAGGGGAGGAGAGGCAATTATTGGATCGAGATCTGAGGAGGAAGGGGTGTCGGGCGGTGGAAGGGAGAAGATGAGGAGAAGGGAAGGAAGATTTATGTGCTTGATCGAGAAGTGTTCATGACTGACGATTCAGAAGTTCAATATCCCCTGATTATGACCCTTATTTAAAGAAAATTTCATATAAAACAATTGTTGTTATGAAAAGAATGGCGGATGCCTAAGCGATAAAAATGATGTTGCCCAGGATTGAACTAGGGACCTTTTGTGTGTAAGAATAACATGATAACCACTACACCACAACATCAAACACATGTACTTGTCATACAATGAGAATCCATAGAATAGAGATAGATACTTACCCTTTAATCCAAATAATCTCAATATCCCTGTTCATATTTGTTTTTATTAATACAAGTATATGTGCCTCATGTCCAACTAGTCGGTAAGATGGACGCCCCCACCCCATGTCCTAACAAAGCACTCTCTCATCAGTAGTTCGAACTCAGCAGGCATGAAATTGTAATCCTCGTTACATAGGAATCATCCTTATCGCTTATCACCACATCGTGCCTAAGGGACCAAACTAAATATTTATTTTGATCACTTCTAGTAGTGTAAATATTTATTGTGTTCTAGCGATTTCATCAAATATTGCAAGAAAATCTATCTTACAAATGCATGTATTTATGTTTTACAAACATCGGCAAGCATACAAGTCGAAATTGAGGAAGATTTGACTGATGAAAGCAGCACAAAAGAAGTGTGCAACTCAATGACTACTACATCTACTAGAACTCTTGATCTCCAAGTCAAACCAGTGCCATTATCAACAGTCACCGACATGAATCCATCCATGAAAGCCAATACAATTTGCTTTATGTAATCTACTCGCACTTGATGGAACGGTATATGTGACGAACGAAGAGCAGCGCGGCATGGAAACCAACCGTGTTGAGCATCAAGAAGAAGCCATAGCAGAAGCAAGTCATGAATCCGAAGAAGAATGATGTTTGCATGAATCCTGACATGTAGGAGCGAGCATAGTAGTGATACCAACAGTACCCGTAGTAGACAAGGAGGTCGGTTGACCCTCCGCATAGGAAAGATCTGGATTACATAAAGCATATTACAATTTAGATCTTGCAAGTGCGAAGAACAGCAACCAATTCTATGCCAAAGTAAGTCAGTGGCCAAAAAGTTTTATGATAAAGTAGTTAGTTTTTCTGAAAGTTCAAGGTATTAAAAAGAAATAAAGCTACTCATATTTGTTAGTTTTGATATCTAAAGTGGCTACTCAAGAGACAGTAGTATCAAATTTAAATGAGAAAGATAACTGAGTGAGAAAAAGCTTAACGACCTCACAATGAAAGAATGACTGCATCCCAACCAAAAAGATTTGTACATGAATCATAATAAAAAATAATAATAAACCCCCTCGGGAAGGTAGATGTCCGAGACCACCATGGGCAGACATACTCTGGAGACCGACCTAGGAGGACCCATGCCTGGATCACCTCGGGAGGTCTGGCCCCCGAGATCACCTCGGGGTAGTAGAGCCCAAGGAGCACTCGATCTCAAGTAACGGTCCCCCTTTCTTCGGATCTGCAGATAATCATCACCAATTATTACGGGATAATCATGACCAATAATTACCACAACGGTCTGGATTTAATGACTGTGTGGACCATTGCAAGGGTTATCCCGTAACCGACAATTGGGGGGCGTGGTGAAGATCATGGAGACATGTGTGACTGCCGCCGCCTCAAGTATAAAAGGTACTCTAACCCCTCCGGTAAGGGGGACACACACTCTAACTTACGCATTTTCCTTGCTTTTTTTCCATCTCCTAGATTGAGGCACTGACTTGAGCATCAGAGTGGGCTCCGTCGGACAACCTCTGGTGTGTTCCCATTAACGCTCGTGTTAATCTCGCAGGGTGGAAGTTCTTCCTCTAGCGTCAGCATCCGCATGGGCTGAACCCTAGTGACTGGCCATCAACGTCGATTCCTTTCGGAAGAAGTTTGGCGCTATCTGTGGGAAACCAGTAAAGCACCAGAAGGAGCACCGATGGCAGAGCCGGCGGGACAATCCATCGTCCTGATGAAAGAGGAACTAGATCGCTTGGTGGTCAACGCCATCAAAGGGGTGCTCAAATAGCACCAAATCGAGCAGGCCACCTCACGACGAGTCGCTTATATGTAGGAGGAGATCCCCAGAATCTCCATCTCGCACCCCCAACCACAAAGATCTATCTCACCACCAAGGCGACACGCTAGAGCAGTCCCAGACCACCGGCGGGACTCTCCCGGAGATGTGGAGAAGGCCAACTCAGTAGCCTCCAGCGCGCTGAGGCAGGAAGATGGACCAGGGAAGAGGGAAGAACCTAAGGCCTCCCCAAAGGCTCCCTCTACACCTTTCTCATCAGAGATTGTAGAAGACCCCATACCTAAGCAGTTCCGCAGGTCTGGGATTGGTAATTATGACGGGAAGACAGATCCTAAGGATCATGTCTGTAAGTTCGAAAACGCGACGCTCCTGCACCAGACACCGACGGTGTGAAGTGCCGAGTGTTCTTGAACACCTTATCCGGAGCAGCCCAACGATGGTTCCAGAGACTGCCCTCGGGTTCTATCCACTCCTTCATGGAGTTTAGAACCGCCTTCCTCCACCATTTCGCCAGCAGCCGTCGTTATCAGAAGATGACATTAAACTTATTTGCTCTCAAGCAAAAGCTGAAGGAACTACTCAAGGAGTACATTTAGCAGTTCAACCGAGTGGCACAGGGTGTGCCAACTGCGACGTCGAAAATCCTCGTCAGTGCTTGTACCCAGGGGCTCTCAGAAGGGGATTTCTTCCGATCTTTGGTGAAGAAGTCACTCCCCAGTTTTGATGACTTGCTAGGGTGTTCTGTCAAGCACGTCAACGTGGAAGAAGTGTAACATGCCCGCCGCAAGGAACCAGCCGGGGTCCCTCCTCAAGCTGTTGTACGGTCAGAAAGGAGGGAACCTCCGGCTCCAACCTGAGGAAAGGATCTCCGCCTGGGGATGGATCAGTGGGTTGGTAAGCCGAAGCTGGTCGAGACAGTGGACACTGATAACTTTCATTTTATTGATTAACTTAGGCCCTCAATTCCATGTTTTGATCCACTATTCATATGCTTAAGTTTGCATTATATTAGGTTTCATGGATTGTCTCCATTTTAGCTTAAAATTCAATTCTTTCTATATTTAAGATGTTTTGGCACTAAAATTTAATATCATTTTGTAGAGTTCAGATGATCATGGACCTGGATCATATTGGGTCAAACTTGGGTCAGAATTGGAACCGGATCAAAGGGATCAAACATCGGATTAATATGGGTCGTTCATTCAAGAGAACGGTTAGATCTAAGCCAACCACCAACTTCCGGTCGATCCAAGCTCAAGATAGACTTAATCAAGTTCATGGGTCAAGATCTGAAAGTTTAGGCCAGATCAGAGTCAATTCAACCGTTGGATCAAGCGCTAGAGAATCTGAGCAGTCCATTCAAGAGAAGGGAGGATTTGATCCATCCACTTCAGATCTGAGTGATCCAAGCTACGGAGCAGTAGATCAGAGCCCTTGATCAAGATCTGTAGGATTTGGATCAGATCTGACTTGATCTGACCGTTGGTTTGGGCTAGATCAATCTCAGCCATCGAAATTCAAAATGCTCAGTTAAATCAAGAATTCCCTCTGTCGCTCGGAGTCGTCGCGTCTTCGCCACTGTTCTTCCCTGTTCTTGCGATTTCTTCTCCATTTCATCATCCGATCGCGCGGCCACATTGAATCCGAGTTTGGTTCGAGTTCCAGATCGTCGGAATCGCGTCTCCGGGAGCTTCTCTGATCAATTTGTCGCTGAGAAGAGGCTAGGTGAGGGTTTCCCCAGTTTCTAAAATCATCCGATTGATTCTTGTTGTGCTCCATCCTTCATCAAGCGGAGCAAGTCAGAGGGGTTCTCTGAGTTGATCCAAGTGTTCCTGAGCCATCATCGCATTCCCACAAGTCGAGAACAAAGGGATCGGAAGGATGGTTCTCTTGCGGCAAGTTGAGCTGAATTGATCACGGACGTCTAAAATCGGGCGATTTGTCGAGCTAGGGGGTTCGTAGCTGAATCTTGTTTGACAGCAAGAAGGATTCGAGCCAGAGGAAGTGTTTGATGTTTAGTTTTTGGTTAATTCCTTGTTTCTGAATTCTGTTCTTAGCTCTGTATCAGCTCGTTTCAGTTACTGATCGGACTGTCATCTGACCCAGACTCCACCTGATCGGTCACTCAGACCGATCAGGCTTGCATCTGATCGGTCAGCCGATCGATCAGGAAAATTTTTGCACCACATACTCTGTTTAAGAATTCAGCATAGTTTCAACTCTTAATTTCTGAATTTGCATAAAGTTTTAGTTTCATTTTTGCAAAAGATATCAATTTTATATTTTCAGTTTCTAATTGTCTTGTTAAATTCCCCTAGTGTTAAAGTTCAATTCTTGCAATACCTAGTTTAACTCTCCTTAGTTTAATCAATTTCATTTCAATTTTTGCTTTCATTCTTACTTGCAAAACAAAACCCCCATTTTATCTAGAAAACCCAAATCATTTAATGACAAATAACTTTCAAGCTTGATTCAAACACTCACGACTAGTCCTTGGAAAAAAATACGACCTGAGGCCCCTATTCTACATTTAATCTTGCTAGCAAGGGTTTTCAGTTATATATTCTAAATTTGAGTCTCACAATCATGACATCTATATCGAGACCTATCAAATTTTTAGCGCTGTTGCCAGGGAAAACTAGTTGAGTTTGTTTGATTTAGCTTGTGTGCTTATTTCATATCTTGTGATCCATTTTTGTGCTTATCTCTATATTTTGTGATTCATTACATTTGTTTCATTTTTTGTGTATACATTTGCTGTGATTTTTGTATGTGTGTATGACCAGATCTGCAGGTGGTATTCTTGAAAACTTTGACCCAGAAATTGAATGAACTTTCAGAGCTAGGAGGAATCAGATTAGTGTTTTAGAGGATTTTGACATTATTCCTACTTAGCCTATTTCTGCTTATTCAGTTGATCCTATGGTAGACCACCAGAAAACTATGAAGGAACTAGCAGCACCAGATGATGCTTTTCAGTACTCCTGCATTGCCTACCTAGAGCTCACTGGAGATTTTGAGTTAAGATCAGGACTCATCCATCTATTGCCCAAATTTCAAGGTCAGTCTGGGGAAGATCCCAACAGACATTTACATGAGTTTCACGTTGTCTACTCCACCATGATGCCTCAGGATATTTTAGAAGAAGATATTAAGCTGAGAGCATTCTCATTCTCCCTTACTGGAGCAGCGAAGGATTGGTTTTACTACTTACCTACTGGGCACGTTTCTAGCTGGATTTCTTTGAAGAAAGCATTTTTGGAGAAGTACTTTCCAGTATCTAGGACTACAATCATCAGAAAGAGCATATGTGGAATACAACAAGTAGTGGGAGAGACTTTGTATGACTACTGGGAAAGGTTCG
This sequence comes from Boesenbergia rotunda, assembly GCA_024364735.1. Lineage (NCBI taxonomy): Eukaryota > Viridiplantae > Streptophyta > Magnoliopsida > Zingiberales > Zingiberaceae > Boesenbergia > Boesenbergia rotunda. The sequence continues at coordinate 35,858 of JAGFNQ010000083.1, read as the reverse complement.
ACAAACTTTGTTCTAGCTGCCCACAGCACCAGATTAGTGAGCAGCTACTCATTCAGTATTTTTATGAGGGACTTCTTCAGATGGATCGGATCATTATAGATGCTACAGCAGGAGGAGCCCTAGTAAACAAAACACCAGATCAAGCTAGGGAGCTAATTTCAAATATGGCAGAGAACTCACAGCAATTTGGGAGTAGAGCTTTGTCCACCAGAGGAGTTAATGAAGTTCAGATGGTATCAAATGAGCAAAAGGAAATCAAGAATTCATTGATGGAGCTCACATCCCTGGTGAAGCAAATGACTCTAAACAATGTGAGTCAAAATCAGAGTTTCTCAGTACCTCCACTTTCAAGCCAAGTGATGAGGTTATGCAGTATTTGTTCAAGCCAAGACCACAATTCGGATCTATGTCCTAACCTCCAACAAGATGAGACATTAGCTGCATTGACTAGGGGACAATTCCAAGCCAAAAATAACCCATACTCATCTACCTATAATCCGGGTTGGAGGGATCATCCAAACTTGAAGTATGGCAATTTTTTTTACCAGCAAAACCCATCACCACAGCCCTATCAACAGCCCCAACCAAATTTCTAGCAAGTTCAGCAAGGACAACAACAATTTCAGCCATTTCAATAACCTTCCCAACAATTTCAGCAACCCTATCAACCAATTCAGCAATTTCAGCCATCTTTCCAAGGAAATCAGCAAGGGTTTCAAGGAAGTTCGAATTTTCAACAACAAAATCAGATTTCACAGCAGGGATTCCAACCATTTAATCAAAATTTTCAGCCCTCCAATCAAAATTTCCAGCCCACTCAATTTCATCCTTCACAACCACAATTTCAACCTCAACCTCAGAATTTTCAGAGCTACAATTCTCAACCATTTCAATCAAGTTCTCAGCAAAATTTTCAGCAATTTTCTCAACCATTTCAACCCTATAATCAGCCCCAACAGCCCTACTTTCAAGGTTCACAGCAAGTTCAACAATTTCAACCACCTCAATCATCATTTCAAAGTCAATCAAAGTCTCATGCTAACCAAGGGGGCTATGGAGGCTCTAGTGGGGGAAATGCGCAACAATAAAGGATAGAGGAGATGCTTCAACAACTTTTGCAACAACAAAGAAATGATCCCACCATACAAAACCTCGAGAGGCAAATTGGACAATTGGCTAGTGGGATGAATCAAATTCAAGCTCAAGGATCAAGCCAACTACCTTATCAAGCGACTCCAAATCCAAAGGGGAACGTTAGTGCTATTACTTTGAGGAGTGGGAAGGTGGCTTCAACTCTAAATGGTCCAAGAGCTGATTTTTCTGAAAATAGGACAGCACCTTCATTTCCAGCCCCAAACATCCCTAAAATCACTTCAAAATCAGTGGGTTTCACCCCTAGTTCAAGCCTAACTTCTTCTTCAAGTAATCCTATGATTTTGGTGGAGAATGAAGGAGAAAACAGTGGAAAAGGGGAGTTTACAGCAGCTACTTCAGTGGAGAAATCAATCCAAATTTCAGCTCCTCAACTTTTGGCTCAAGAGGAATAAATGAGAGTTCCTTTGCCATTCCCTCAGTGCAAAACCCAAGCTAAGAAGCAAGTGGAGGAAGAGAAAGCTAAGGAATACAATGAGCTAGTGAAGTTGTTTAGTAAAGTAGAGATCAATGTACCCTTGTTGACCATGATAAAACAGATTCCTAAGTATGCAAAATTCCTGAAAGATTTATGTGTTCATATGAACAAGCTTAAGGAGAATGAGTTGGTCAGCTTGGGAAAAAATGTTTCAGCACTTATCCTAGGGTTTTTACAGTGTCTTGTGAGATAGGGAGGACCATGTTCCATGACGTTATGTTGAATTTAGGAGCTTTCATAAATGTGATGCCCATATCAGTCTTCCAGATGCTTAGCATAGGCCCTCTACAGCCTACTGGAGTGGTGATTCAGTTAGCAGACCGGAGTCAGACCCACCCAGCCGGTATAATTGAAGATGTGTTGGTAAAGGTAAAGGAGCTGATATTCCCTGCAGATTTTTACATTTTGGACATGGAGGGAGACTACCTTGCACACAGATCTCCACTTATCCTAGGGAGGCCATTTCTGAAGACTACGAGAACAAAGATAGATGTTTATGCTGGCACACTTTCCATGGAAATTGGAGACACAGTAGCACAATTCAGCATTTTTGATGCCATGAAGCACCCAAGAGAGAACCACTCTATTATGACCATTAGCATTCTAGAGGAGTTGGATGATGCAAATATATTGGCTGAGGATGTACACGCTATTGAGGAGGTTGATTCAGAGGGTATTTCAGATCTATTTCTAGCTGGAGAAGATTTTCTAGGTGTAGGAGATTACATAGAGCCCCAAGGATCACCTATTTCTATTGATGTTTCAGAGGATTCAGAGTTTAGGTGTGATAGTGTAGGGGATTGTACTGAGCCCCAAGGATCACTCATACCTTCTGAGCAGGCCCAGATTGAGCTGAAGCCACTACCAGATCACTTGAATATGTATTTCTAGGAGAGGAGCAGAATTTTCCAGTTATCATTGCATAGCACTTGGAATCAGAGCAGGAAGAAAAATTATTGCAAGTCCTAAGGCAATACAAGAAAGCTATTGGATGGACTCTATCAGACATACCAGGTATTAGCCCTGCTATCTGCATGCACAGGATATTCTTGGAAGAAAATGTTAAACCAGTGAGGCAGCCACAAAGGAGACTTAATCCACTCATTTTGGATGTTGTTAAGAAAGAGGTGAATCGACTTCTACAGGCAGGTATTATTTACCTCATTTCTGATAGTCAGTGGGTTAGTCCCATACATGTGGTGCCCAAGAAATCTGGAGTTACAGTGGTGGAAAATGCATGTAATGAACTAGTGCCCACCAGAGTCAAAAATTCATAGAGAGTATACATTGACTACCGGAAGCTTAATCATGTCATGAGGAAGGATCATTTCCCTTTGCCCTTTATTGATCAGATGCTTGAGAGGCTGGCAGGGAAGTCCCATTACTGCTTCTTGGATAGGTACTCAGGCTACTTCCAGATTTGTATCGATCCGGAGGACCATGAGAAGACTACCTTCACTTGTCCCTTCGGCACTTTTGCCTACCGACGGATGTCATTTGGACTCTGCAACGCTCCAGGAACGTTTCAGCGATGCATGGTAAGTATATTTGGTGAGTTGTTAGAGCACTGTATGGAGATTTTTATGGATGATTTTTCAGTTTTTGGCACGTCATTTGATTCATGTTTAGATAACTTGTCTAGGGTTTTGCACAGATGCATTGAGACTAACCTTGTGCTTAATTTTGAAAAATGTCACTTTATGTAGAGCATGGAATTGTATTATGTCACATAGTCTCTAGGAGAGGTATTGAGGTAGATTCTGCAAAAATTAGTGTTATATCTGCTTTATCTTATCCCGTATGCGTATGGGATGTTTGTGCCTTTCTTGGACATGCAGGTTTCTACCGCAGATTTATTAGAGACTTCAGCGATATTGCTCGGCCCTTGACAAAACTTTTACAAAAAGATGTTGATTTTTGTTTTGATGATAAGTGCAAAGAAGTTTTTCACAGACTCAGGGAGGCTCTTACCTCAGCTCCTATCATTAGACCACCTGATTGGAATTTGTCATTTGAATTAATGTGTGATGCATCTAACTTTGCAGTGGGAGCTGTTCTAGCACAGAGGGTGGATGGAGCACCTCATGTCATATGCTATGCCTCCAAGACCCTAGATGCCGTCCAAGCCAATTACACCACCACTGAGAAGGAGCTTCTTGCCATTGTTTTTGCTTTAGACCATTTTAGATCTTATTTATTGTGCTCACATGTCATTATTTTTTTTGATCATGCAGTTTTAAAGTACCTATTGAAGAAGTCAGATGCTAAGCCTAGGCTAATTAGATGGATGCTTCTACTCCAGGAATTTGATTTGGAAATCAGATATAGGAGTGGCAAAGAAAACTTGGTTGCAGATCACCTGAGCAGAATTGAAGGAGATGGATCCACTACCACCATTGACGATGACTTTAGAGATGAGCATCTTCTTGTAGTACATGGTGAGTCACCTTTGTATGCAGACCTTGTTAATTTTTTAGCAGCTCATGTTTTTCCTACACACTTTTCTAAAGCTCAAAAAGATAAACTCAAAAGTGATGCAAAATTCTATGTGTGGGATGACCCGTATTTATGGAAGTTTTGTAATGATCAAATAATAATGAGATGCATACCTAACCATGAATTTCATTCAGTCCTTACTTTTTGCCATTCATCAGCATGTGGGGGACACTTTGGACCACAAAGAACATCTAGGAAAGTGTTAGAATGTGGTTTGTACTGGCCCACCTTATTTCATGATTCATATGTGTTTTATAAAAATTGTGATAGATGTCAGCGAACTAGGAACATAGGAACTAGAAATGAGATGCCCCTACAGACTATGTTATTCTGTGAGATTTTTGATGTTTGGGGAATAGATTTTATGGGACCTTTTCCTACATCCTGTGGTTATTTGTACATTTTACTTACTGTAGATTATGTTTCTAAATGGGTGGAGGTCATTCCCTCCAGGACTGATGACTCTTCTATTGTTGTTAGTTTTGTCAGGTCACACATATTTTGTAGGTTTGGAATTTCTAGGGCTATAATAAGTGACCAAGGATCTCACTTTTGCAACAAACACATGAAGACCCTACTTAACAAGTATGGGGTTGTACACAAGGTTTCTACTTCCTACCATCCCCAAACAAATGGCCAAGCCGAAACTTCAAATAGAGAAATCAAAGCAATTTTGGAAAAGACCGTTGGGCCCAATAGAAAAGATTGGAGCAAGAGGCTAGATGATGCACTTTGGGCTTATAGAACGGCATTCAAGACACCAATTGGCGTGTCTCCCTACCAGTTAGTCTATGGTAAAGCTTGTCATCTACCCGTGGAGATAGAGCACAAAGCATATTGGGCGGTGAAGGCTTGTAATTTCGATGCTACCAAGCTACCAAGGTGGGAGAAGAGAGAAAACTTCAACTTCAAGAACTTGAGGAGATTATACTAGAGACATTTGAGAACTCAAGGATATACAAGGAGAAGACCAAGAACTTCCATGACAAACATATAGTGAGAAAAGAATTTCAAATTGGAGACAAGGTCTTATTGTACAAGTCAAGGCTCAAGTTGATTAAGGGTAAGTTGAGGTCAAGGTGGGAAGGTTCATTTCTTGTAACTAATATTTTTCCCTATGGTGTTGTTGAAATTAAAGATGAGGCTAATGGTTTTATGTGGAAAGTCAATGGCCACCGGCTCAGGAAGTACTATGAAAAATTAAAGGAGCTAGAGGTGGATGGAGTGGACATCAAAGATGCTATCTACCCAACCTAAAGGGGAGTTTCCTTTTCCTTGCATTTTACTTTATTGTAAATACCATTTGATTGTTTCTAAGTAGTTAAATTTTCTTTTCCAATGAGTTTTTGTTAATAAATATTTAGGAAGTGTAGATTGAATAAATAGTGATTGTAGACATCATTTTACCCTTTTGGCACCTTATTTTTGCATGACTAGGAATAAATGTATCCCTCTAGATTGTCTCTATATCATTTTAGAATCTTTTGAAAACAAATTAAATTTGGTTGTCAAAACTTAGGATTTGAGTCAATGGATGAAAATTCTTGGTTGCTTGAGTACTACTTGGTTATGGACTCTAGAGTGATGACTTAAGATGAATTCTTTTTACCTAGTGAGGACCTAACCTTATTGTTGAGATGCACACATGTGATTATACTCTAGAACTTGCTTAGGTTCTTTCAAAACCATATTTCTATGATTGGACCACATTTATAAAGGTTAATCACTTTGTCTTCCCTTTTTCATTTAATTGTTACAACATATCTTGTTGATTCATGCTTTATTCTTTTTCATTCCCCTATTTTTCTGCTCATATCCATACTTCTCTATATACTTGGTTACTTGGGATTTTTCTTGATGTTATTTTGCCCGAGACAGATAAAGGTTTAAGTGTGGGGGAGGTGGCTAATGTTTTTTAAATGGTTTTGGTGAGAAGTGATGTATTATGTTGTGATAGCAATCTGTTTTTATGGAAGTTTTAAGATGGATTTTTGTGGATGCTGAATGCTTTGATGGAACTTAAGGAATGGAAAAGTTCAAGTGGGAAATTCAATAAAAAAAAAGAGAAGAAGAAAAGAAAGTGAAAGAAGTGTGCCAAGTTTATGGAATGATGTTTCAAGGAAGAGTTGCAAGAATTGGAGAGTGAAAGTTACATGTGCAAGTTTTGGATTTTTGAATTTGTTTTGGCATTGCAAGCTCTAAGAAGGAAATTCCAAAGGGAAAATAGGAAGTTATACAAGAAGGTTGTAATTGAATTGAGTGTAGTGTTTCAATGCTTAAAGTAGTATCAAGTGAAGTACTTAGTGTTCTATTGACATGAAGAGCTCAAGGTTTCGAAGTTGTGGATCTGAAAAGAAGATGCTCAGAAAAAAAGAAAAAAAACATACAACAAGCAGCTGGAAAAAAAACATAAAACAGAAAAAAAGAGAAGAAGAAAAGAAAAGAGGAGTAAAGAAAAGACAAATGAAAACATGAAAATTCAAAAGATGGATAGATTTCTGAACATGGAGACGTTAATAAGAAGCTAGATGGACTAAGATTTAGTGTTGATTGAAAGAAGAAGAAGATTCTTGACAGAAACAGTTTCAGAGTTCTGAGATTGGCTACTGATCAGCCCCTGATCGGTCACTAGTCCGATCAGGGAGATCCAGTCCGATCAGTAGAACGATCAGGCAATGTCTGATCGGTCTCTGGACCGATCAGTGAAGTTGGCACAGTACAAAACACTTCTTCAAAATTGAACCTCCTCCAAATCAACTCATACTCACTCACCTTGGCCCAGAATTCATAAGAAGCTACCACAAAAGGGCAAAAAGCATTAGGAATAATTTTGAGTATTCAAGTCTTCTATTTTTCCTTACTTTTCCATATTTCTTCTTCATGCTATATCTCTTTATCATATTCCTTTTCTTATCATATCATATGTCTTTATTTCCTTTACCATTAGTCTTTGGTATCAAAATTCATGGAATTACTCTTTCATTCTATTCAGTTCATATTTCTTTTATGTATTCTAAAAAACCTTTGTAGATGTGGATCCAAGTCAAGAATGATGGTGGAGAGTAGATAATAAGCAAGCCTATGGTAGTTCAAGGAACATGTTATGTTTGAGTGAGCTCCACTTTCATTGAAATGTGAACTTAGGAAGAGAGTCACTACAAATCCCTTTGGAATGTGTTGTGTGTTGATTTCATCTCAATGAGTCATGAAGGAGGAAGTAAGCTAAGTTGTTGATTTAAGGACAAAATACTAGTTTATTGAGCTTAAATTTTTGAGAATTGACAACCCTAGGTAATTTCTTTCCAATTGCATCTTACAATGATTGAGAATAATCTAGGGGGATACATCTTAGTTTCTTAGTAGCTTGTGCGAGACGCCCAAGAATAAGTGTGGGGGAGTTGATAACTTTCATTTTATTGATTAACATAGGTCCTCAATTCCATGTTTTGATCACTATTCATATGCTTAAGTTTGCATTATATTAGGTTTCATGGATTGTCTCCATTTTAGCTTAAAATTCAATTCTTTCTATATTTAAGATGTTTTGACACTAAAATTTAATATCATTTAATAGAGTTCAGATGATCATGGACCTGGATCATATTGGGTCAAACTTGGGTCAGAATTGGATCCGGATCAAAGGGATCAAGCATCGGATTAATATGGGCCGTTTATTCAAGAGAATGGTTAGATCTAAGCCAACCGCCTACTTTCGCTCGATCCAAGCTCAATATAGACTTAATCAAGTTCATGGGTCAAGATCTGAAAGTTTGGGCCAGATCAGAGTCAATTCAGCAGTTGGATCAAGCGCTAGAGAATCTGAGCCGTCCATTCAAGAGAAGGGAGGATCTTAGCCATCCGCTTCAGATCTGAGTGGTCCAAGCTAAGGAGCTGTAGATCAGAGCCTTGATCAAGATGTGTAGGATTTGGATCGGGTCTGACTTGATCTGACCGTTGGTTTGGGCTAGATCAATCTCAGCCGTCGAAATTCAAAATGCTCAGTTAAATCAAGAATTCCCTCTGTCGCTCGGGGTCGTCGCGTCTTCGCCATTGTTCTTCCCTATTCTTGCGATTTCTTCTCCATTTCTTCGTCCGATCACGCGACCACATTGAATCCGAGTTTGGTTCGAGTTCCAGATCGTCGGAATCGCGTCTCCGGGAGCTTCTCTGATCAATTTGTCGCTGAGAAGAGGCTAGGTGAGGGTTTCGCTAGTTTCTGAAATCATCCGATCGATTCTTGTTGTGCTCCATCCTTCATCAAGCGGAGCAAGTCAGAGGGGTTCTCTGAGTTGGTCCAAGTGTTCCTGAGCCATCATCGCATTCCCACAAGTCGAGAACAAAGGGATCGGATGGATGGTTCTCTTGCGGCAAGTTGAGCTGAATTGATTGCGGACGTTTGAGATCGGGTGATTTGTCGAGCTAGGGGGTTCGTAGCTGAATCTTGTTTGACAGCAAGAAGGATTCCAGCCAGAGGAAGGGTTTGATGTTTAGTTTTTGGTTAATTCCTTATTTCTGAATTCTGTTCTTAGCTCTATATCAGCTCATTTCAGTTACTGATCGGACTGCCCTCTGATCTAGACTCCACCTGATCGGTCACTCAGACCGATCAGACTTGCATCTGATTGGTCAGCCGACCGATCAGGAAAATTTCTGCACCACATACTCTGTTTAAGAATTCAGCATAGTTTCAACTCTTAATTTTTGAATTTGCATAAAGTTTTAGTTTCATTTCTGCAATAGATATCAATTTTATATTTTCAGTTTCTAATTGTCTTGTTAAATTCCCCTAGTGTTAAAGTTCAATTCTTGCAATACCTAGTTTAACTCTCCTTAGCTTAATCAATTTCATTTCAATTTTCGCTTTCATTCTTACTTGCAAAACAAAACCCCCATTTTATCTAGAAAACCCAAATCATTTAACGACAAATAACTTTGAAGCTTGATTCAAACACTCACGACTAGTCCTTGGAAAAAAAATACGTCCTGAGACCCCTATTCTACATTTAATCTTGCTAGCAAGGGTTTTCAGTTATAAATTTTAAATTTGAGTCTCACATTCGTGACATCTATATCGAGACCTATCGAGCAACCAGAGCCACTGATGAAGTATTGCAACTTCCACGACAGTATAACACACTCCACCGAAGAGTATCATGCCTTAAAGAAAAAATTAAGTGAGGAAGCAGACACCAAACCTCGAAGGAAGTGGAAGAAGACGGGGTATCGCCAGAGGTCTCCTCGGTGAAGCCTGTCTCCCCGACAAGGGCAGTCGGTAGAGAACGAGACCAGACATAGGTCTTGATTACATTCAAGGGGGAGGAGTCGGGGAGCTGCACCCCACAGGTCTCCCTCATTGGAAAAAGACCCAAGGAAGGGCAAGGCCCCTGCACATGGGCCGCCCTTCGGACACGTGGGGGTGATCTTCGAAGGTCCAACTGGGGAGATTCCCATCGGGCAAGGAAGTCTCACACCCGACGGCTGGAGAACTACACAATTGGGATGAGTCAGAGCCAGGATCGCGGCCCTACGATCTCTTTTGGCCCGAAAGACTTGTAAGAGGTAGAAGCTCCCCATGAAGATCCCTGGTGATCCTTGCCCGCATCGCCAATTATGAGGTCAAGCATATCTTCGTGGATACAGAAAGTTCCGTGAACATTCTGTACAAGGCTGCTCTGGACCAGATGTAGATCGACGAGGATAAACTACTTCCGGTTTCGACCCCGCTATTCGGCTTCATCGGGTATCGACTACAGCCGATAGGTCAAATTACACTATCGCTGTCGTTGGGCAGCGACGTGTTGGAGAGGACTAGGAGGATTCCCTTCTTGGTCATGGAGGCTCCCTCATCCTACAATGCCATCTCGGGCCGCCCAGCGCTTAGTGTCTTCCAGACGGTGGTCGCTGTCTACCACCAGAAGATAAAATTCCCGGTAGGTGACCAAGTGGCGGAAGTTAAAGGGGACCAGTTGGTGTCTCGGCGATGCTACAGTGGGGAAGTCAGATCGGAGTCCCGGAAAAACCTAAAGGCGCAAGAAGGTTAACCAGAGGAGGCTATCATCCACAGGAGGATAGGGACAAAAAGCCGAAAAGACCAGGGCGGGCCAACTATCTCCAACCCTGTCACCCCCGGTAAGATTTGTGAGACATGTTATGTACTTGCCTGTGTATTCTTATTGCCTTGTAGTGAATTCATGAAATAAATGAGACGCATCATCACAAAAGTGCCAGTACATCTGCCTAAAACCTTACTACCTCGCGGTGCTACGGATGCACGAAGTATGTAGGCTTGGTCTGGTTGCTGCAGATGTCCGACCAAGAAACAAAACCCCTACTGCCTCGCGGTGCTGCGGATGCCCGAGGTATGTAGGCTTGGTCTGGGTGCTACAGATGCCCGACCAAGAAACAAAAACCCTACTACCTCGCGGTGCTGCGGATGCCCGAGATATGTAGGCTTGGTCTGGGTGTTGCGGATGCCCGACCAAGAATCAAAAACCCTACTGCCTCGCGGTGCTGTGGATGCCCGAGGTATGTAGGCTTGGTCTGGGTGCTACGGATGCCTGACCAAGAAACAAAAGCCCTCGCGGTGCTGCGGATGCCCAAGGTATGTAAGTTTAGTCTGGGCGTTCCGGTTGCCTGACCCAGAAACAAAAACCCTACTACCTCGGGGTGCTGTGGTTGCCCGAGGTATATAGGCTTGGTCTGGGTGCTGCGGATGCCCGACCAAGAAATAAAAACCCTACTACCTTACAGTGCTGCGGATGGTCGAGGTATATAGGCTTGGTCTGGGTGCTGCGGATACCCGACCAAGAAACAAAAACCCTATTGCCTCACAGTGCTGCGGATGCCCGAGGTATATAGGTTTGGTCTAGGTGTTGTGGATGCCTGACCAAGAAACAAAAACCCTACTGCCTTGCAGTTTTGTGAATGCCCGAGGTATGTAGGTTTGGTCTGGGTGCTGCGGATGCCCGACCAAGGAACAAAAACCCTACTACCTCGTGGTATTGCGGATGCCCGAGGTATGTAGGCTTGGTCTGAGTGCTGCGGATGCCCGACCAAGAAACAAAAACCCTACTGCCTCACGGTACTGTGGATGCCAGAGGTATGTAGGCTTGGTCTGGGTGCTGCAGATGCCCGACCAAGAAACAAAAACGCTACTGCCTCGCGGTGCTACGGATGCCCGAGGTATGTAGACTTGGTCTGGGTGCTGCGGATGCCCGACCAAGAAACAAAAATGGAACTACCTCGCGGTGCCGCGGTGAGGTATGTAGGCTTGTTCTGGGTGTTGCGGATGCCCGACCAAGAAACAAAAACCCAACTGCCTCGTGGTGCTGCGGATGCCCAAGGTATGTAGGCTTGGTCTGGGTGCCTGATAAGTACCATTTTATTGATTATTTTAGTTGCTAAAATCCATGTTTGACCCATGTTTTTCTTGCTTAATTGTGAATTTACCCTAGGTTTTAGAATTTGCTTTTATTTTGGACTTAATTGCAAATCTTTACATATTTGGATTATTTGACCACTAAATTTTTGATATATTTTTGTAGGCATGAAAGGTTCATGGACCTAGGGCATCTGGGACCATCTGAAGCAATCCGAGCTAGGGTTAGGGTTAATCAAGCACTCTGATCAAGATCTGAAGGTTTCATCCAAATCAGAGATCATTCGACCGTTGGATCGAGCTCAGAGGGTTCTAGACTGTCCATTCAAAGATTAGGTTGATCTGGACCATCCGTTGCAAATCTGGAGGATCCGAGCTACCACGAGGCAGATCCTGACCCTTGATCAACATCATCAAAGTTTGTTTCATATCAGATGAAGATCAGCCGTTGGATTTCCTCAAATCAATCTGAACCGTCCAATGGTAAGTACTTAATCAAATTTTTCCTCAGCCTTCAGCTTCGTCGCGTCTTCTCCGCAACAACATCTTCTCCGTTTTGTTCATCGAGTTCTTCAACAATTCCTTCATCAAAGAGGCGCGACCACTCGATCCTTCATTAGAGCAAGTGCTAGGTCAGTGGAGAGAGTGCTCTGTGAAGTTTCCAGATTGGATTTTTGCTCAACAACAGAGCTGCGTGAGGTTTCAGCAGCTCTGTTATCTGATTTCATCAATCTCAGCTGTGCACCACCCTCATTCGCTTTGAGCTATCTGGAGGGGTTCCCTGGAAGGCTCGGAGCATTCCCAAGCCCTTATCGCAGTCCACCACAGCGAGGTTGAAGAGATTGGTTGTAGTTTTCAGCTTGAGCAGAGTTTGAATGGATTTGATTGCCGAGACGGTTCTTCCACTAATTTACTGAGCTTACGGGTCCGAGGTTCTCCCTTGTGTGACGAACAAGGAGCTCTTGAGCTAGGGAAGGATTGAGGAGTAGTTTTACTAGAGAATTTTCTTGTTTTCGTAGCTGTAATCTTGATTTATGCAAGTGTTTTGTTTCTGATTTCGTATTAGTTGCTGTAGTTTCCATTTCCACTTCGATTTTGTCTTAATTAGGTTTAATTCCTGCAGGTAGTTAGTTAGTGAACTTGTTTAGTGATCAATTGAATTTAATTTCAGTTTGTTTTCTGTTAATTGCTTGCGTGCCACTTCTATTTCTGCATTTTCTTTCAGTTTCTGAACTTGTATCAGAATTGCTTATTGTCCAAATTTTCTCTGCATTTAGTGGTTGTTAATTTCTGCATTCGAGTTAGATACATGCTTGTCTAGTTAACATAGAACTTAGTTTTGGTTTCCGCAATTCAGTCTCATGTTTTCAGCTTAGCTAGCGTACCAACTTCAATTTCTGCCACTAGGTTTCAGATTCAATTGGGTTTCAGTCTAGTTTCTAAATTGGCATCAATTAAATTTCAGTGCTTAGGGGTTTTATGTGAATCTTAACTTGGAGCAATCGACTTCAGCTATTTGTTTGGTTTAGCATCCAAATCGTTTTTATTTTGAAACTGCGCAGCTTATTTCTGAATTTGGCATTTTTGTTGTGTCAAGTTTCTTCAACGTTCTGTTTTGCTCAGTCATTTGCATTCTGAAATTTTTCATCTCTTCATGCATATTGCTGCCTTCGCAGCTGTTCCTTCCAAGCTTAATCGATCAGTCTCAATCCTTAATTGTTAGAATTAGTTTTTGGCACAAGAATTCAGCTTTGGCACAATGGTTTCAGCTTACGTGCCAAGCTGTTTTTGGTACTAGTTTACATCAGCCTTTCATTTATTTCTTGGTGTATGATAGTGTTTGAAGTCAATTGGTATCGTATCTAGCATATCTGAGTTTTCCCTGCATTAGTTGGCTTCCAAACTTGTAGATAGTTTGAGTTGAGTTAGTTTTAAGTTTAATTGCTATATTTTGTAGCTAGCATTAGCTTAAGTTTTGCTTGCTTGCGAAAACTACCATTCACTGCTTTTATTCCTTTACTTAGCATCTGTGTTGCATTTTAATTTAGATTTGCTTTTTCAATTTTAGTTAGTTCCCTTGGTTGAGTTAGTTTACCTTTGATTGAGTTATCATTTGCTATCGCTCGTTTAATTCATCTGTTTAGTTTTCCTTTATTTTTATTGCAATTTCATTTCATGCTTGCAACCCCAAAACCCAATTTTACTTGAAACCCAAAATTCACAAACGACACATAAATACAAGCTCGAATCACACAACATCAACTAGCCCTAGGAAAAATACGACCTGTGGCCCCTTTACTACGTTTTCATTCTTGATTGCAAAAAGGGTTTCCAACATTTATAAATATTCTAAATTTGAGACCCACTTTCGTGACAGCTCATTTTGGGTCCATCAAATTTTTGGCGCCAAAACCCCTTGTTCAGCAGATTTTAAGTTAGTTTCGAATTTCTTCAGTTTATTTCTAATTCAAATTCAGTCATGTCTACTTTAATCCCTGTAATTGAAGACAACATTTAGTTTACTAATGCAATTGATTCGAGTTTGTTTAGCAATTTAGTTTTATCTCTGCATTTCAGTTCAGTTTGTTTGGCATTGATTTTTATTTCTGCAACTTGGATCCCATATCTGTTGGTTATGTCCATTTCTGCATATCATCAGTTTTCATCTATGAAGTTGAATCAGTGAAGCTCTGTAGTCGGATGTTACAGCATTTGATTTCAGTTGTTTTGCTAGACCTTTCACCCAACGTGTTGCAGCAATCAATTCGGGAAAGTCTGAACCTCTTGATCTACATTGCTGCACTCATGTTCTGCCTTCAAATTATTGTTGCATATTAGTTTCTGATATGGGATTTTACTTCAGATTTATTTGAATTCTGCATTTATCTGTGTTTGAATTTTGCATTCAGTCCAGTTTCGGCACATAGCTTTCCCTTCCTGCATATCAAGGTTGCTGAAATTCTGCAGGTTGTGTCAAGTTCTGAGTTTCAGTCCTGAATTGTATTAAGTGATGTCTATTTCTTGTGAATCTCATCTGATCCTTTGATTGTAGCATTCTAGTTCAGCTTTTCTTTATCTGATTTTGTATCCAGTTTGTGGCTGCACGCCTGTCTTCAAATTTCTACAATTCTGCCGCAGGTTTCTGCATTAGCTGTTTTGCAATTCTTCATTCCAATCAGTGTTGCATTTCTTCTTTCGAGTTTTTGAATAATTTCTGAATTGATCAGCCTATTTTCTGAGTATGAGTTAGAGTAATCTGAATTTCTTTTCGAGGATTGGTTTAAACATTTGATCTCAGCTTGTGCGTATCAGTTCGGTTCTGCGTGCCAATTTCAGCTCAAGTTTTACAAGTTTTTCTTTCAGTTATAGGTCCCGTAATTTGTGTTAAGTAACTTTAGATCTTTTACATCTTATTTGACACTTGAGTGTGCAATTTAATCTCTGTTCCAAGCTTGTTCCTGCACTCGTATCATTTTTGAATTTCATGCATTCTTGCGCATCACTTCTACATTCAGTTTTATGTCTGAATTGAATAGCCGCTGAGTTCTAAATTTCTTCATTCATCTTTGCATTTCTCTTCACTGGCAGCTTGGCCTTTCAAGCTGAATTTATCAGCTACGAATTCCTGCATTTAGTTTCAAACTGTTGCACATCAGTTTTTCTTCACTTGTGTACTAAATTTGCTTTAACCTTTCACCTTGCATCAAGCTAAGTTTCGGCTTTGAGTGATAACCTCTGAAGTTCAAAACCAATTGTAGTGTACTCTTTCATTTGAGTTTAAGTCTGACTTCCTGAATTTTGCAAATTTGCCTTAATTGATTAAGTGGTCAATTGGATGAGTTATTAAGTGCCATCACTTTGCTTAGTTCATGAGTTGAGTTTCTTTAATTTTCCTTGCGATTTCGTGTCTCATTGCAAACCAAATCCTCGTTTTATTCGAAACCCAAAATCCACAAACGACACATAAATACAAGCTCGAATCACACAACATCAACTAGCCCTAGGAAAAATACGACCTGTGACCCCTTTACTACGCTTTTATTCTTGATTGCAAAAAGGGTTTCCAGCATTTATAAATATCTAAATTTAAGACCCACATTCGTGACAGCCTATTTTGGGTCCATCAAATTTTTGGCGCCGTTGCCGGGGAAGCAACTAGTTGATTTGTTTGATTTTTGCTTGTGTGCTTTTGGGCATATCATTTGATTCTATTTTCTTGTGCTTTATCTTTTGTATACGGTTGCTGCCATTTTTCTTGTTTGCTTTGTGACAGGACTGCCAGTTCAAAATGTTTTCATCTACTTACCAGCAGCCATGTCAACAGTTTCAGCAGCAAAACCAATCTTTTCAGCAATCCCATTCGAATTTTCAGCAACCAAATCAGTTTTTTCAGCCACAATGTCAGCAATTTCAGCAAGATTTTCAGCCAAGTCCA
Source organism: Boesenbergia rotunda (assembly GCA_024364735.1). NCBI lineage: Eukaryota > Viridiplantae > Streptophyta > Magnoliopsida > Zingiberales > Zingiberaceae > Boesenbergia > Boesenbergia rotunda. The sequence continues at coordinate 19,919 of JAGFNQ010000083.1, read as the reverse complement.
CCAATTTTCTAGCAAACTCAGATTGGGCAGCCACAATTCCAGAATTTTGAGCAACCATATCAATTTCCACAGCAATTTTAGCCATACAACCAAAATTTTCAGCCACAATTTCAGCAAGATTTTCAACCAAGTCAAAATTTTCAGCAAGGGTTCCAACCAATTCAGCCTTTCCAATATCAAAATCAGAGTGGATTTCAACCTTCACAGCAATATTTTCCACAAAACGATCAAAATTTTCAGCCTCAATTTCAGAGTTTTCAATTTCAGAACCATAATTTTCAGCAATCTCCACCAAATTACGAGCCAAATTTTCAGCAGTTTAATCAGCTCATTCAACCATTTGAGCAGCCCCAACAGTTCCCATTTTAGAATGCACAGCCTACTCTTGGTCTTCAGCAGCCTTATGTTACATTTCAAGATCAACAGGAGTTCCACACCAATCAAGGAGGCTTTAAGAATCCTAATGAGAGTGAGGCTCAACAACAAAGGCTGGAAGAAATGTTTTAACAAATTTTACAACAACAACAATCTTGGCAACAACAACAACAACAAAGGCTTCAAAACTGTGGAAGACAATTGGATCAGTTAGTTCATCAAATGAAACAAAGGCAAGCCCAAGAATCAGAACAATTATCTTCTCAAGCTACTCTTGATTCTGAGGGCCCCGGAGTTAATTTTTTATCAGTTCAAGGTGACCCTAGTGCATGGCCAAGTCCTTCTTCAAGTGATCTTGCAATTTTGGTGGAAGAAGAAGAAGAGAACATCAAAAATAGGGCACCTACAGCATGCATTTCCCCTGAAGTTCTTAATCAAAATTCATTTTCAAATTTTTCAGCTCAAGAAGAAGATTCTGAAGCATTACAGGACCCTTCTCATCTTTTATTTTGTGATTATAGTATTATTGATGGTCCTAATTTTTCTGATATTGTTGTTGCAGATATTACTGAGGAAACATGCATAGGAGATGATTCTACAGGTGTAGGGGATTGCACTAAGTCCCAGGGACCACCACAATTGACTGGTACATTAGAAGATACAGAGGATGAACCAGAAAGTGTAGGGACTTGCATGGTGGAAGCAAGAACCCAAGGATCACCTGCTTTAGTAGAGTGTCCACCAGAACTTGAGCCTGAAGTGGAGCATATACTTGACCAAGAGGAGGCCACAGTTACATCTACTCTTGTAGAACCTCCAGGTATTTTTCAGTACGATCAGGTAAGTATTCTTCCTATTTCTTTGGAAAAATCTACAGAGGTACCTCAAACAGATTTATTGTTTGTGATATACTTAGGGATGCATCTCTTGTAGAATTTGATTGTGAAAAATCCCTAGAGGCACCTAGTGTTGAATTTGCTAAAAATGAAACATGTTGTGATACATCAGATGTAAATGCTGAGTGTGAAAAATTTTTAGAAGTGCCTAGAATTGATGTTGATTGTTGTGATGAGTCTTTTGATATATCTTATGCTGAAAATAATTGTGAAAAATTCATTGAGGAACCGAAAATTGATTTCATTGGTTGTAATACATTGCTTGATACATCCTTGGTAGAAAATAAATGTGAAATTTCCATTGAAGTGCCAAAAATTGATTTCATTATTTGTGATGAGTTCCTGGATGCAAATTTTATAGAAAATAATTGTGAAAAATTTATTGAGGCACCAAGAATTGATTTAATTGGATGTGATGCAGTTTTGGATACATTTCATGCAAAGACTGATATTATTTTATTCCTTTCTTACCCTGCACGCTTGAGAGAGGTATTACATTGTTTTGCAGGGTCCAGAAGACTACTGGAGTGGGTGCTCCATCTGAATAGACTCCAGCCTCCTGGAAAATCTTTCAAAAGGCATCAAGAAGGAGGAGTTGATTGTACTGTAATTCGAAGCACTCCACCTCTTACATGGGTCTTGTACCTGAATCGCCTACGGCCACCTGAGAAATTTTTTGTAAAGTTTAAGTGTGGGGGAGTTCTAATTCTCTCAGCCACCCATGTTCCTCCACTACCACGATGGAGGCTCCTTCTGGATAGACTCCGTCCACCAGAAATAAAGGGGAGTTTGTTCCTTCTTGTATTTTCTTTTTATTGCATGTTTCATTTTTATGTTTTCTAGAAGTAGAATTTTCTTTTAAATTGAGTCCTTGCTAATAAATGCGTGAGTAGAGTAGAATGAATAGGAGTCATTGTAGATACCATGTTATTTTTTTTGGTCACTTTTTCTTGCATGACTAGGAATAAATGTATCCCTCTAGGTTATCTACATAGCATTTTAGAATCTCTTGGAAAATAAATTAAATTTGGTTGTTAAAACTTAGGGTTTGAGCTAATGGATGAAATCTTGGATGCTTGAGTACTACTTTGCTTTAGATTCTTAATTGAGGACTTGAGATGAATTATTTTTGCCTAGTGAGAATTAACCTTATATTTGTGATACACATATGTCATTGTACTCTAGAACTTGCTTAGGTTCTTTCAAAACCATATTTCGATGATTGGATCACATTTATAGAGATAAATCATTTTGCTTTTCATCTCATGTCAATTTTCGTAAATTGCCCTTGTATCACTTCATTTTTCTCACTTTCCCTACCTAATCTCACTTTGTCTATGGATTTGTTTGCTTGGAATGTTTTCTTGATGCTACTTTGCCCGAGTCGGACAAAGATTTAAGTGTGGGGGAGTGATTAGTGTTTTGGAAAAGTTTGGTATCAAAGAGGCATTTCATATCAAGAAAAAAAATTCTGCAATTGGAAGGGTCAAGTTAAGTTGAGTTTGGTATCAAGATCGACTGGGACGAAGTGGTTAAGGATGGAAGAAGTTGGAAATCTCAATTCCCTACTATACTTTGAAGATCTATGCAATTTTGTGCTAAGTTGAATGCGGCAGAGAAGCAAAAGAATCTGAAATGAAAGAAAAAAAAATTTCTGCAATGAGCTAAAAAATGGCACGCAAGAAAGAAAAGAAAAAAAATAAAACCAAATCTGATCCAATGCAGAACTTTTGTGCCAAAATAGAAATTTTCGTGCAGATTAGTGAGTGAAGTGTAGCTGGACTGACCTGAGCTGGAACTGCATTGGGGTGCAACAAAACTACTCACCTTAGCTGCGCATCAGTTGGTTTTCACTGCTGCAAGGGTTTTAGCTACTTAATTCTGAATTGTATCAAGTCAACATCAGCTTTTACTGAATTTTATCTGAACACTAGACTAGAGAGCTTGATCTCAATTGTTTGATTTGAATCTGAATTCAATGGGCTGATTCTCGGCAGAAGGTCTCCTGCAAAGTATCGAATGTGAAGAAGAGAAGGGAAACACAAGGAAAGGAAGCTGAGCAGAAGTTGAACATAAGCTGAGAAAACCTAGAGCTAAGAAAAATCTGGGCCAAAAGAAAAGAATGCTATGACACCATGTTTCGGGCACCCTGATTGCAGCTAATTGTAGCTGCTATTTACTATAGAAATCAGAAACAGCTTGGCATCAAATGTTGAAATGCAGCTGTACAAATTCAAGTGCTTCTGCAAATTGAATCTAAACTGATCTGAATTGAAAGTGAAACAGTTTTTGCTGATAAGGATTAAGAACAAGTCCATCAACCAGCCAGCCATCAGAAATCTGAAGAGCAGCAGGTTAGTTGAAGTTAAGTGCCAAAATCTGATCAGGCAGTGCTGGAATTCAAACCTGAAAATGATCTGTGCAGATCAGTACCAACCTGAAAATGATTGTGTGGTGGATGGAATTCAAACATGCTGAGTAGAAATTTTCAAGTGAAACAATTGAGTTCTCCACTACGATTTGGTGTTAGGATTAAATGTGTGACTGCTGTGAAGAAATCAGAGAGTTGCCAGGTCTGAAATCGATTGACTTCTGTAAAAAAAAAAAAAATCAGAAACATATTAAAGGAAGATTCAAGAAGAGAGTAGCTATACATTGGAAGCTCACGACAATGCTGAGTTGAAGCTGATTCTGATAGGAATTTAAAAGAAAAACACATAAGGACTGAACAAGCAGCTGGCCATTTAAAGTAGAGAAAGAAGAAAAATAGTTCGGAAGCAAGGTTGAAGTTTCGACCATTTAAAAGAAAAGAGAAGGAGATAAAGTGGCACACAAATGAAGACTTGGCACTATAAAATCATTGAAGTTTCTCTCATCCGAATTAAAAGCTTTGCGCCACTACAAGTCTGCCCTTGCTAGAGGATAAAAGAAGAAAAAAAATCAGAAAAGAGAAGAAAGAAGAAAAGTTGGCACGCAAGGTGGAAGATTGGCACATTGAAATGAACCAAGTTTTCTTCATCCAAATCAAAGGAATTATTCAAGTTTGACTTCACCACACTTTTGAATTCACTAGAGGACTGATAAGAGAAGCACAGTACAGTGGAAACATCCTTGAGCACTCAAGTCTTCCACTCCATCAATTTTCTATTTCCTTGGCTTTTATTCCACTCCTTACCATTTTCTATGTTTTCATTTGTTTTTGTAGATGTTGATCCTAATCATGAATAATGGTGGAGAGTAGATAATAAACAAGCCTATGGTAGTGCAAGAAGCATGTGTGTTTGAGTGAGCTCCACTTCCATCATCGACTTAGAACTTAAGGAGAGAGCCACCAAAATTTTCCTTGAAAGGCTAGTGAGTTGAATTCATCTCAATGAATCATGATGGATGAAAAGGCTAAGTTGTTGATTTAAGGACGAGATACTAATCCATAGAGCTTAGATTTTTGAGAATTGACAACCTTAGGTAATTTCTTTTTATTTGCTTCTAATTATGCTTAAGAAAATCTAGGGGATACATACTTAGTAGTTTTGCGAGACGCTCAAGCTTAAGCGTGGGGGAGTTGATAAGTACCATTTTATTGATTATTTTAGTTGCTAAAATCCATGTTTGACCCATGTTTTTCTTGCTTAATTGTGAATTTACCCTAGGTTTTAGAATTTACTTTTATTTTGGACTTAATTGCAAATCTTTACATATTTGGATTATTTGGCCACTAAATTTTTGATCTATTATTGTAGGCATGAAAGGTTCATGGACCTAGGGCATCTGGGACCATCTGAAGCAATCCGAGCTAGAGTTAGGGTTAATCAAGCACTCTGATCAAGATCTGAAGGTTTCATCCAAATCAGAGATCATTCAACCGTTGGATCGAGCTCAGAGGGTTCTAGACTGTCCATTCAAAGATTAGGTTAATCTGGACCATCCGTTGCAAATCTGGAGGATCCGAGCTACCACGAGGTAGATCCTGACCCTTGATCAACATCATCAAAGTTTGGTTCAGATCAGATGAAGATCAGCCGTTGGATTTCCTCAAATCAATCTGAACCGTCCAATGCTAAGTACTTAATCAAATTTTTTCTCAGCCTTTAGCTTCGTCGCGTCTTCGCCGCAACAGCTTCTTCTCCATTTTGTTCATCGAGTTCTTCAACAATTCCTTCATCAAAGAGGCGCGACCACTCGATCCTTCATTAGAGCAAGTGCTAGGTCAGTGGAGAGAGTGCTCTGTGAAGTTTCCAGATCGGATTTTCTCTCAACAACAGAGCTGCGTGAGGTTTCAGCAACTCTGTTATCTGATTTCATCAATCTCAGCTGTGCACCACCCTCATTCACTTCGAGCTATCTGGAGGGGTTCCCTGGAAGGCTCGGAGCATTCCCAAGCCCTTATCGCAGTCCACCACAGCGAGGTTGAAGAGATTGGTTGCAGTTTTCAGCTTGAGCAGAGTTTGAATGGATTTGATTGCCGAGACAGTTCTTCCACTGATTTGTTGAGCTTACGGGTTCGAGGTTCTCCCTTGTGTGACGAACAAGGAGCTCTTGAGCTAGGGAAGGATTAAGGAGTAGTTTTACTAGAGAATTTTCTTGTTTTCGTAACTGTAATCTTGATTTCTGCAAGTGTTTTGTTTCTGATTTCGTATCAGTTGCTGTAGTTTCCATTTCCACTTCGATTTTGTCTTAATTAGGTTTAATTCCTGCAGGTAGTTAGTCAGTGAACTTGTTTAGTGATCATTTGAATTTAATTTCAGTTTGTTTTCTGTTAATTGCTTGCGTGCCACTTCTATTTCTGCATTTTCTTTCAGTTTCTGAACTTGTATCAGAATTTCTTGTTGTCCAAATTTTCTCTGCATTTAGTGGTTGTTAATTTCTGCATTCGAGTTAGATACATGCTTGTCTAGTTAACATAGAACTTAGTTTTGGTTTCCTCAATTCAGTCTCATGTTTTCAGCTTAGCTAGCGTACCAACTTCAATTTCTGCCACTAGGTTTCAGATTCAATTGGGTTTCAGTCTAGTTTCTGAATTGGCATCAATTAAATTTCAGTGCTTAGGGGTTTTATGTGAATCTTAACTTGGAGCAATCGACTTCAGCTATTTGTTTGGTTTAGCATCCAAATCGTTTTTATTTTGAAACTGCGCAGCTTATTTCTGAATTTGGCAGTTTTGTTGTGTCAAGTTTCTTCAACGTTCTGTTTTGCTCAGTCATTTGCATTCTGAAAATTTTCATCTCTTCATGCATATTGCTGCCTTCGTAGCTGTTCCTTCCAAGCTTAATCGATCAGTCTCAATCCTTAATTGTTAGAATTAGTTTTTGGCACAAGAATTCAGCTTTGGCACAAGGGTTTCAGCTTGCGTGCCAAGCTGTTTTTGGTACTAGTTTGCATCAGCCTTTCATTTATTTCTTGGTGTATGATAGTGTTTGAAGTCAATTGGTATCGTATCTAGCATCTCTGAGTTTTCCCTGCATTAGTCGGCTTCCAAACTTGTAGATAGTTTGAGTTGAGTTAGTTTTAAGTTTAATTGCTATATTTTGTAGCTAGCATTAGCTTAAGTTTTGCTTGCTTGTGAAAACTACCATTCACTGCTTTTATTCCTTTACTTAGCATCTGTGTTGCATTTTAATTTAGATTTGGCTTTTCAATTTTAGTTAGTTCCCTTGGTTGAGTTAGTTTACCTTTGATTGAGTTATCATTTGCTATCGCTCGTTTAATTCATCTGTTTAGTTTTCCTTTATTTTTATTGCAATTTCATTTCATGCTTACAACCCCAAAACCCAATTTTACTTGAAACCCAAAATTCACAAACGACACATAAATACAAGCTTGAATCACACAACATCAACTAGCCCTAGGAAAAATACGACCTGTGGCCCCTTTACTACGTTTTCATTCTTGATTGCAAAAAGGGTTTCCAGCATTTATAAATATTCTAAATTTGAGACCCACTTTCGTGGCAGCTCATTTTGGGTCCATTAGTGCCGCGGATGCCCGACCAGGAAATAAAAATCCTACTACCTCGAGATGCTCGGATGCCCGAGGTGAAGAGGCCTAGCTCGAGGGTTGCGGATGCCCAGCTAGGAGCTGAGTAACCCCTACAGCCTCTAACCGTCAATTGGGAGGGGCTTGGGGGATGTAGTAGAAGAAGGCTAACACATAGCCGACTGGACGTAGAACAGCGTCACCAGACATGGAAACACATCAGAGGTAACAAGTTTCCCTTTAGTTCTAAGGGGAACATCTTGACAATGACATTTCCAAGAAGTACAAAAGATAGGTATACAGAGGGGATGCAATTAGTGGACCCAATGAAGGAGACCATTCCTTTGCCGGGATTCCCCCCCCCCCCCCCCCCCCCCCCCCCCCCCCCCCCGCATTGCCTCATATTCGTCGTCTGGCCACTGAGCTCGGATCTGTTTCCTTGTGATGAGTGAGTTGAGAACCATCTTCATTGTGGTGACGACCTCTAATCTTCGGTCGTGACTTGGATGCCTTGGTCCTCCGCTAAAGGTAAATCCCGGAAGGCAAAGGACGTTGTTTAAAGCCTAAACTGTCCTTATGACAGTGCATAGACGAAAAGGAAACATTTTGGATGCGCAAGGAGAAGGGACAAGCAAGGTCCATTCGAAGGTCTTGATTACGCCTTACGTTCAACTTACATTTGGAAACAAATACGAAAAGTAAAATACAAAGGGAGAAAAGGAAAGGCGGCAGCTATAGCTCCTTCCCCTTGGATGGTAACCTATCCCATGCCTGACCAGTACCGGGGAAGCTGGGGGGACGTCTGGCCGCAGCACTCCCGTCCGTCGGAACTGCAGAGATGCTAATGTGAAACCTTGCTTTAACCGTTGCGTGGGGGGGGGGGGCAGTCGATGCCCAAAACTTGGGGAGTTGAGCGATCAGGAGGTGGAGAGCATTTGAAATCAGGAGGTGGAGAGCATTTGAAATAGGCCAGGGAGCAACCAACAAGAGACACTTTCTGATATAAAGTACGGGGGAGTTTGCTATGCTCTCGAGTGAAAGAGATGACATCATCTCTGCTATGCTCCCGGCGAAACATGTGATATCTCTTCTGGACTCTCCGGTAAAACATGTGGTTCCATCTCTGCGGTGCTCTCCGAGAAATATGCGACATCATCTCTGCTATGCTCTCCAGTGATGCAGACGACCCCTGTCGGAAGGGGAAACGGTGGAGGATGTACTAATACGTTGTACACTTCACAGGGGATTCTGAGAGCACATGGCTTAACATGTGCAGATGTGGTTTCGTGCCCCTCTGGGCGGTGAACCTCCTCCCTCGTTGGTTTCCCCTCCAGGCTGCGACATCTCTTCCCTTCCTTGCTCATGGGTTCTAACAAAATGAGGGAGGAAGGATGGAGAGGGAATAGCAGTTCAACCTGCCACCTTTATAGTGATAGCCACCCTTGTGCATTTAATGAGGGCACGGCGTGGGGGCAATAATGGACGCAAACCTCGAAGCGTCACCTCTTTTCTGTTGCTGTCGATTGGCATGCTTCGGCGGTGCCTCAAAAATCGTGAACCTTTATGAATCAATTCAAGGGACCGCCTTGGGCTCAAAGACGATTGTTCGGATTCCGCGGACTCACCAGATACTCAACAGAGAAGGGAGCCAATACGGATCCCACAGACGAATAGCTTCGGGTCGGGTAGGCGAACTATCGGGGTTACCTCGGGAAGACCCACACCCGAGGTGGAAGCCAAAACCCCCTAGGTTATCTTAGCCCAGGAGACACGTGACATCACGAGGGGCTCGGGGTTCCCAAAACCAACCTAAGAGGCAGCTGGGGACGAGCATTGGCTCCCTAGCTCCCCTGCCCCATGGGCCGGGAAGGAACGCTCACATTTCGGGAGTGTTAGTCTGGTATCTGGCTCCTTGAGGCGAAGAAAAACATCAAATTTTTGATTCTCTTGGTCCTTACAATGAAGGCAAATAATAGGAGGAGCTAAACAAAAAAGATACTCAGGACAGCAAGACGAAGAAATATTTTCATTATAATCAAAATGAGTACATTGGGAGAAGATAGAAAGAAGGCCAAGGTCCCAGGGGGAAAATAATTCTACAACTCCTTGTCTTCTGGCGAGAGTTCCTCCCAAACTCGACCAATACTTATAAAGCTCAGGTCAGCGTTTGACGGCAGGAGTTGGGCCTTCCTTAGTTGGTCGATGGTCCCATGGAAGCCCTGCTTCAAACGTTTCATTACTTGGCCGACTAGGATATCACCGAACTCCTCCGACTCCAAGAATTTGGCTTTGAATTCCGCCTCGACCTCCTTGAGACGGGAGTCCTCGGCAACCCGGCGATCGCGCATCTCGACCTCGGCTGCCTCCTAGGCAATCTTTAGCCGAGCCGCCTCAGAAGACATTTTGGCCTGGCCTTCTAGGGATGCTTTGAGTCTTTCTAAAATGGCCAGGGCTTCCGATCATGCCTGGGCCACGTCCTTCTCAAGGTCGGTCAAGCGATCGGCTGCCACCATAAGGGTGTCTTCCTTCTAGGCCAACTGGTGCGCTTGGTCCTTGATGCGCTCATTCAGCTTCTAGGCCAATGTTTGTAGGAGTCGGACATCCCCTGACAGCTTTTCCTCCATCGCCTAAAGTCGGTCCTGCTCCTGAGTCACCCGGAGCAGGTCATCTGTAAGGGCCACAACCCTCTCGGACATCAAACATTCTCGGCGCTGAGAACTCTGTAGGGAAGACTCCATGGACAGCAGGGTGTCCAGCTGATGCTCCACCTTCGCTCGGAGAGCTCTGCTGACCCCCGTTTGCATGAGTCTCATCCTATGCTCATGGTCGGCTGTGGCCTCTGCTCTCAGTGCTCGACGGGACAAGGCCTCGATCTCCGACCAAGCATAAAATGTTAGATCGTGTATGTCTTGCTAGAGGGGGGTGAATAGTAATTTTCGGTTCATTCTTCCTACAAGGTTAGCGTGCGCAAGCGGAAACAATAACAATAAAACAACAAACGCTATCACCAAACCTTTTACGTGGTTCGGAGATGATGCTCCTACTCCATGACAGTCCGTGAGGTGGACGATCCCTCGATCCTTCGGCGGATCACTCCCCGGATACCCTCCGGATAGCTCGTGTAGCTTCTTGTGGGTGGAGAAACCTCGCCACATACCCAAGTATACTTTCTGAGCACTAAGACTACTAACAAGCCCTAACCAAGCTTGTTTCGTCAGAGGTCTCCAGCCAAACCCGAGCCTCTTTAAATAAAGCTCAAGGCTGGAAAACACCCTACCAGTCGACTGCTCCCAGGGCAGTCGACTGCCCCCACTTAGATTCGACCGTTGCAGCTCAACATTCAAATTCTGGCTACTTACCAGTCGACTGCTCCTGGGGTAGTCGACTGCTCCTGGGGCAGTCGACTGGTCCAGGGTCGAAAACCTTCTGTGAGTTTCTGTTTGTGCTGGCAGTCGACTGTTATATTCCCAGTCGACTGCCCAACTTATACAAACCCTTTTCCTCACTACAATGACCGTCCTCCATGTGTGCCTTCAAGTACACTCCCTTGGCTTGCCCCTTGAAGTCCTCTTCCACCGGCTATCGTCCCTTGGATGCGCACGCAAACCCTCGGCTTGCCTCCATGCCACTCTTCACGTGTGCCCTTTGAAGTCCACTTCCCCGCTTGCCCTTGGAGTCCTCTTCCCTCGGCTCCATCCCTTCATAACTCAGCTGACTCTTCACCAGCAGCCTTGACTGTTGCCTTCGCGCCCTCTTCGTCTTCGGCTCCCATCCCTTGGATGCACACAAGCCTCCATCTTGTGTCCATGCTATCCTTCACATATGCCTCGAAGTCCGCACCCCTCGGCTCATCATCCCTGCTCTCCATGGTCCCTCGGGTGCACACAAGCCTCCAGCTTGTCTCCATGCCACCCTTCACCGTACCGAAGCCGTCCAGTTAAGTCAATATGTATAATCTGCACATCCTGCACACTCACATACACATATTAGAACACAAGGATAAACCTAACTTAAATTCTTTGCCCAAACATCAAAACACATGGTCACTCCGGACCATAGATTGCCTCAACATACAAGTGGTGGCCTGTTGTCAGGCAGTCTTGAGCCGCCTATCATGACGCAAAGGAGTTATAAAGCATAAAGGGAAATAACCTATGCACCTAGAACACTTACCTTCAAATGAGACTCACGGAGGGTAGTGAGAGGCTCGGCGGAGACCCGCACGGCTTCCCCTCCTGGTACCCCTTGACCTCTCAGGGGGTCAACCCGGCTCACAGAGGGTGAGGGGTCTCTACGCGAGGGGAGTGTCTAGACAGTGGGAGCCCCAAGTGGCACTGTGGAGGGGCCAGAGTCGTCCTCCTCCGAACTAGAAGCCCCCTCGGGAGAAATGCCCTCGGCAGGGACCTCCTTAAATTTCACCGGGAGGAAAGACTGCATGGTAGCCTCCAAGGCCGCGTCAAGCCTTTTGCGTAGGCGGTCGAGCTGCATCCGAGGTTGGGCAGGCAATGCTTGCTTGCCTTTCGGGGCCCCGGAAGGATCGACCGGGGAGGAACGAAGGGCCTGACCGCCTCTCTCCATAGAGGTACTCAATTGGGAAGGTGGAGACAGCGGGACGACATCCTCATCATCGGAGGTAGGAACGCCTTCCTCAGGGATGGGAGGGAGTGTGCTCGGGTTGAGGGGACGCAACCTTTTCCATCTCGGGGATAGGCCTTCCGGGATTTTTCTCTTATGCCACCCAGAGAGTTTGGGCAGTTGTGGGTCGGCGGGAGGCGATGACCTCTCCGCGACCTCCCCCGTATGGACGGTAGCAAGAGGTGGATCAGTCCCCAAAGGGACACCAGTCCCCGGGCTGGTAGACATACCCGAAGTCCCTTGGTTAGCAGGTGTCTGAGGCACAATAGGAGCCTCTGCCTGCTCTAGCGCGACATACTCACTGGAGGATTCGGCAGTCCCCTCCGAGGACTCAGCTGAAGCGGAGGGTGAGGCAAGAGGGATGGGAGGGGGATCCAGGGCCCCCTTGTTGGCTTCATCCCACTTGATGAGTCGGTTCATCGCCTTCGAGAGCATGATTTCCTCTGCAATAGACAGACAACAGAACATCAGTTAGAATTAACAGACATTGATGGAAAAGATAAACTTACCAAGACTGGGGCTGATTGATGATTCCCAAAATAGATGTCACGAATGTGGGTCTCAAATTTAGATATTTATAAAACTGAAAATCCTTTTTGCTAACAATGATAAAAATGTAGTAAAGGGGCCACAGGTCATATTTTTCTTAGGGCTAGTTTAGGATGTTTGGTTCAACCTCGAATTTATGTGTCGTCAAATATTTTTGGGTTTCAAGTAAGATTTGGGTTTTGTTTGCAATCAGAAATGAAAACACAGTGAAAAGGAAAGAAACTTAACTAGACGAACTTAAACTAGGTAATGGCAGTTAATGAACTCAACCAATGAAGAACTTAATCGAACCAATGTAGATTCGCAGATTTGGAGAATAAAACTAATAGCAAGTGCAATATTACACTAAAAGTTGTGTTTAACTTGATACCAATCAGTGCTGAATTTCCACTTGATACAAACTGCAGAAACTACAAGCTGATACGTAGAAAAGAAAACTAAAATTCAGACACAACCCGAATGTGAAGCAAGCTGCAAAATTCACTTGATACAAAATCTAGTGAGTGCAGAAATGATACAAAACTCTGCTAAACTGTAAAAACTAGTATGCAGAAAAACTAATGTAAATGAGGCAAGCTGATATGCAGAAATTGATATCAAGTGCAATGTAAATGAAGCAAGCTGCAATGTAAGTTCAGAAGAAAAACTAATATTCGCTTGATACAAAATTCAGAAACTAAAAACTGATACGCAGAAATGGAAACTTATACGCAGAAATGGAAACCGAATGCAAGCAAGCTAAGATCAAGTGCAATATTACACTAAACAGGCAACCTTTCTGATAAGAATGCAGAAATAAAAAAAAACTGAAGAATGCAGAAACGAAAACTGATGTTCAGAAATGAAAATCCACCAAAAATATAAACATCGATCCCTTCCCTTGGTACAAGTCCTTCTTGCTGTCACACAAGAGTCAGCCACGAACCCCCTAGCTTGACAAATCGCTAGAATTTCCGACTCCGCGATCAATTCAGCTCAAAATTGCTTCCGGCTGAAACATCCATCCGATCTCCTCGTACTCGCTGTGTGGGATTGCGGTGATGACTTAGGAACGATCAGAGCCACTCGAAGAACCCTCCGACTTGCTCAGGTGGATGAAGAATAGAATACAACAGAGATTCGATCAGGCGAATGGAAGAGCTGGTGAAACCCCCACTTAGCTCTGTTTAGTGACGAATTTGAGCTAAAAACCTCATGGAGAAGTAGTCCCGACGATCAAGAACTCAATCCAAGGTTGGAATCAATGCGGTCGCGCGATCGGATGAGAAAGAATTGAATAAGACAGTGAAGAACACGAAGAACTCTACTTGCGGCGAAGACGCGATATATCTGATCGGGGAAGGAGAACAGTTTATATAGTTTGAAATGGACGGCTGTGATTCTCTTTGCTCCATCCAACTGCTGGATCTCTTCAGATCTGAACCAAACCCTCCAGATCTCAATCAAGGGTAAGGATCTGCCTCTCAGTAACTCGGATCTTCCAGATTTGCAATGAATGGCTCAGATCTACCTAATCTTTGAATGGACGGTCTAGATCCTCTTGAGCTTGATCCAACGGCTGAATGATCTCTGATTTGGATGAAAAATTCAGATCTTGACCTGAGTGTATGATTAGCTTTAACCCTAGCTCGGATTGCATCAAAAGTTCGCAGATGGCTCAGATCTAGCCGTTATTGAATCGGACGACCCATATTAGTCTGATGCTTGATCACTCGATCCGGATCCAATTCTGACTCAAGTTTGACCCAGCATGACCTAGGTCCATGATACTTCCAAGCCTATAAAAGTAGATTAACAATTTAGTGCCAAAATATTTCAAATGTATAAAGATTTCCAATAAAGCTCAAAATAAAATTAATTCATAGAACCTAGGGTAAATTCAAGATTAAGCATGTAAAACATGGGTCAAACATGGATTTTAGAGCCTGAAATAATCAACAAAATAGTACTTATCACTTATACGGGTCACTTTAGGGCTAAGGCCCGCTCGGTACATGAGCTCCTCGCTCTATACCAGGGTCGGGCCGCTGAACTCCATGCCGGAGAGAATGCTCCTAGCTTGCTGGTAGGCAGGACCTTGTAAAAAATTCCCTAGGATAGGGGGAGCAGGCAGATTCTCCGTCCAACGATGGGAGCTGAAAGGACTGTGGGACAGTCGGATGAAGTAAAACTTCTGCTTCCACCCTTTATTAGAAGAAGGGAACCCTCCTAAGAACCTATGGCTTGGGCGTGCTGTAAAACTAAATGCCCCTCGCAAACCAATCGGAATGAAGAAGGAGTGGAAAAGGCAAGGGATCAGAGGGATGTCGAAGAGTTTAAAGATAATGTATGCCCCACCCATCTGAGCAAAGACATTGGGAGTCATCTAGTGGAGAGGGATACCAAAATAGAAGGTTACATTCATGAAGAAAGGAGGAATGGGGAAGCGGAGCCCTGACTCTACTTGCCCTAGTAAAAAGGTAAAGAAACCTATGGGAGGTTCCACCGGTGTCAGGTCCACTCTGGGGATGACCATCACCATCTCGGTCGGAATGCCGTAAGCCTCAATGGCCACTTGTAGAGCTTCCGACCTCACTCTAGAAGAGGCGGACTCATACCACTCCGCTTGGTAGCCCTCCATGGTTCCTAAGGAAAAAGGCGAGAAGGAAGCAGAAGACTTACGCGAAAGGAGTCCTTAGGAAAGAAGACGAAGACGAGGTCTGCTGAACGATGGAACCGAAAGATGGTCAAACATCTTCGCCTCCCCTTCTTATACAGAGGAAGCCGCCTGCATGTGTTCAATAGGGGCAAGACACATGGACGGCGGGAAACAACTATATCGAGGTGGCGCCACGGAACAGCCGTTTGTTGTGAGCTTCCTATAGCTGCACATGTCAGCAAGAGATCATGAGGAGAGCAGTTAGGGCACGTGGTGAAGACGAATTCGCGAAGGAGTTTTTGTCGCTATTAAAGAGCGTCATGCGCTTTTATGGGTGATGGACAACTATCATTGCTGCGCCTCGAGAATTGCAGGAGCCTTTTAGGAAGGTTAATTCAAAAAGAGATTGCCTCGGACCCCGGGGCGAATGTTGCGATTTCTCGGACTCAACGTGCCACCAATAAAGTAGTAATGGGTTTATGGACCCACCATAATATAGCCTCTTCACTACACCACTAGTCTAATCAGTCAGCAATACTTCCTTCGATTAGACTTGAAGGGAGGGACTTGTGATGGAGTTGAGCACCCTGTGGCCGACACGTGGACTAAAGAAGCTATGTAGCAAGACCTGCCGAGTTTGAACGACTCTCTTTCCGTGATGCCCGAGCCCCCCTCGGGAAGATGGATGCCCGACACCACCACGGGCAGGCATACTCTGGAGTCCGACCTAGGAGGACACACACCCGGGATTACCTCGGGAGGTCAGGCCCCCGAGATCGCCTCGGGAAGGTAAACGCCCGGGACCCCTCGAGCAAAGAGACCGTGAGATCACCTCGGGGTAGCGGAGCCCAAGGAGCACTCAACCTCAAGTAACGGTCCCCCTTTCTTCGGATCTGCAAATAATCATCACTAATTATTATGGGATAATCATGACCCATAATTACTGCAACAGTTCGGATTTAATGGCTGCATGTGTTGGTGCAGGAAGCACCATATCGAACCTTATTTTGATATTGGCAAAGGGTTCAAAGTTAAATATTATTGGTGATCTAACAATGTTACTCAAGTTTGCAGGAAAAGTCCTAGCGAAGGACTGTTAGGCACCGGCGAAGGAATGACAGAATACAAAGTCCTAGCGAAGGACTGCTAGGCACCTGGCGAAGGAATGTCAGGATACAAAGCCCTAGCAAAGGACTGCTAGGCACCTGGCGAAGGAATGTCAGGATACAAAGCCCTAGCAAAGGACTGCTAGGCACCTGGCGAAGGAATGCCAGGATACAAAGACCTAGCGAAGGACTGCTAGGCACCAGGCGAAGGACAGCTTGGTACTGAAGACCTGGCGAAGGACAGCTAGGCACATGGTGAAGGACTTGTTAGTGAGAGCCCTAGAGCCAATCATGTGATGGTTGTTGTATGGACTCATTGTATCATATTTCATATATATATAAAGGCATTTGATTATGGTTATTATACTTGTATTGGTGCCAAATAACTAAGTGTAATAACGTCCTTGGTAGTAGGTTCATATCTATATCAATCGATTGGTTGAATCGATAGTGAGATGATATAGAGAACACTACTCTTAATTATTCCTAGTCAAGTATTAACATTCAGGGACAATGTTAATGCATAGAGACTAGCATGTAGGTCAACACGATGACTTGATCTCACAAGTCATGGATATGAGATATCAAGTTGACACATGAGTATGCATTGGAGAATGTATACTGAATGACCCACCATGAGAAAGTATCATGGATCGTTATATGAGTGTCATATACTTTCTCATGTGACTATTAGTATGACTATTAGTCCTTAGACCTAAAGTCATCATAGTTCCCTACATAAGGAGTTATGTACTTTGGTTTCGTCAAACGTCACCCGTAACTGGGTGGACTATAAAGGCGACTACTGGGTATGTAACAAATTATGCGGAGGGATGTGAGTGATGTAGATGGGATCTATCCCTCCTATATGATGGGAGAGATATCATAGTCTTGATAGAGTGAGATCACTAAGTGCATGGCCATGCCCAAATAAGGCAATATGAGATATTGAGCTTATTTGATTATAGTGAGTCTACTTGGAGTTCAAGACACATAGATTGATTGGAGGATGACACGGTCTATGCTTCATAGAAGATCAATCTAGATATCGACGATAGAAGGACATTGTCACATATTATGAAAGTCATAATTAGTAGTCACATTGGTGATGTTGGATCTCAACATTCTTGTAACTTGGGTAGCAATGATGTGTTGCTAGATACCGCTCATTGCTTATATTTCTAAGAGGTTAGAAGCATTGCCAACGTTACAAGAACCTATAGGGTCACACACAAAGAACAAATAGATGGAGAAAAAATGAAGTCAAGTTTGACTTGGCTAAATATGGAAAGTCCATAAAAGGCAAGTTTGACTTAACCCAAATCCAAATCAAGTTTGACTTGACTTGGTTCCACTTCAAGTTAGACTTGACATGGGAGAAGAAATGGAGTCAAGTTTGACTTGACTAAATATGGAAAGTCCATAAAAGGCAAGTTTGACTTGACCCAAATCCACCTCAAGTTAGACTTGACTTAATGCCACATCATGGTGATGAATTGGCATGGAGCCAACCATTGATGATGCTCCACATCATCAAGAGCATTAAGTGTGGATGCCACCTCATCAAGGAAGATTAATGGTCAAGTTTGACTTGACCAAAAAGGCCACCTCACCTTGACTTGACCAAGTGATGACTTGGCTTGGTATTTGACCAATGATGATGCACCACATCATCTCCAAAGGTTGTAACCCCCCCATTTGAATTTGAATTCAAATTGAAAGGGGGTTATGGCCGGCCACTTAATGGCCATTAATGGCCATTATGTGGCCGGCCACAATGAGAGAACAAAACCAAGTTTTGGTTCCATTTTTCTCATGGTGTGTCTTCTCTTCTTCCTCCTCCACGTGTTGGTGCTCTTCTTCTTCTTCTCCTCTTGGCCGAACCCTTGAAAGGTGCTAGCACACCTAAAGGGTTTCCTCCATCCACTTTGTTCGCGTGGATACTTCTAGAGGGACGGCACTTGACGTCCTAGAGATCCGACATCCAAAAGGAGCGAGCGGGATTAAGCGGGGCACGCACCAAAGGTAAAATGGTTTATCCCTCTTTAGATCTAGGAGTAGATCGAGTTTTGAGCATGAAATGAATACGTGATTTTTGTTTCGAAATTTTTTTCTTCGCACGAGATCCATGGCTTTGGGTTCTCGGGGTTTCCGCGACGCGAAAAGGCGGTTTTCGCGGCCCGAAAAACCCAACAGTGGTATCAGAGCCACGTGCGAAGCACGTATTTATTTATTTTTGTATGGGATACAAAATTTAGAGTAGTTTATGATTCTGTAATTTTTCTAATTTTTAGGATTTTGTGAGTATTTTTCTCGTAGAGGCGAAGCAACGAGTGCGAAGCACTTGTACACTTCGACCACCGAGAAAAACTTCTCCGAAACGGCAAGTTTCGCCTAAATAGATTTTGGGACAGCGGGTTAGGCACTGTTAGATCGCGATACGACACTCACAAAATTAATTTCGTGAGTAGGGGCGCCGCCTAACCCGCAAGGGGCCTTGTCACGTGATTGTGCCCGAAACCCGCTTAACGGGACCGCGTGGAGTTGTGACTCATAAAATTCATAAAATACATAGAAAAATTAGATAAATTTCTGTAAAATACATAATTTTGAATTATGTACAGTAGTGTGATGGTCATGGCCCAAGACCCTATTTAATTAGATTAAAATATGTGTGTAATTCATATTACGGCTGCGTGCCATTATTTGTGTTGTGTGTGTTGTATTGTGATTGCGACCTGCGTGTCGGCCTTTTATTTATTATTTCTGTTAAAATTAGTTTAAGACTCGAATGTAACTCGAGTATAAATTTTGTAATGTACAAAATTGAAGATGAAGGAAATTTTGGAGAAGACGGACTCGTGGGAAGCAAGCCGACAACACATGGGGTTCTGGAAGGAGGAGCTTGGAGAAGCTGCTGCCTAGACCCTAGGTTGACCAAAGGATTTCTCATTGGCTTGAGAAGATCTTAGTAGGGCCATGACTAATCACACTTTAATTTTCTTGTATATTTTATTTTCCTTATATGTATGTGATGCATGTTAGTATAGAATAGAATATACATGAGTGTATGTGATGCACATGTAATGTGGGAACCACATCTTGATGTGCACCTAATACACATTTAGGTTTAAATTAGATTTAATAAATGCCTAAATACGATGCACGTCATCGATTAGATTAGATCTAAATCGAAATCAACTCGTATATGCCTAACGAGCCTTGATACCCATCACTACCACGATCATATGCGATTGTTGAATCTGCCAAAGCAGAGCAATGCATTTAATCTTGGTGGGATGCGGAGGGACAACCTTGGTCCCGCTATCACGCTTGGGTTAGATTGAGCTCAATTAGATTGAGTAACTAGTTAGCTCAATTGGATCGAGCCTAACTATAGGCATACTCCAATAGTTGGAAAGGTAGGACAAGATCGCATTTATCAATAGTCTTGGGAGATTTAGCCAAAGCTAACTCAAGATTATTCATAAATGTTAATTCTTGATCCTATAAACAAGAGTTGCATAGAGATGTAATTGGTAATTAGTACCTACCGATCATACTAAGTCTTGGGCGATTTAGCCAAAGCTAACTCAAGGCGTAGTATGATGTGGATCTTGACCTACGAGAATTATAGTTAGTTGGTGTGGATCTAGTAGTGTGGTTTTACCACATCTATGACTCGATTCTACCAAAGCCCTATAATTCAGTGGGAGCATCATTTAATTAAAGGCCTAGTTAAATGAT
>JAGFNQ010000082.1:22749-38713 GCA_024364735.1 Boesenbergia rotunda | reverse complement strand
ATTTATCAAATTGAATAACCCTTTTTATCAATTCGGGAGATTGTAGGAGCATCTCCAAATAGGTTGATATCCACCATAGATAAGAACAACCATGGCTGTGGCCATCAAGTTTTTCTTAGCTATGAAGGTAGGTAATTATACCGATTACACATCACATATATGTAATTATCACTTTATGCTATCAACTAATTGAATGTTTGCATTAATCATTGGGTTGTTAACTCATTAACAAGTATGCAACTTTATACATAGCACCCAACTGCACCTCTCTTTGCATCGACCTTGGCTGTGGCACAACAAATCGATGCTCCAAGCTTAAGGCTGACCCATTAATCAAGAAATAGTTTTAATATGGTTAGAGCTCATTCAACCGTTTAGTCAGGCTTGGATATGTCCAACAACCAAAACTAATGATTGACCTCTGACTCCAACTATATTATCCATAAACTAATTCCATGGTTTGAACATGTTGAGGTTCAAGCTGGGCATGGATGTGTCCATCAACCCAAACGAGAAACAAAACTCCGATTCTAACCATATTAATGGAAGATGTTGGCCTTAATATTTTGTAAGGGGTTTTGGGCCTCATCCTTTCTTTTCTAAGCACATTCATGACATAGAATTATGTCATGACTAATGATTTCCTTAATAAAGTATGTATGTGACTTAATTTATCAAGTCTCATTATTTGAATTAGGAACCGGATTTCCTAATTCTAATTTCATACTTTATTTAAGGAATTGTTTTGGGAAACAATTTCCTAAATTGTCATAATCAATTTCGGAAATAATATGTTTTAAGACTTTGATTTCTCTAAATCAAATCTTATTAAATTAAGAGACAAATCCCTTAATTCAACCACATATTATTTTCATGAAAATCTCATTTAAGAAACTCTATAGGAAACCATTTTCCTAATTAATTTTGGAGGCAACAATATGTAAGAGCATCACCTCTTAAACATATTTTATTCATGGATTTAATTAATTACAACAAATCATTTTCTAAGGGTGGCACCCCGAGGCTCAGATACCCAAAGAAAAGTAATTTGTTGTAAATCCAATTGGACGGCTCCCCGAGGCTCAATCCAAATCAAACATGACAATTTCAATTAAAATTGGGAAATTAAATTACAACAACTAACTTTAAATTGGACGGCTCCCCGAGGCCCAATCCAAAATAAAAAATTTTGTTGTCAATTTAAAAACCAATTTAAATTTAATTGTCAATTAACTGTCCATGAATTTGTCTAGACTTTCTTAAAAGAAAGTGCCCAAAATTGCGAGATTTCATAAATAGGTTTTCAGAATAATTGTAAGTTTCTGGTACAAAGAAAACTTACATATTTCCAAAATTGGAAAATTTCTAAAATTAGAAAAATTTCCAAAATTGGAAAGTTTCCAAAGATGGGAAGTTTTCACAATTATTATAAAATTTCAGAAACTAGAAAATTTCAAAAGTTTGCGAAATTTCATGAGGATTTCCAAACTTAGAAATTTCTAAATCTAAAATTTATTATAATTTGAAAGTTTCCATAATTGAAAAATTTTCCAAAATTGAGATCATAACAAAGTTTTCCGCAAAACAATTATATGATTATGTCGAACACTAACCGGCTCTGATACCACTGTTGGGACCGGGTGCATGTCGACAAGGATACGAGTTCGTAAAATTTTAAATTTTTACGTGCAGCGGAAGAATTTGCATAAAATAATTTCCTAAATTATTTTAACTTCGTATCTAGCATGCAACCTTATGGTGTGTTGACATAATCATAAAATAAAACTTTGCAGAAAAGTAAACTAATTTACTTTATACCTTTCGTAACTCGAAGAAAGGGACGAGATCCAACCGTAGCGTCCCTTGGAAGCTCCGCCTCTATTCGCGTCCACGCCGAGTTCTCTTCGGGATGACTTCGCAAAGTCACGAGTTTTGTGCCGACGAGAACTACTAGATCCTCGGGAGGCACAACTAGAAGCACAAGAGAAAAGATAGGAAAGAATGGAAACTAACCAACAAAGAAACAGAATCGAATTCCGAGAAGAGAGGAGTCGCTATCCGCTTCTTCTTCTTCTTGTTTCGTTTCTCCTTCTTCTTGAAGCTCACGGCAACCCACTTGGGAGAGGGAGGCGCCGGCCCTAGGGTTGGTGTGCGCCGGCCCTAGGGATGGTGAAGAGGGCGCCGACCCTAATGGGGAAGAGAGAAGAGAAGGAGAAGAGAGAGAGGGAGAGGATGCTTCTAATCTCTTTATCACTTGATTAGAACTAAGGGCTTGCCTTTGGTTCCTTTATATAGTAGCATCTCCCTTGCCAAGTCTCTCTCTTAACGGAATTAACGGAATTAACGGAATTAGTTATCATAAGAAATTTATCCTATAAATTCTCTTATGAATTATTCCGTTTAAACCAAATTTTATTATAACTAACTTTATAATAAAACTAATTAGTTATCATAAGAAATTTATCCTATAAATTCTCTTATGAATTATTCCGTTTAAACCAAGTTTTATTATAACTAACTTTATAATAAAACTAATTAGTTATCATAAGAAATTTATCCTATAAATTCTCTTATGAATTTTATTATAACTAACTTTATAATAAAACTAATTAATCTCTCCTTTATTATGGAATAAATTTATAAGAAATTTATAAACTTTCTTATTATGGAAAAATCAATTCATAATTGATTTTATAAAATTAAAATAAACCAATTCATGGATTATTTTAACTTCCATAAAAAGAATAAATTTCTATAAATTTATTTATATAAATTTCTTTATACAAATTTATTTATCCATAATTTATAAAACAAATCGTGCTAGATTTGTTTTATTAATTAAACCAAAATTAATTGGTTTTTCTCCCTTTAGGTGGCCGGCCAACCAAGGAGGGTTGGCACCCTCTTTGGCCGGCCCAAACCGAGCCGAACCAACGCGAATTAAACTCATTTAATTCGCCCAATAAGCCTTCAAAAGACTTAGCCAATTTTAGCTTCCATTGCGCCTCTGATTAACTCAGATTTGACTTATTTCTCTTAATCGGAAAATTTAATTTTCAACTCGTTTTAAATCCCTCGGATTACTCATAGTGCGTGTGACTAAATAGGCTTTCGATTTATGTTGGCCGTCTATAATCAACAAATTATAGAACGATCATGAGTGGCACCTAGTAGTACATCATGACCCCCAATTAATCAAAAGATCAACGGTTTGACCTCAGAAGAAATTATTCTGAAACCCTTCAGCAGCTCTAATGAATCGTGCCCCATTCCCTTCACCATCTTATACCCACTTGGTTCAGGACACGGTCTATTTGTGTCAGTCCCCACTAGGCTGACTACGTCACACCTAGCCCAAGTAGTGTTTTTCTCGTCCTTTGGATTTCTAGTTACTCTCATGTATTTTAGAGACTCGTACTCCAAACATGATCTACTCTGGCTAGAGGTTTTGAGTAACAATCCGACGATAGGCCTGGGTATACATCTCCTCGCAAGGAGTGGTGAATCCTTTGTAGGCTGTTCAAACATCTTCGGACACTTGGGCTTATACCCAATCATCCTGGGTCCACACCTCCTTGGAGATGCTTGCTTAAGATGTTAAAGTATAAGTCTCCATGACCAAGATGACTTGAACACCGCAAGTCAAAGGAACATCGCACTTAAGCTGCAGTAAGAACTTCATTGACATTTCTATAGATAGATTCCATATGAAGTCTTACAGCTAGTCACTCCAATGAACTAGTTCCCTTAACTAGCACCCATGTTTATCTCCGGACATCCCAATGTCACCAGCCAGTGAGAATCAGCTGATTAGAGAATAACCCATGCTAGTCTCAACAGAATTGATAGTGTCCATATTTATCAATTCATCGACTAGGGATATTTTCAATACTTCACATTTGCACATTTAGAGATAATCACTAGTTGTGATCCCATCACAAATTCTCTTATGCTGTGAGTTGTATTGCGGACATTCAGTAGATGAGTTTAAGATCTCAATCAAATACACAAGCATATATACTCAAATAGTGAATTATCATTTATTAAAATAAATGTTTTACGATCATAAGGCGATTGCCTTAGGACACTTCTCTCATATCACTAACAAGTGGGAGACACCGCCACAAGCCGACCAGGGGGTTGGGGATCAGCAGGATGTGTCATCTCCCCCATGCCCCCTGGCGGACCACATAAGGTCTTTCCTGGACTCCTAAGATAACCCGGGAGCCCCGCATCCTCCAGGGTCTTCAGCGAGACCCCGGACCTCATCTCCACCATGCTCCCCGACAAAGGGTTCAACACCAAGGCCTCTGCCTCTGCCAGGTCCCTCAGCCAAGAACACTACCTCACCTCCGGTGGCAGGCATAGTGGACACCAAAGAAGGGGAAAGGAAAAGCGTGCGATGACGTCCCGCTATCAAAGAAGCAAACTGATAGGAGGGATGAAGAAGACGGTGCCCCCTCTCACCCTATTTATACTGATAGCTGTGGCTTCGTGCAATTAATACATGGAGGATGCAATAACGCCAACAGATGCCGAAGCGTTGTTTCGATCGCCGCGCCCATACTGCACCTAGGAACCCGCAACTCTTAATGAGTCTAATCAATAAGATCGCGAATAATACGGAGCTGGTGGTTCAAAAACCATCCGCGCACTCCAACAGGAAAGGTCGGTGAGGACCTGCTGCAAACATAAATGTAGGGCATGAAGATTTGACCTATAGAATTATCAGACGGGATCCACCACCAGAATCAACCTCGAAGACAATCAACTGTTGGTTAGGTACACACATAAAGGCAAAAGACACATCTCGCAAGGGCGCATACACAAGGAATAGGGAAAAATGATTACACTAAGACAAAATCGCTACAACATGACTTGTCCCTCAGGCAAGCATCAGGCCCTGTAAGCGCGGAGCCTCGGGAGAAGACCTCTACCTAGCTCGGAGTGTATTTACAATCGTGGGTCAGCGTCAGAAGGCAGGAGCTGTTCCTTCTTCAGCTTATCGATGACCCCATGGAAACCCTGCTGTAAGCGCTGCATTACCTGGTCGGCTATAATGGTACGGAACTCATCCGACTCCAGGAACTTTGCCTTGAAACCCATCTCGGCATCCTTAGAGTCAGAAGCATTGGTTGCCAGAAGGGTCAGGAGCTCGGCCTCGGCGGCCTCATAAGAACGCCTCAGCCATGCCAACTCGGCAGCCATCTCCGCTTGCTCGGACAGAGCCTCTCTGAGCCTCTCGGAGGTGGCCTGCTCATCCGACCAAGCCTGGATCAGGTCATCCTCCAGGACAGATACGCGGTCAGTGGCCATCAGGAGGTCAGACTCCATCTGGCTCGATAACTTCTTCTCTCTCGCCTGGAGTTGATCTCTCTCCTGCGTCACCTGGAGAAGGTCCTCGGTAGCCGACATGGCCTTCTCGGGCGCCAAGCGTTCCCTATGCTGGGAACTCTGAAGAGCCTGCTCCTTGTCCTGCAAGAGCTTCCTCAAGTGCTCGACCTCTTCGGAAAGACCTCTGCTGACACCTACCTGCATCACTCCTGCCCGATGCTCATGGTCAGCTGCAGCTTCCGCCCGTAAGGCTTGATGGAGTAAGGCCTCCACTTGGGGCCCGAAATATAGGCCCCGGCTTACTGCTACTCAATCCTCTGCTGCCTGCCATCGCAGTGAAAGGTTAGCAGATAGGCAAGAGAACATCCAAGGCAATAACAATTCGCACCTTCAGGAGCGTCTCCCGAAGATTAGCTAGCGGTCCAACCGAGGCTCGCACAACTACCCCTTCAAAGGTGCTGGGTATGTCGCCTCGCCCCTTGGGCAGCGACGAACTCGGGCGAAGAGGAAATCGTTGGATGGCGGAAACCTCAGGGGGCACGCTGGAGGGGTCGGAGGCATCCTCTTTGGAACTGGAAGTCCCCTCCGACAAAACCCCCTCGGTCGGAGTCTCCTTTAATTGCACCGGAGGGACAGATTGCATGGAGGCCTCCAACGCTGCATCCAACCTCTCCCTTAGTCGATCTAGTTTCATCCGATATTGAGTACGCAACATCTCTTTACCCGTGGGAGAGGTGGCTGGGTCGAGGGAGCTGGAGGGAGGCACAGGGATGACTGTCTCCGGAGCGGAGACCGGCAGGGCATGTGCAGGAGCTACTCCCTCGGAGGATGACACCGCTTCCTCGGGCACCGAGGAAAGAGAGGAGGAGCTGGCAGAACACCGTTTTTTTCCGTCTTGGGCCCAAGCCCTTGGGAAACTATCTCTTTTGCCAACCAACGGACTGGACGGTGGGAGGAACAATAGGAAGGGTGGTCCCCTCGGGATGGACAGTCCTCAAGAGAGAACCATCCCCAGAGGAAGGGTCTGCCGCGGGGTCCACCCAATGAACGGAAGGCCCTTGGTTCACCACTGAGGGGGATGTAATAGTGGTTTCTACCCCCTCGGGTGCCCCCTCGGGTGAAGCCATCCCCCGGGGCGAGACCGTCGTCCCCTCCAAGGACCCAGCAGGTGCAGGAGGTACGTCTGGAGCGTCCGGGGGAGGATTCAATGCCTCCTTGTTGGCCTCCTCCTATCTGATAAGCCGACCCATCACCTTGGCGAACATGACTTCCACTACAATAGCCAAACAGAAAGAACATCAGTCAGAACTAACAGACATGGAAGAAAAAGATGCAACGTACCGAGGGTGGGCCTGATGCACGTCACTTTAGGGCTGAGACCTGCCCGATACATAAGTTCTTCACTCTGCACCAGCCCCGACCGCTGAATTCCATACCAGAGAGAACTTGCCTAGCACGTTGATACGCCGAACTCTGAACGAACCCCCCTAAAGAAGGGGGCGTTGGCAAGTCCTCTATCCAGCACAGAGGACTGAAGGGCAGGGACGACAATCGAATAAAGAAGAACTTCTCCTTCCACCCTTTATGCGAGGAAGGGAACTCTCCTAAAAACCTATGACCTGATCGGGCAGCGAAGCTGAAGACCCCTCTAGACCCTGAAACGAAGAAAGAGTGAAAGAGATGAGAAGTCAGAGAAAGGTCAAAAAGCTTGAAGATAACGTACGCCCCTCCCATCTGGGTGAAGGCATTAGGAGCCATCTGGTGGAGGGGGATTGCGAAGTAGGAGGTTATATTCGTAAAGAAAGGAGAAATGAGGAAGCGGAGGCCTAACTCCATCTACCCTAAGAAGAAGGTCAGCATGCCTGCAGGAGGCTCCACAGGCGCATGACTCACTCCGGGGATGATCACCGCCATGTCGGCCGGGACGTCGTAGGCCTTGATGGCCGCCTACAGAGCCTCCAGCCTCACTCTCGAGGAAGCGGACTCATACCATTCTGTGCGATAGTCCTCCATGATGCCTGAGGGGAAGACAAGAGGGAGAAAAACTACTTACGTGCAAAAGAAGATTTACAGGAGAAGAAGACGAAGTGCACCTGGTCGCCGAGTCGGAAGTAGGCCTGACGTCTTCATCTTCCCCCTTTTTATAATTAGGAAGATGCCTAGGCACAATGGGGGAGTGACGCGTGGAAAGCAAGAAACCGCCGCACCCAGACAATCGATTGTCACGAGCCAGCCATACCGGCGCACGAGCGTAAGGACTCGTTGAGATGGCCGTTAGAACACGTGGCAATAAGGCATTCGCGCGAGCACCTTGTTGCCCTCGAAAAAGGGGCCACACGCCTTTATAATTAGGGGATAGACATCATTATAAGCCTTCGAGAGGCGGAGCAGTCTTTTTGAAAAAGATGAAATCACAAAAGGGGATTTCTAGAAACGTAGGACGAAGATGATACGATCCAAGAGCCCTCCATAGTTACTGCACGAATAGTCATGAAGGCGAAGGCCCGCGAGAGCTCAACTTCTTCATCCCGGTACTAGTCCGATCAGTCAGCCACACTTCCTTCGATCAGACTTGAAGGGAGGGACTTGTGATAGGGTTGAATGAACCTTGGCCGGAACGAGGGATGAAGAAGCTGCGAGACACAAGACGTCGGGTCGAGATAAACCTCCTTCCCGGGCCCCCGGACTCACCGCGGGCGACTCACCCGGGAAGGACAGCTGGAAGACCCCTCTCGGGAATACCCTTGGCGGTTAGGCCCCGAGAGCACCTCAGGAATTGAGGCATCCGAAGACCCTGAGCTCACCTTGGGAGGTGGAGTCCCTGCAATAACCGACCTAAGGTATTGCCCCCCCTTTTCGGTACGGATAAGCATTCCCGTTAGAAGAGGTCTTCGTGACCCTTAAATGGCGCAACGGGTGATAGCGGGATAACGACGCAGACCGTTTCAAAGGATATCCCGTAAAAGAGGAGGGGGGCGTGGCTTAAGTTCCGGAGATGTGGCACCGATCAAGGGGCACGTCTAGTCTGTCACCATCGATATAAAAGGTAGTCTAACCTCTCCGGTAAAGGGGTTACGCTCTCTCAACTCTCGACATCTTCTTTACTTTCCGCAACCTATTCTTCTCGACAGACATTGACTTGAGCGTCGGAGTGGACTCCGCCGATGTGTCCCCTAACGCTCGTGTTAACCTCGTAGGAGCCTAAGTTTCTCTCTGACGCAGCAACTTCCAAGTGGGCGGAACCTCGGTTACTGACTATCGTCGTCGACTCCTTCCGGAATAAGTATCATAGTGCTTGACGGGAATCATAAAATAAGAAATAAATGTCTTTTAAAAAAAAATAAAAATTAGATAAAATTTTATAATTTTTAAAAGTCCAGTCAATGACTATAATGATAGATTTGTTTGAAACTCAACTACAAAGTCGGCTCATTTTCAATGTTAAAAGTAAAACACCAAATACTTTAAATAGAGAAAAGCGTTTAGTCAATGCTTATCAAAAATATGAAAATGGCAAAAAAAATCTTCTTTATTCAAGTCTTTAAGTTTTTTAATTTTAAGGTGTTGCACAATAGTAAATTATTTTTTTAAGTAAATGAGAAATAAATATTAAATATTTTTTTGAGTGATGAAGGATTAATATTAAGTTTTGTCAAATAAAGAAATTAGTTTGAATACGAGCATGTTCCATGGACATGAATGCATGAGTGCTAACTCAATTTTGTGTACCTGTTAATCTTATGGGATCAATATAATTAAAATGTGTAATCTACTTAGACAATAAGATTGAAAGTCAAATTTAATTAAATTCAAAATAATTGTATCGTTAAAGGTGCAAGGTAAGACAATAGACGTGGAACAAACAAAGAAACAATGAAAAATTCGACTTCACTTAAAGGCGCCGTTCCGTGATTTAACATGTAGATGCCAAACATCAAAAAGTTCAACTAGGTCCACTTGTGAAAGTATAAACCTACTAGTAAGAGTGAGCACACGAAGAAGTTTCAATAAGAACTCCAACTCAAAGAACCCATGAATTCTATAATCTCATCTACAACCGCTGTAAACCCCTTGCTTACACCATCCTCCAAGGTCATCTAAAGCTCCAATACTCATTCCATACCTCAAGCCATCAAGCTTTAACCAACTTGATCATGTTAAGTCACTAACGTCCGCGAGCTTCATGTGCACTATTTTAAGTTCATATATATAGATATCAATTTTTCACAAGTCAAATTTCACTTAAATGCTTTCTCAAACACCTTAAAATAAATAACTGTAAATTGCTTTTAAATCTCCAATGGAATCTTAAACTTCATTATCAGTCCCTATGTCAGAAAAAATTCATTTCCACTCTCTACATGTAAAGTTTCATTTACTTCAGCTCCCTAATAAATATTGCTTTACCTAATTGCCCTTATTATTTTTGGGTACAAAAAGTTCATAATGAGGTATAGTTCCTCATAAATTCAATATCATATAATTAAAATCTAGTATATTTTCTATTAAATTAAGTACCACACTTTTTATACGTATAAAAAGTCTAAGAAGAAGTATAATTCTTCCTAAATTCAGTATATTTCAATTATAATTTAGTATATGTTCTATCAAATTTAGCATAATTTTTTTTTCCACTAGACCAATTGATTAGGAGTTCATACCTAATTGCCCTTATTATTTTTAGGTATAAAAAGTCCAAATGAGGTATAGTTTCTCCTAAATTCAGTATCATATAATTAAAATCTAGTATATTTTCTATCAAATTAAGTACCACACTTTTTATATGTATAAAAGTCCAAAAATAAGTATACTTTTTCCTAAATTCAGTATATTTCAATTAGAATTTAGTATATATTCTATCAAATTGAGCACAATTCTTTTTCCACCAGACCAAATTGATTAGGAGTTCATACCAATTGATTAACTTAGGATGAATTGATTAGGTCATACTCAATTTGATAGAAAATATACTGAATTTTAGTAAAATGATAATGAATTTAGAAAAAATTATACTTGATTTTTGACTTTTTGTACCTAAAAAAATTGAGGGGTAATTCGGTAGATATGTAGTCGAAACACATGAAACATTGCATGTAGGGAGTGGAAACAAATATTTTCTGACGCAAGGACTGAAGAGAAAGTTGAATTTGCATCTAAGGAGTTTAGGATAATTTTTCCTTCTTCTAATTTAATCATAGGAGAACCTCCTACAAGATACTAAGGTTTCTGACATTTACCTTATAAAAGTATGCTTAGTTTCATGAGACCTAAATAATTTAAGAGAAAATTGATTAAAACTCTCCAAAATGAAACTGAGCTTTGCATGCAATTCCCATCTCATAAAATTTTCGCCTGTACTCCCTGATAAGATTGACAAAATAACTTTGTATGTTATTTTTTTTATTAGTGTAAAATAGTAAAAATTCAGTATACATTATAAAAATTTAAGTATAAATTGTTTATACATTGTTTCAGTATACAGTAAAATTTTCAGTATACATTATAAAAATTTAAGTATGAATTGGTTTAGATTGAGTATTATTTGAAAAAAATTGCGTATAAAATTTAGAAATTTGAGTATGTGAGGTTGTATCAAGATCATGATAAAGGAGCCATCGCATCAAGATCATGATGGAGGGGCTACCAAAACTTTGTACTCAAATTTCTTAAATTAGTACTAAATCTTAAATAATTTATACTTAAATATTTATAATATATACTGAATTTTTACTATTTTATACTAATAAAAAAATAACATACAAAACCATCTTGTAAATCTCATCAGGGAGTGTGTGTAAAAATTTTATGAGGTGGGGATTACAAGCAAAGCTTAGTTTCATTTTGGGGAGTTTTCACCAATTAACACATAATTTAAATAGAATCATGCTTAGTTTGACATGATTAACTATGTTGAAAATTGTATTCTCATTAGGGTACAAGATATATGAATAAGGTTTGGATATACAATAGGTTAGACGCTAGATTTGTCAGTCAAGAATTTTTTTTCTGAGGTTGAAGAGTTTATAAACTTCGCTAAGTCTCATCAAGAATGCCTAAATAGTGTCAAGTTAAAGCGTCCATGTAATTAGCGAAGATATAGAAATACAACTTTCTATGATGAGGATACAATGAAAACACATATATGTAGGTATGAGTATGTCCCAAATTATTACAATTGGTATTGTCATGGAGAGTCGTATGTATAGTTTAACATGACATTTTTATTACTGTATTCACAACTTATCAAATGATATTTGTAGGATCAGTGTCGGTCGATAAAGGGGGGGGGTGAATATCGACTCGAACTTTTGTCAGAATCTCGTTGTTCAATCGTCTTTCTATCAAAGTTAGTACACAGCGGAAAAATAAAATAAAATAAAGACAGCAGACAAGCAGGTTTATTTACTTGGTTCCCAACCCCCTAGGGTCAGTACGTCCAAGGCCTATGTACTCAGCATGAGTCCACTATTGGTCTCCTTTCCGAAATTTCTGGAGGCGGATAATACCCATCTTACAGTTCGAATTACAAGAACAAAAATAGTAACTAAATACAGCTTGTAAATAAAAATAATAAAAAAAAATCAGCCAACTCTGGAAGTTTGAAGCACCGCGCACTTCTTCCTGAAGCCTCCTTGGTCGTAGAGCTTCGTTGTAGCGCTTTTGCTAATCACTAAGCGGATGTGGAAATTGAATGCTTGAAGTGAGGGGGCGAACCCCTTTTTATACTACATTCACGGGCGCCTCAAGGCTCTTGGGCGCTTGCCATGTGTGGTCAATACTTCATCCGTAGCAGAAAAAAATGCGCAAGGATAAAATACACTTCCCAGGCACCTGGGAAAGGCTATACTGGGCGCCTGATTCATGTCAGGCACCCAGGAAGCTTCTTCCTAGGCCTTGTTTCTCTTGTGTTTGCTTTCCTATCTTGCCTCCAACTCTAGGTACCTGCAAGACAACAAATACAAGACAAACATACAAATAATCTTATGCTTTAGTTTATTGGTTCTGACTTTGGTTTTCAACCGAAATCCTAGGTCGAACCGACACCTACTGTCCCCTTTCCCGTGGAACGCGTCCTCACCTACTCCACCCTAGAGGAGTTACCTTTGCCAACTGGGACCTCCGATTGGAATTTTGCTCAGCCTCTGAGAACTCGGATCTCGAGACGTCCGACCTCGACCCGTCTCTACTTCTGTTCGCGATCCCCGCTTGGCTAAGTCTTTTGCCCGATCCTCGACCAAGACTTCGTGCTCGGCCTCCGAGACTCACGGATCTCAAGACGTCCGAACTCGACCCATCCCTACTTCTGTCCGTAGTCCTCGCTCAACTAAGACTCCATTGCCCGATCCCTGACCAGGACTTCATGCTCAGTCCCCCGGACCAAGACTTTGTGCCCGACTTCACTCACTAGGACTTTGTCCACCTAGCTTCACTCACTAGGACCACTCACTAGGATTTCTTCCACCTAGCTTTACTCACTAGTATTTCTTCCACCTAACTTCACTCACTAGGATTTCTTCCACCTAGCTTCACTCACTAGGATTCTTCCACTATAATCACTTCTTTGCTAGTCATCTTAATCCGGACTAGACTTCTTCCAACCTTCAGGTAAGTATAATCCAAAACCTCAAGTCCAGTTTGGTTTAATCCTTTGGTTAACCTGACCGACCCTGGGTTCTATTCACTCTGCCAAACATCAAATCCTGTTTGGCTAATCCTTTATCAAACTGATCAAATCTGGGTTTATCCTACTAAACATAAGGTCCTGTTTGGTTTAACCCTTGATTATTTTGACTCGACCTTGGTATATTATTACTGCCATACATCTGGTCCTGTTTGGCTAACCCTTTGTCAAACTGATCAAACCTGGGTTACCCTACCAAACATCAGGTCCTGTTTGGCTAACCCTTTGTCACTTTAACTAGACCTTAGTATATTATCAAACATCGAAACACTAGAGGTTGACTGTGCATAACTGATGCACTTTGCACCAACAATCTCTCCCTTTTTGATGTTTGACAATGATCTTAAGTTAGGTTAGGTCTACGGGTTTTAGGTTTAAAACTTGGGAGAAATAAAAAAAATATAACTTAAGTACTCTCTCTCTCCCTGTGGCACACATCAAAAAGAAAATAAAGAATAAAAACGAAGATTTTAAGTTAAAGATTTGCACCAACAATATGATTTTTGAAAATATTTAAGTTTCTATTAGAAAACATAATTTTCAAACATCCCTTTTTTTATTAGCAAATTCAAGTACCTTATCAGAAAATATTTTAGGAGATGCTAATTACTTGATTAAAATTTGAAAAGATAATTACTTTATTGAATTGAATTTCCCTAAATCTGACATAGTCCTAGGAATCTTATTGATTGCAAGAAAATTTCCTATGTGTCTTAGAGATTTTCAATTATGATAAAGTATTTTCAAAGTATTTTAATTTTTGAAAAATAACAGATTTATTTGAATTGGATTCCTCCCTAATCTGACACAGTCCTAGGAAACCTTGTTAACTATAAGGAAAACTTTTCTATATGTCTTAGAGATTTTTCCAAATTCAAGATAAAGCATTTTGAAAAATATTCAAGTAACAAAAGGTTTTCAATATAATTCTTTTTGAAAAAAATGAGAATATTATATTTTTAAAATAAAGTAATTTTCAAAAGATAGTGTTTGAAAATATAATATTTTTTAAAATCTAATGGTTCTTTTAATTTGAACCTCTCTCTAAACCTGATATAGTCCTAGGAAGCTTATTGACCACAAGCAGCTCTTCCTCTGAGTCTTAGGGTTTGATTCAAACGAAATGAATTTAAAAAGTTTAAGAAATATGTTGAAATAATCAGAAATAGAAATGTATTAATTTCTTTTGATTAGGATTCCCCCTAAACCTGACACAATCTTAGGAATTCTTGTAGCTCATAAAAAAAACTTTCTATGTGTCTTTAGAGTTCATCAAATCAAAAGAGCAATTAAAGTAATTTTGAAAAATATTGTTGAAAGAATATTTGTAGAAGTATTTTTCGAAAGATATTTTCAAATACATAATAATTTTTTGAAAAAATATTTTTCGTAAAGCATTTTGAAAGACATAATAACTTTTGAGCAAAACCTATTTTGAAAGTAATAAATTTTCAAAAAGAATAAAAGTTCCAAAAGAATTAAAAAATAGACTCCCCTTGAACCTAATACCTTCTAGCTACCCTTGTTACCTACAAGAAACTCTACCTAAGTGTCTTAAGGGACTTTAGTGTTAACCTAGAAGGTTTGTGTTTATGTGTAGATCAAACAACTTTCAAAAAGATATATAATTTTTTAAAATGTATTTATAGGTAAGCACCCAATCAAGGATGAATTTCATTAAAATATTATTATGTTTAAACATTATTTTGAAAATAGATTTTTAATAAAATATTCTAAGAATTTTTGGAAATATTTTGAAAATATTTACCAATTGATTAGTCCTTATCATCTCACCCATTCTAAATGTCGTAGTACAAGCAAGCATGGTAGCCTTATGGGTGTTTGTGAGATGCTTAAATAATTTTCTCAATTTTAATTTTATAGATTGTTTGACCTTGAGTTAGATTCAAGTTTAACAATTATTAAATTGAGAATACATTTCTGTAATTGGCTTTCAAGTCTTGGCTAGGTACAGGGGCCTTCTTTGGTTGTAGCTTTATTGGATCATCAACCCTTTCCTAGACAAAGCCTTTTAAAGAAATGATACTTTCAATTTACTCTTTTGAAAATATTGGTTTAACTAGTTTAGGATGTGGCGAGGTAACTTTGGCTAGCTCCACTTAGCTAAGTGGACCAGGTCGGGTACTCCTTACCCTTCCTGACTTCCTAGACCAAGCTTCCCTAACGTATTATCATCTCACCCCACCTTGGTACTATGTTGGGCAAGAATCAACAATTTTTTTTTCTATCTATCCATTCTAAATTAAGTAGAAAATTAATCATGAATAATATGACAAATATGTATATTGAAAAAAAAATTAGATGCATGAGCATGACAGTTATGCATGAATCAATCAAGTCAAATCATTTTAATTTGGTTTCTAATAGAGTATCAAATTCTCGATTTAATACTGAACGTGTGAACCCGTGAATATGTCAACCCACTTTTGTTGGAACTCAGATAGCTAGAGGGGGGGGGTGAATATAGCCAATCACTTGAACTTTAGCACTTTTCAAAATTCTGCAATTAAACCGTTTAGTAGCACAGCGGAAAGAATAGAAACAGAGTATGCAGAAAACTAGAACCCTAAGCTAAGCACAAATGCAAGACGGCAGATCAAGCCCCGGAAGATCTGGATAGAAAGCAACCTCCTTCTCGGTGGAGTAACCTCTCCACAGCGTTTCAATCAAAGATATAGTTTTAAGCACAATGAAACACAAGAAAGATCTTACTTAGCACTTAGCACAGACAAGAACACAACAAGCTTCCTCCAAGCTCCACCCAGCGACGATCTCACGCAAGAACCCTTTCTCCGTGTCTTCTCGCTGTTGGACTCAAAGCCTCTTGTTCCTTCCTCCAAGTGCTCAAGCAGGGGTTGGTTGCTTCAAAGATCACAATAGCTTTCTCAAGAGTGGATGATCAGCCAAGAGCACAAGCATGCAGCAAGA
>JAGFNQ010000082.1:0-20907 GCA_024364735.1 Boesenbergia rotunda | reverse complement strand
CTTGGCACAAATCAAGCTAGAATTTCCTACTTGATACAAACATGCAAGAGATAGAGTCTAATGTGTTAGTGATATGAGAGAAGTGTCCTAAGGCAATCGCCTTATGATTGTAAAATTTATTTAATAAATGATAATTCACTATTTGAGTATACATGTTTGTGTATTTGATTGGGATCTTAAACTCATCTACTGAATGTCCGCAATACAATTCACAGCATAAGAGAATTTGTGATGGGATCACAACTAGTGATTATCTCTAAATGTGCAAATGTGAAGTATTGAAAGTATCCCTAGTCGATGAATTGATAAAAACGGACACTATCAATTCTGTTGAGACTAGCATGGGTTATTCTCTAATCAGCTGATTCTCACTGGCTGGTGACATTGGGATGTCCGGAGATAAACATGGATGCTAGTTAAGGGAACTAGTTCATTGGAGTGACTAGCTGTAAGACTTCATATGGTTATCTATATAGATATGTCAATGAAGTTCTTACTGCGGCTTAAGTGCGATGTTCCTTTGACTTGCAGTGTTCAAGTCATCTTGGTCATGGAGACTTATACTTTAACATCTT
Source organism: Boesenbergia rotunda (assembly GCA_024364735.1). NCBI lineage: Eukaryota > Viridiplantae > Streptophyta > Magnoliopsida > Zingiberales > Zingiberaceae > Boesenbergia > Boesenbergia rotunda. The sequence continues at coordinate 20,332 of JAGFNQ010000082.1, read as the reverse complement.
AAGCAAGCATCTCTAAGGAGGTGTGGACCCAGGATGATTGGGTATAAGCCGAAGTGCCCGAAGATGTTTGAACAGCCTACAAAGGATTCACCACTCCTTGCGAGGAGATGTATACCCAGGCCTATCGTCGGATTGTTACTCAAAGCCTCTGGCCAGAGCATATCATGTTTAGAGTGCGAGTCTCTAAAATACATGAGAGTAATTAGAAATCCAAAGGATGAGAAAGACATTACTTGGGCTAGGTGTGACGTAGTCAGTCTAGTGGGGACTGACACAATCAGACCATGTCCTGAACCAAGTGGGTATAAGATGGTAAAGGGAATGGGGCACGATTCATTAGAGCTGCTGAAGGGTTTCGGAATTACTTCTGAGGTCAAACCGTTGATCTTTCGATTAATTGGGGGTCATGATGTACTACTAGGTGCCACTCATGACCATTCTATAATTGGTTAATTATAGACGGCCAACATAAATCGAAAGCCTATTTAGTCACACGCACTACGAGTAATCCGAGGGATTTAAAACGAGTTGAAAATTGGATTTTCCGATCAAGAGAAATAAGTCGAATCTGAGTTAATCAGAGGCGCAATGGAAACTAAAAATGGCTAAGTCTTTTGAAGGCTTATTGGGCGAATTAAATGAGTTTAATTCCCGATCGGTTCGGCTTGGTTTGGCCGACCAACGAGGGTGCCAAACCCCTTTGGTTTGGCCGGCCACATCAAGGGGAAGAAACCAATTTATTTGGTTTAATTAATAAAATAAATCTAGCGCGATTTGTTTTATAAATTATGGATAAATAAATTTGTATAAAGAAATTTATAGAAATAAATTTATAGAAATTTATTGTCTTTTTATGGAAATTAAAATGATCCATGGAATGGTTTATTTTAATTTTATAAAATCAATTGTGAATTGATTTTTCCATAATAAGAGAATTTATAAATTTCTTGTAAAATTTATTCCATAATAAAAGGAGAGATATATTAGTTTTATTATAAAGTTAGTTATAATAAAACTTGGCTTAAACGGAATAATTAATAAGAGAATTTATAGGATAAATTTCTTATGAAAATTTCGTTAAAGAGGAGACTTGGCAAGGGAGAGATTACTATATAAAGGAACCAAGGCTAGGCTTAAGTTCCTTGATGAATAGAGTAATCAAGAGATTAATTCTCTCCCTCTCTCTCTCTTATTCTCTTCCTCCCCTTCTCTTCCCCTTAGGGCCGGCGCCCCTTGATCCTTTTAGGGCCGGCGCCCCAAGCTCCCATTAGGGCCGGCGCACCATCCACCCATCTAGGGTTGGCGTGAGCAACAACAACCAAGGAAGAGTCGAAGAAGAAGAAGAAGCGGATCGCGATTCCTTCCTTCTTTTCCCGGAATTTTGATTCCGTTAACTTGGTGGTTAGTTTCCTATCTTTTCTCTTGTTCTTCTAGTTGTGCCTTTAGAGAATCTAGTAGTTCTCGTCGGCACAAAACTCGTGACTTTGCGAAGTCATCCCGAAGAGAACTCGGCGTGGACGTGAATAGAGGCGGAGCTTCCAAGGGACGCTACGGTTGGATCTCGTCCCTTACTTCGAGTTACGCGAGGTACTTAGTAAATTAGTTTACTTTTCTGCAAAGTTTTATTTTATGATCATGTCCACACACCATAAGGTTGCATGCTAGATACGTGGTTAGAATAATTTGAGAAATTATTTTATGCTAATTCTTTCGCTGCACGTAAAAATTTAGAATTTTACGAACCCGTATCCTTGTCAACATGCACCCGGTCCCAACAGTGGTATCAGAGCCGGTTAGTGTTCGACATAATCATATAATTGTTTTGCGAAAAACTTTGTCATAATCTCAATTTTGGAAAAAATTTTTAATTATGGAAACTTTCAAATTATAATAAATTTTAGATTTAGGAATTTCTAAGTTTGGAAATCCTCATGAAATTTCGCAAACTTTTGAAATTTTCTAATTTCTGAAATTTTATAATAATTGTGAAAACTTCCCATCTTTGGAAACTTTCCAATTTTGGAAAATTTTCTATTTTAGAAATTTTTCAATTTTGAAAATATGTAAGTTTTCTTTGTACCAGAAACTTACAATTATTCTGAAAACGTATTTATGAAATCTCGCAATTTTGGGCACTTTCTTTAAAGAATGTCTAGACAAATTTATGGACAGTTAATTGACAATTAAATTTGAATTGGTTTTTAAATTGACAACAAAATTCTTTATTTTGGATTGAGCCTCGGGGAGCCGTCCAATTTAAAGTTAGTTGTTGTAATTTAATTTACCAATTTTAAATGAAATTGTCATGTTTGATTTGGATTGAGCCTCGGGGAGCCGTCCAAATTGGATTTACAATGAATTACTTTTCTTTGGGTATCTGAGCCTCGGGGAGCCACCCTTAGAAAACGATTTGTTGTAATTAATTAAATCCATGAATAAAATATGTTTAAGAGGTGATGCTCTTACATATTGTTGTCTCCAAAATTAATTAGAAAAATGGTTTCCTATAGAGTTTCTTAAATGAGATTTTCATGAAAATAATATGTGGTTGAATTAAGGGATTTGTCTCTTAATTTAATAAGATTTGATTTAGAGAAATCAAAGTCTTAAAACATATTATTTCCGAAATTGATTATGATAATTTAGGAAATTATTTCCCAAAATAATTCCTTAAATAAAGTATGAAATTAGAATGAGGAAATCTGGTTCCTAATTCAAATAATGAGACTTGATAAATTAAGTCACATACGTACTTTATTAAGGAAATCGTTAGTCATGACTGTTGGAAACGAGATGGCTATAGAGGGGGGGGGGTGAATATAGACAATCGCTCGCCCCTTGAAATCTTATCACAATTTCTGCAACTCAATTATCAGTAGCACAGCGGAAAGAATGGAAAACAGAGTATGCAGAAAAATAAATGAGAGCAAAACACACACAACTAGCAAGATCGCTAACAAGGAGGGTTTACAAGGTTCGGGGATAACTTGCCCCTACTCCTTGGCGTGCCCTTGAGGTGGGCGATCCCTTGATCGTCGGCAGATCAAGCCCCGGTTAACACCGGATATGAAGCAACCTCCTTCTCGGTGGAGAAACCTCTCCACAGTGTGTTTCAAACAATGATATATAATGAGCACAATGAAACAACAACAAGAAAGATCTTACTCAAACACTTAGCAAGGATTAAACACAGCAAGTTTCCCGAGCTCCACCCAGTTGCGATCTCACGCAGACCCCGTCTGCTTCGTGTCTTCCCACTGTCGGACTCCAAGCTTCTTGTTTTCTCCTTCAAGCGCTCAAGTATGATGATTGCTCCTCAATAGCTTGCTTAGAATGGTTGAAGAACTCAAGAACAGCAAGCTTTTTGCAACCGAATGCAAGAACACGAAGAAGTTCAGCAAGCATCAACTCTGCGAGTCATACTGAACTCAACTCTCGCGTTCCTTTTTGTTTCTCTGCCAAGCGACGGGTGACAGCATCTCTGTAGCTCCCAGCTACTCATCTGCCAACGCCAGCCTCTACTGAGCTATCTCTGGACTCACTGAGCTCCTCAGTCGAGCTCCAGTCTTAGCTCCAGTCCGCAGCTCGCCGTTGCAACCTGAGATGGGAAAAGGGACAAACCTGCTCCAAGGAAAGTGCGCTTTGACTTCTCCTTGAGTGTTTGATTCCTCCCTGTCACCTGAAACTCAATCAGAGCATTAGAGCAGAAGATCATGCAGCATATCATATATCATCAGCAAATCCGATACGATCAGACATTCTGACCGCGTCTGACAGTGAATTTGAATTAAAGTGATCGGTCACCAGACCGATCCAGGGTGTGTGGATCGGTCACCAGACCGATCCACTGCTTTGCTGGGATTCCCAGCTCTCGCAGCTATACACGCCTGATCGGTCACCAGACCAATCAGGGTGAATCCTGATCGGTCACCAGACCGATCAGATTGGATCCTGATCGGTCACTCGGACCGATCAGGGCAGATGAACAGTTGTTTTTTAATCAAATCCCAAGATCCCTGATCGGTCCCCGGACCGATCCAAGACTCTGATCAGCAAGGGAACTCACTCACCGTTTGCTCCCTGATCGGTCACCAGACCGATCAGAAGCAAGACAGCAAGGAAGCAGCCTGCTCCCTGATCGGTCACCAGACCGATCAGACATAGCTGGATCGGTCACCAGACCGATCCACTAAGGAGCAGCGTGCCAATGTCCCTGATCGGTCACCAGACCGATCCAGTGACTCAACCCTAGCCCTCCAAGCTAGGAATTCATCCACCTTAGCCCTCCAAGCTAAGGATTTTTCCATCTAACTCTCCAAGTTGAGAATTTGCACCTAACCCTCCAAGTTAGGACTTTTCACCTAGCCCTCCAAGCTAGGACTTTTCACCTAGCCCTCCAAGCTAGGACTTTTCACCCAACTCTTCCGAGTTAGAACATCATCCAACCTAGCCCTCCAAGCTAGGCACCTGACCCTCCAAGCCAGGACTTTTTCACCTAATTCTCCAGGATGGGAATTTGCACCTAACCCTCCAGGTTAGGACTTTTCACCTAGCCCTCCAAGCTAGGACTTTTCACCCAACCCTTCCGAATTAGGACTTTTCCAACACGTAGCCCTCCAAGCTAGGATTTTCCACACCTAACCTCCCAGGTTAGGATTCTCCATATCATGCCTAATCCTCGATTAGGACTTAATCATAATCATCATAATCATCACACCTAACCTCCCAGGTTAGGATTCTCCAAATCATGCCTAATCCTCGATCAGGACTTAATCATAATCCACCTAACCTCCCAGATTAGGATTTTCCATATCATAATCATCCTCCTAAACTAAAATCATTGTCAACACCAAAACAACAATCAGGGCCAGACTGCATCAACAATGACATAATTCTATGTCATGAATGTGCTTAGAAAAGAAAGGATGAGACCCAAAACCCCTTACAAAATATTAAGGCCAACACCTTCCATTAATATGGTTAGAATCAGAGTTTTGTTTCTCGTTTGGGTTGATGGACACATCCATGCCCGGCTTGAACCTCAACATGTTCAAACCATGGAATTAGTTTATGTATAATATAGTTGGAGTCAGAGGTCAATCCTTAGTTTTGGTTGTTGGACACATCCAAGCCTGACTAAACGGTTGAATGAGCTCCAACCATATTAAAACTATTTCTTGATTAATGGGTCAGCCTTAAGCTTGGAGCATCGATTTGTTGTGCCACAGCCAAGGTCGATGCAAAGAGAGGTGCAGTTGGGTGCTATGTATAAAGTTGCATACTTGTTAATGAGTTAACAACCCAATGATTTATGCAAACATTCAATTAGTTGATAGCATAAAGTGATAGTTACATATATGTGATGTGTAATCGGTATAATTACCTACCTTCATAGCTAAGAAAACTTGATGGCCACAGCCATGGTTGTTCTTATCTATGGTTGGATATCAACCTATTTGGAGATGCTCCTACAATCTCCCGAATTGATAAAAAGGGTTATTCAATTTGATAAATAAATAGGATTTTTAATTAATGTATATTGATACATTCTTTATCATTCTTCTCACATAAGCTCAATTTGTGTTTCTAGGTTAATCACTCGATCATGTCTTATCTGAATTTGCGTTCCATTTTGGACACCAATAAACTGACTGGGCCAAACTTCATGGACTGGCTTCGAAACCTGAGGATAATCCTCAAGTCAGAGAAGCTTGCTTATGTCCTTGAAGATCAACTTCCTAACCAACCTCCTGAAGGTGCAACTCCAGACCAGCTAGTGGCCTATCAGAAACATGTGACCGATTCTGAACTTGCGAGTTGCATCATGCTAGCCTCTATGATACCTGAGCTGCAAAAGCAGCATGAGCATATGGATGCTTATACCATCATCTTCCATCTTTATGAGTTGTTTGAAGAGCAGGCGAGATCCGAAAGGTTCGAAGTCTCCAGACTCCTCTTCGCCACTAAGATGCAGGAAGGCACTTCTGCCTCGCAGTTTGTGCTAAAGATGTTGGGGTACATTGAGCGACTGAACACACTCGGTTTTGCAATGGATCATGAACTAAGTATTGACTTAATTCTGAGTTGTTTGCCCAAAAGTTATTCACAATTTGTGATGAACTATCGGATGAACAAACTAGAGACCACCATTCCCGAGTTGCTCAACCTGCTGAAGACTGTGGAGCCTTCTGTAAAGCCGGATCAAAAGGCGGTACTGTTAGTTGGTTCCTCGAAGAAAGGTTCTAAGAGGAAGGCCAAAGAACAGAATAAAGGAAAGAAGAAAAAGGCCAAAAAGACTGAAAAGAAACCAAAAGGAACTTGCCATCATTGTGGCAAGGAGGGTCACTGGCGAAGAAACTGCAAGATTTATCTTGAGTCCATGAAGAATAAGGCATTCGATGCCCCATCCTCTTCAGGTATCTTCATTATTGAATGTCACTCTATTTCCTCAAATACCTGGGTACTTGATACTGGGTGTAGCTCACATATATGTAATGACATACAGGGGCTAAGGAATAGAAGAAGACTCGTCAAAAGAGAAGCAAATCTGCGAGTTGGAAATGGAGCAAAGATTGCTACTGTTGCCATCGGAACATATTTGCTAAAGCTCCCCATTGGACGTATCTTAGAATTGGATAATTGTTATTTTGTTCCTTCGTTAATAAAGAACATTGTATCTATTTCATGTTTGAATGAAAAGGGTTATCATTTAACTTTTAGTAACAATTGTTGTTACATAACTTTAAATGGCGTTCTTTATGGGAATGGAATTTTGTGCAATGGCATCTACACGTTAGATTTATCCAGTGACGTTTTCAATATCGAAGTTAGCAATAAACGTGCTCGAATAGATAATCGAATAGACTCCTACACTTGGCATTGTCGTCTTGGCCATGTAAGTAAGAAACGCATGACCGAATTACACCGATGTGGAATTTTGGAATCATTTGAACCCGGTTCATTTGATACATGCGAATCATGTTTAAAAGGCAAGATGACTAAATTACCCTTTTTCGGAAAAGGTAATCCAGTGGGAGAATTGCTTGGTCTAATACATACTGATGTATGTGGACCAATGTCAACTCTTGCACAAGGAGGCTATAGCTACTTCATCACCTTTATCGATGATCACTGACGATTCGGGTACGTGTTCTTGATGAAACACAAATCTGAAGCCTTTGAGAAATTCAAAGAGTTCAGAAATGAAGTAGAGAAACAGCTTGACAAAAGTATTAAAATACTTCGATCCGATCGGGGTGGAGAATACTTAAGTCAAGAGTTTCAAGATTATCTTAGGGACAATGGGATATTGTCCCAATGGACTCCGCCGTATACACCACAGCATAATGGTGTATCTGAGAGGTGCAATCGAACCTTGATGGACATGGTTAGGTCAATGATGAATTATGCAACTCTTCCAAAATCTTTTTGGGGCTATGCACTTAAGACAGCTGTTTACTTGCTAAACAGAGTCCTGACCAAGGTAGTCTCTACTACTCCATATGAGACATGGAATAGTAAGAAACCCCACTTAACTCACCTTAAGATATGGGGTTGTCCTGCTTATGTGATGCGGATTGTATCAGACAAATTGGATGCTAAGTCTGATAAATGTCTATTTATTGGATACCCTAAGGAAACGAAGGGTTACCAATTCTATCATCCCTTGGAACAAAAGGTGTTTGTTTCAAGGCATGCTGTATTTCTGGAAAAAGAATTTCTTTTACAAGAAAACAGTGGGAGTGGCATTAAACATGATGAAGTTCAAGAAACTCCAATAGACATTACAGAGACACCTAGTCTAGACCCACAACCAATACATCATAATGATGAGCTATCAGTTGAACCTAAAACTACACCACCTCTTCGTAGATCTGATAGGACACGCAATATTCCAGAGAGATACAGATTTCTCGTAAGTGAATCGAACTTCGTGTTACTCATAAGCGATGACGAACCTATCAGTTATGAAGACGTTCTGAAAAGTTCAGAAAGGGACAAATGACTTGAGGCCATGAAGTCAGAAATGGATTCTATGTACGAAAACCAAGTATGGGACTTGGTTAACCCACCTTAAGGGATTAAGCCCATAGGGTGCAAGTGGGTTTTCAAGAAGAAAACCGACATGGAAGGTAATGTTGTTACCTTTAAGGCTAGATTAGTGGCAAAAGGATATCGTCAGAAGCAAGGAATTGATTATGACGAAACCTATTCGCCAGTAGCTATGCTTAAATCCATTCGGATGCTCCTAGCCATAGCAGCTTATTATGATTATGAGATATGACAAATGGATGTGAAAACAGCTTTCCTTAACGGAAACCTGCTTGAGGATGTATATATGATACAACCTGAAGGTTTCACATCGGTTGATAAAACCAAAGTATGTAAGCTTCGACGATCCATATATGGACTGAAGCAAGCATCTAGGAGCTGGAATATCCGTTTTGATGAGACAATCAAAAAGTTTGATTTCTCACAAAATCCTGACGAACCTTGTGTGTACAAGAAGGTTAGTGGGAGTGCAGTCGTATTTCTAGTATTATATGTCGATGACATATTACTTATAGGAAACGATATATCAGTCTTACAGACAGTTAAAATTTGATTGTCCAAAACTTTCTCCATGAAAGACCTAGGAGAAGCAACCTATATCCTTGGGATTAGAATCTCTAGAGATAGATCAAAATGGTTGCTTGGTCTTTCGCAGTCTACATATATAGACCGAGTGCTAAAAAGGTTTATCATGTCGGAATCCAAGAAAGGTTACCTTCCCATCAGGCATGGGATCAACCTTTCAAAGTCTATGTGTCCGCGCACAGAAGACGAGAGGATTTGCATGAATAAGATTCCTTATGCATCCGCGATAGGATCTATCATGTATGCTATGTTATGTACTAGGCCCGATGTATCGTATGCTCTGAGCGTCACAAGCAGATACCAGTCGGATCTAGGAATGGATCATTGGGTGGCTGTTAAAATAATCCTTAAGTACTTAAGAAGAACTAAGGATGTGTTCCTAATATATGGAGAAGGAGATATGGAAATACGTGGGTATACAGATGCCAGTTTCCAGACAGATAAGGATGACTCCAAATCTCAGTCTGGATACGTATTTACTTTGAATGGAGGCGCAGTAAGTTAGAAAAGTTCCAAACAAGACACCGTAGAGGATTCCACCACGGAAGCGGAATATATCGCAGCTTCGGAAGCAGCAAAGGAAGCAGTCTGGATCAAGAAGTTCGTCTCCGAACTTAGCGTGGTTCCAACCATTGATGAAGCAGTGCCGGTATACTGCGACAACAATGGAGCTATTGCACAAGCAAAGGAACCAAGGTCTCATCAGCGATCCAAACACGTGCTTCACCGCTATCATCTGATCAGAGAGATTATAAGTAGGAATGATATACAAATTGAGAAAATTCCCACTGAAAGGAATTTAGCGGATCCTTTAACTAAGGCCTTGCCTCAAAATAAGTTTGAGGGTCATGTTAGAGCTTGTGGTATTGGATACCGTAGCGATTGGCATTAGGCCAAGTGGGAGTTTGTTAGTGATATGAGAGAAGTGTCCTAAGGCAATCGCCTTATGATTGTAAATATTTATTTAATAAATGATAATTCACTATTTGAGTATACATGTTTGTGTATTTGATTGGGATCTTAAACTCATCTACTGAATGTCCGCAATACAATTCACAGCATAAGAGAATTTGTGATGGGATCACAACTAGTGATTATCTCTAAATGTGCAAATGTGAAGTATTGAAAGTATCCCTAGTCGATGAATTGATAAAAACGGACACTATCAATTCTGTTGAGACTAGCATGGGTTATTCTCTAATCAGCTGATTCTCACTGGCTGGTGACATTGGGATGTCCGGAGATAAACATGGATGCTAGTTAAGGGAACTAGTTCATTGGAGTGACTAGCTGTAAGACTTCATATGGTTATCTATATAGATATGTCAATGAAGTTCTTACTGCGGCTTAAGTGCGATGTTCCTTTGACTTGCGGTGTTCAAGTCATCTTGGTCATGGAGACTTATACTTTAACATCTTAAGCAAGCATCTCCAAGGAGGTGTGGACCCAGGATGATTGGGTATAAGCCGAAGTGCCCGAAGATGTTTGAACAGCCTACAAAGGATTCACCACTCCTTGCGAGGAGATGTATACCCAGGCCTATCGTCGGATTGTTACTCAAAGCCTCTGGCCAGAGCATATCATGTTTAGAGTGCGAGTCTCTAAAATACATGAGAGTAATTAGAAATCCAAAGGACGAGAAAGACATTACTTGGGCTAGGTGTGACGTAGTCAGTCTAGTGGGGACTGACACAATCAGACCATGTCCTGAACCAAGTGGGTATAAGATGGTGAAGGGAATGGGGCACGATTCATTAGAGCTGCTGAAGGGTTTCGGAATTACTTCTGAGGTCAAACCGTTGATCTTTCGATTAATTGGGGGTCATGATGTACTACTAGGTGCCACTCATGACCGTTCTATAATTGGTTAATTATAGACGGCCAACATAAATCGAAAGCCTATTTAGTCACACGCACTACGAGTAATCCGAGGGATTTAAAACGAGTTGAAAATTGGATTTTCCGATCAAGAGAAATAAGTCGAATCTGAGTTAATCAGAGGCGCAACGGAAACTAAAAATGGCTAAGTCTTTTGAAGGCTTATTGGGCGAATTAAATGAGTTTAATTCGCGATCGGTTCGGCTTGGTTTGGCCGACCAAAGAGGGTGCCAAACCCCTTTGGTTTGGCCGGCCACATCAAGGGGAAGAAACCAATTTATTTGGTTTAATTAATAAAATAAATCTAGCGCGATTTGTTTTATAAATTATGGATAAATAAATTTGTATAAAGAAATTTATAGAAATAAATTTATAGAAATTTATTGTCTTTTTATGGAAATTAAAATGATCCATGGAATGGTTTATTTTAATTTTATAAAATCAATTATGAATTGATTTTTCCATAATAAGAGAATTTATAAATTTCTTGTAAAATTTATTCCATAATAAAAGGAGAGATATATTAGTTTTATTATAAAGTTAGTTATAATAAAACTTGGCTTAAACGGAATAATTAATAAGAGAATTTATAGGATAAATTTCTTATGAAAATTCCGTTAAAGAGGAGACTTGGCAAGGGAGAGATTACTATATAAAGGAACCAAGGCTAGGCTTAAGTTCCTTGATCAATAGAGTAATCAAGAGATTAATTCTCTCCCTCTCTCTCTCTTATTCTCTTCCTCCCCTTCTCTTCCCCTTAGGGCCGGCGCCCCTTGATCCTTTTAGGGCCGGCGCCCCAAGCTCCCATTAGGGCCGGCGCACCATCCACCCATCTAGGGTTGGCGTGAGCAACAACAACCAAGGAAGAGTCGAAGAAGAAGAAGAAGCGGATCGCGATTCCTTCCTTCTTTTCCCGGAATTTTGATTCCGTTAACTTGGTGGTTAGTTTCCTATCTTTTCTCTTGTTCTTCTAGTTGTGCCTTTAGAGAATCTAGTAGTTCTCGTCGGCACAAAACTCGTGACTTTGCGAAGTCATCCCGAAGAGAACTCGGCGTGGACGCGAATAGAGGCGGAGCTTCCAAGGGACGCTACGGTTAGATCTCGTCCCTTACTTCGAGTTACGCGAGGTACTTAGTAAATTAGTTTACTTTTCCGCAAAGTTTTATTTTATGATCATGTCCACACACACCATAAGGTTGCATGCTAGATACGTGGTTAGAATAATTTGAGAAATTATTTTATGCTAATTCTTTCGCTGCTCGTAAAAATTTAGAATTTTACGAACCCGTATCCTTGTCAACATGCACCCGGTCCCAACATAATGTGCCAAGAGGAAACTGAAATATGTAGAGCTATACACTAACAATTTCAGATACGAAACCAATTAGCTCAGATCCAATCAATTCAGTCAAGCTACAATCCGGAAATGGACTTGCAAGGGCTATATGCAGAAATGCAGAATTGTCTTGCAAAATTCAGAACTGATTGGATGCTAAAACCAAATAAGACCACTAAATTCGAATGCAATAGAGTTCCAACTCAGATCTTACTGATAAAAACTTCAGCCTATCCAAACTAAAACAATGCAGAAATGTGATTGAAACTCAATGCGAACTGATCAGCAGGCTGTGGAAAACAATTGCAGCTACTGATGGAATTGCAGAATTCAAAAATGGAATGCAGAGGGAAAATCCAGCATCAATGCTCTCTTGATACACAATTTCAGAAAGAACAACCAAGGAATTCCGCACTGAACTCAATGGCAGATAATGGAAGCAAATTTCAGAATTGAAGTTTAACTTTCAGAAATCAAATGCATTCAACAAACTGGATAAAAATCAGTCAAGGCAACTGAAATCTAGTGCTTTAGAATTCAAATTGCAGCGCTTCACTGATACACTTCAAAAATAAAAACTGAGAATATGCAGAGATGAAGTTAGCAGAAATAGGGTTCAAGTTGCAGAAATAGAATTCGATGCAAATAAGCTGAACTTAAACGTAGAAATAAATCTAACTTGCTAAACAATCTCAAATCAATTCAATAACAACTAATGTTGTCTGCAATTACAAGAATTAAACTAGACACGAATTAAAGTGGAAATAAATTGAAAAAACTCAGCAGCTGAACTGAAATTTCAGAACAGAGCTGATACACACAAATGGAAATGGCACGCAAGCATGAAGGCAAGAAATGAACTAAAATTAAATCTGAAAACTCACTAACAACAGTCTATCTGATACTATTGCATAATTGAAACCTAATTAAGCAAGAACAATTAAGAAACTGAAATTAAAGTGCTGATACAGAAAAATTCAGAAACGAGACAGTGCAGAAATGAAACTACAGCTACAAACAATTGAAATTAGCTAAAGAACTAAGCCTCAATCCTCCCTAAGCTCAAAATCTTCTTGGTCGTCAAGCAAGAGCTGGCTTCGAACCTCTAGGCTCAGCAAATCAGTGGAAAACAGCTTCAATCCATCAATTCTGCTCAAACTACTTCAGCTGGGAGAATTCCGATCCGAACTCTTCAATCTCGGTTTGTTGAGCTGCGATGATGATTTGGAGACGTCCTGAGCTCACCTGAGAACCCCTACAAGTGGCTCAGATTGTCGGAAATGGGTTGTAGCCAAGATTTCAGTGCTCGGACTACAGATGATGCCGAAACCCTCAAACACCTCTGTCCGGATGAAATTTGAGCTTAAATCTCGATCGAAACTGTCTTCCAAGGATTCAGATGATGATCAAATGGAGAAATTGAGGGGTCACGCCTTCAAAACTAAGAAACTTGCAAAAGAAATGAAGGAAAACGATGAAGAAGCTGACTGTTGCGACGAAGACGCGACAGAGCTGAGCTGCGGGTGAGTTTTGATTAAATACTCAAACATGGACGACCCAGATTAATTTGAAAAAATCCAACGGCTGATCTTGCTCTGATTTGATCCAAAATTTGATGATGATAATCTGGGGTCAGGATTTGCCTCGTGGTAGCTCGGATCCTCCAGATTTGCAACGGATGGTCCAGATCACCCTAATCTTTGAATGGACGATCTAGAGCCCTCCGAGCTTGATCCAACGGTTGATTGAGCTCTGATTGGAATGAAACCTTCAGATCTTGATCAGGGTGCTTGATCAACCCTAGCCCTAGCTCGGATTGCTTCAGATGGTTCCGGATGGCTCAGATCTAGTCGCTCTTGAATCGGATGACCCGGATTAATCGTAAGCTTGATAATTCGATCCGGGTCACTTCCGACTCAAGTTTGACCCAATATGCCCTAGATCCATGAACCTTTCATGCCTACAAAAATAGATCAAAAATTTAGTGGCCAAATAATCCAAATATGTGTGAATTTGCAATTAAGTCCAAAATAAGAGTAAGTTCTAAAACCTAGGGCAATTTCACAATTAAGCAATAAAAACATAGGTCAAACATGGATTTTAGCAACTCAAATAATCACTAAAATGGTACTTATCAACTTTCCAACACCTAACCCTCCAAGCTAGGATTTTCCACACCTAACCCTCCAGGTTAGGATTTTCCAACACCTAGCCCTCCAAGCTAGGATTTTCCATACCATGCCTAATCCCCGATCAGGACTTAACCATAATCATAATCATCAACCTAAACTAAAATCGGTGTCAACACCAAAACAACAATCAGGGTCAGACTGCATCAACAACTTTGACATATTTATTATTATTAAGTTAAATGTTTTAGTTGGGTAGAATTTTATTTAGTTTCATAATTGAAGGCAATTAATTAGAATTTTAGTTCGTGGATTTTGTTGAATTGAAAATTAAATTTGTTATTAAAGTTGAATTGTTGATTAATTAAGATTAAGAGTTAATTTAAATTTTAAGTTGTTAGAGAATTAATTAAAGTTTAATTTATTAAGAATTTATTAAAATTTAAGTTTGTTAAGAATTATTTAAAATTTAAGTTATTGAGAATTAATTAAAGTTAAGAATTAATTAAGGATTAATTTGTTAAGAATTAATTAAGGTTTAATTTGTTAAGAATTAATTATGCTTTAATTTGTTAAGAATTAATTAAGATTTAATAAGAATTAATTAAAGTTTTAGATGTTAAGAATTAATAAAAGTGTCATTTATTAAGAATTTATTAAAATTTAAGTTGTTAAGAGTTATTTAAAAATTAAGAATTAATTAAAATTTAAGTTGTTAAAGTTGTGATTAATTTTGAGTCTAGTTGCATCATTTTCATTAATTCAAAAATCTCTGATTAATCTATTATTTCTTTTATATTTTAGTTTTCAAGTTTGTTTAATACTTTTCTTTATTTGAATTTTTGTAAGCCTTATTAAATATAGCTTTAATTTTAATAAATTCATCTTCGTCTTCATTTTCATCTTCATCTTCAGTGTTATATTTAGAATTATTAATTAAAATTGTATCATTATCTTCACAATAGATAGAATAATTTTCAAGATTATTAATTAAGGTTGTAGGATTATCTTCAATATAAGTAGATTTATTAATTAAGAGTTGGCTATTATTGTCAAGATTATCTTCAAAAATAGGTTGAGTATTATCATTAATATTATCAAAAAAATTATTAATTAAAATTTTATTATTATCCTTAGATTTTTCAGAATTAACAGAAATATTATTAATTAAGATTTCCTCATTATCCTTAGAATTATCATAATTATCAAAAATATTATTAATTAAAGTATTAGAATTAATTTTAAAAATTGTAGCATTAATATTAAAGATTAAGGAATTAATATTCTGTATTTTACTATTATCATTGTTGGATCCATTACTAGCTAATTTTTCATGCAATACATTTAATTTATTATGTAAATAATCTAATTTAGCAAGAAAATCAACATAAGAATTATCTAAGTTATCAGAAAAAATTTCTAACTTTGCAGGAATTTGAAAAAGATCTTTGCAAAAATTAACTTTCCGTACCTCCTTTACCGTGGTCGGACATTGGTTTTTGTAGTGTCCCTGCTTTTGACACTTGAAGCATCGGATGTGACTTTTATCCCTCTGGACTCCTGGCGCCGATTCCTTCGTTGCCGCCGGTGGTGACGTTCGAATCTTACGAGTAGGACACTGGTTTTTATAGTGTCCTCTCTCCCAGCACTTAAAACATATTATGTAAAATTTAAAAATGGACATAATTAAAAATATGCCTGTATTCACCCTTGCTCCCCCTCAATTCTTGGCGTTGTTGCTCCTTCGGCTGATAGTCCGGTGAAGAGCTACCTACTCTGATACCACTTGTAGGATTGGTGTTGGTCGATAGGGGGGTGAATAATGACTCGAACTTTTGTCGGAATCTCGTCGTTCGATCGTCTTTCTATCAAAATTAGTACGCAGCGGAAAAATAAAATAAAATAAAGACAGAAGACAAGCAGGTTTATTTACTTGGTTCCTAACCCCCCCAAGGTTTGTACGCCCAAGGCCTATGTACTCGACGTGAGTCCACTATTTGTCTCCTTTTCAAAATTTTCGAAGGTGGAGAATACTCGTCTTATAGTTCGAATTACAAGCACAACAATAGTAACTAAATACAGCTCGTAAATAAAAGCAAACTAAAAAAAACTCAACCAACTTTGGAAGTCCGAAGCGCCGCACACTTCTTCCTAGAGCCTCCTTGGTCGTAGAGCTTCGTTGTAGCACTTTTTCTAATCACTAAGCGGATGTGGAAATTGAATGTTTGAAGTGAGGGGTCGAACCCCTTTCTATACTGTGTACACGAGCACCTCAAGGCTCTTGGGCGCCTACCATGTGTGGTCAAAACTTCATCCGTAGCAGAAAAAATTGCGCAGGGATAAAATACACCTCCCAGGCGCCTGAGAGCCTGGGAAAGGCTATATTGGGCGCCTGATTCATGTCAGGCGCCCAGGAAGCTTCTTCCCAGGCCTTGTTTCTCCTGCGTTTGGTTTCCTATTTTGCCTCTAACTCTAGGTACCTATAAGACAACAAACACAAGACAAACATACAAATAATCTTATGTCTTAGTTTATTGGTTATGACTTTGGATTTCAATTGAAACCCTAGGTCGAACTGACGCTTACTGTTCCCTTTCTCGAGGAGCGCGTCCTCACCTACTCCACCCTAGAGGAGTTACCTTTGCCAACTGGGACCTCCAATTGGACTTTTGCTCAGCGTTCGAGAACTCGGATCTCGAGACGTCTGACCTTGACCCGTCTCTACTTCTATCCGTGATCCTTGCCTGACTAAGTTTTTTTGCCTGATCCTCAACCAGGACTTCGTGCTCGACCTTTGAGACTCCCGGGTCTTGAGACATCCGACCTCGACCTGTCTCTACTTCTGTCCGTAGTACTCGCTTGGCTAAGATTCCGTTACCCGATCCCCGACCAAAACTTCGTGCTCAGTCCCCCAGACCAAGACTTCGTGCCCAGCTTCAGTCACCAGGACTTTGTCCACCTAACTTCACTCACTAGGACCCAGCTTCATTCACTAGGATTTCTTCCACCTAGCTTAACTCACTAGGATTTCTTCCACCTAGCTTCACTCACTAGGATTTCTTCCACCATAATCACTTCTTTGCTTGTTATCTTAATCTGGACTAGACTTCGTCCAGCCTTCATGTAAGTATAATCCCAAACCTCAACTCCAATTTGGTTTAATCCCTTGGTCAAACTGACCAACCCTGGGTTCTATTTACTCTGCCAAACATTAGATCCTGTTTGACTAACCCTTTATCAAACTAATCAAACCTGGGATTACCCTACAAAACATAAGGTCCTGTTTGGTTTAACCCTTGATCATTTTGACTCAACCTTAGTATATTGTTACTGCCAAACATCTAGTCCTGTTTAGCTAACCCTTTGTCAAACTGATCAAACTTGGGTTACCCTACTAAACATCAGGTTCTGTTTGGCTAACCCTTTGTTACTTTGACCAGACCTTAGTATATTGTCAAACATTGAAACACTAGAGGTTGACTGTGCATAACTGATGCACTTTGCACCAACAATATTTACTATAGGATTGGAGTCGATTTTGTTCCTGATTTTGATTAGGATGTCTTGTATTAGATAGTATAAACATTGTCTTAGGAGATTCAGAAAAATTTTTCATGTGCTATGGATATGTTTATTAGATTTTGACATTTGTTTGGATTTAATAATATGTGACTATCTATGTACATTTTAAAGGTAGATTCACTACCTTAATGTTGGGACCGGGTGCATGTTGACAAGGATACGAGTTCGTAAATTTTAAAATTTTTACGTGCAGCGGAAGAATTAGCATAAAATAATTTCTCAAATTATTTTAACCACGTATCTAGCATGCAACCTTATGATGTGTGGACATGATCATAAATTAAAACTTTGCGAAAAAGTAAACTAATTTACTAAGTACCTCGCGTAACTCGAAATAAGGGACGAGATCCAACCGTAGCGTCCCTTGGAAGCTCCGCCTCTATTCGCGTCCACGCCGAGTTCTCTTCGGGATGACTTCGCAAAGTCACGAGTTTTGTGCCGACGAGAACTACTAGATTCTCTAAAGGCACAACTAGAAGATCAAGAGAGAAGAAAGGAAACTAACCACTAAGTAACGGAATCAAAATTCCGGGAAGGGAGAAGTTGTGACCCGCTTCTTCTTCTTCTTCTTTGGCTCCTCCTTGGTTGATGTTGCTCACGCCAACCCTAGAAGTGGAGGATGGTGCGCCGGCCCTAAGGGGAGCAAGGGGTGCCGGCCCTAATATGAACAAGGGGCGCCGGCCCTAAGGGGAAGAGAAAGGGAGAGAATAAGAGAGAGAGAGAGAGAGGGAGAGAATTAATCTCTTGATTACTCAATTAATTGGAATTCAAGGCTAGCCTTTGGTTCCTTTATATAGTAGCCTCTCCCTTGCCAAGTCTCCCTCTTAACGGAATTTTCATAAGAAATTTATCCTATAAATTCTCTTATGAATTATTCTGTTTAAGCCAAGTTTTATTATAACTAACTTTATAATAAAACAAATACTTCTCTCTTTTAATTATGGAATAAAATTTGTATAAAATTTTCTTATCATGGATAAATCAATTCATAATTGATTTTACAAATTAAAATTAAACCAATTCATGGTTCATTTTAATTTCCATAAAAAGAATAAATTTTTACAAATTTCTTTATAAATCTCTTTATATAAATTTCTTTATATATCAATTTATTTATCCATAATTTTATAAAACAAATCGCGCTAGATTTATTTTATTAATTAAACCAAATAAATTAGTTTCTCCCCTTTGTATTGGCCGGCCAAACCAAGAGGGTGGACACCCTCTTTGGCCGGCCAAACCGAGCCGAACCCATTGCGAATTAAACTCATTTAATTCGCCCAATAAGCCTTCAAAAGACTTAGCCATTTTTAGCTTCCATTGCACCTCTGACAAATTCAGATTCGACTTATTTCTCTTGATCAGAAAATCCAATTTTCAACTCGTTTTAAATCCCTCAGATTACTCGTAGTGCATGTGACTAAATAGGCTTTCGATTTATGTTGGCCGTCTATAATCAACCAATTATAGAACGATCATGAGTGGCACCTAGTAGTACATCATGACCCCCAATTAATCGAAACATCAACGGTTGACCTCAGAAATATTTCTGAAACCCTTCAGCAGCTCTAATGAATCGTGCCTCATTCCCTTCACCATCTTATACCCACTTGGTTCAGGACATGGTCTGTTTATGTCAGTCCCCACTAGACTGACTACGTCACACCTAGCCCAAGTAGTGTCTTTCTCGTCCTTTGGATTTCTAATTACTCTCATGTATTTAAGAGACTCATACTCTAAACATGATATGCTCTGGCCAGAGGCTTTGAGTAACAATCCGACGATAGGCCTGGGTATACATCTCCTCGCAAGGAGTGGTGAATCCTTTGTAGGCTGTTCAAACATCTTCGGGCACTTCGACTTATACCCAATCATCCTGGGTCCACACCTCCTTGGAGATGCTTGCTTAAGATGTTAAAGTATAAGTCTCCATGACTAAGATGACTTGAACACTGCAAGTCAAAGGAACATCGTGTTGGTGCAGGAAGCACTAGATCGAACCTTATTTTGATATTGGCAAAGGATTCAAAGTTAAGGGTTATTTGTTGTCTAACAATGCTGCTTGAGAGTGCAGGAAACAAAGTCCTAGCGAAGGGCTGCTAGGCACCTGACGATGGGCTGTCAGAAAACCAAGTCCTGGCGAAGGGTTGCTGGGCGAAAACCAAGTCCTAGCGAAGGGATGCTAGGCACCTGACGATGGGCTGTCAGGAACTCAAGACCTGGCGAAGGGCTGCTGGGCAAAAACCAAGTCCTGGTGAAGGGCTGCTGGGCGAAACTCAAGACCTGGCGAAGGGCTGCTGGGCAAAAACCAAGTCCTGGCGAAGGGCTGCTGGGCGAAACTCAAGACCTGGCGAAGGGCTGCTGGGCAAAAGTCCAACTGGAGGATCCGGTTGGCACCAGGTAAATTCTCCCGAGAGGAGTAGGTGAGGACGCGTTCCCCTTGAGGGAACATTAGGCGTCGGTTCGACCTAGGGCTCCATTTTGGAGACTAAAGTCAGAACCAAGACAGCTAAGGCTGTTTTAACTAACTTATTATTTGCTGTTTTGGACTAACCCTGGATGCAGGACCGAAGGACTGTGTTTCTGCAGCTCAGAGAGCCTCAAAGGAGTGAGGCCGTAGCTGAGCAGGGCGCCCCGGATGTGTCGGGCGCCCCAGAGTCAACCCAAAGTCAGCAGAGAGGTAAACGCCCCGACAGCAGCGCAATTGGGGGCGCCCCGCGTGTGTCGGGCGCCCGCCGCATGTCGGGCGCCCCGCATGTCTCGGGCGCC
>JAGFNQ010000081.1:230443-254590 GCA_024364735.1 Boesenbergia rotunda | reverse complement strand
GGGTGCATGTTGACATGGATACGGGTTCGTAATTTTAAAATTTAATTACGTGCAGCGGAAGGTTTAACATAAATAATTTCTCAAATTATTTTAACCACGTATCTAGCATGCAACCTTATGTTGTGGAGACATGATCATACATTTAAAATTTGCAGAAAGTAAACTAATTTACTTAATACCTCGCGTAACTCATAGAAAGGGACGAGATCCAACCGTAGCGTCCCTTGGAAGCTCCGCCTCTATTCGCGTCCACGCCGAGTTTCTTCGGGATGACTTCGCAAAGCCACGAGTTTCGTGCCGACAAGAACTACTAGATTCTCCAAAGGCACGACAAGAATACCAAGAGAGAGATGAAAAACTAACCACCAAACGAAGAACGGAATCAAGATTCCGGGAGGAAGGAAGGAGTCGCGCCGCTTCTTCTTCTTCTTCGGCTTCTTCTTGGTGGTGGAAGCTCACGGCAAAGGGGGAGGGCTCTAGGGCCGGCACCACTAGAGAGGGAGAGGGAGAGAAGGAGAGGAGAGAGGCTAGGCAAGAATCCTTGATCTTTTTATTAATTCCAAGCCTTGCCTTGGTACCTTTATATAGTAGCCTCTTAATCGCCAAGTCTCCTCATAACGGAATAAATTTTCATAAGAAATTTATCTTATAAATTTTTCTATGAATTATTCCGTTATGCCAAGTTTTTATTATAACTTAATTTATAATAAAAACAACCATGTCTCCCCTTTTATTATGGAAAGAATTTTTATATAAATTTCTTTATATAAATTTCTTTATCATGGTAAATCAATTCCATTATTGATTTTATAAAATAAAATAAATCATTCCAAGGTTTATTTTAATTTCCATGATAAATAAATCTCTTTATATAAATTCTTTATATAAATTTTTTTATACAAATTTCTTTATACAAATTTCTTTATCCATAATTTTATAAGACAAACCACGCGCAGTTTATTTTATAATTTTGAACCAAACAATTTGGTTCTTCCCTCTTATTGTGGCCGGCCAAACAAAGAGGGTGGAGACCCTCTTTGGCCGGCCAAACCCAAGCCACGATCTCACGAATTAAACTCATTTAATTCGTTCAATAAGTCTTCAAAAGACTTAGCCATTTTATGCTTCCGATGCGTCTCTGAAAAATTCATATTCGACTTATCTCTCTTGATTGGAAAATTCAATTTTCAACTCGTTTTAAATCCCTCGGACTACTCGTAGTGCGTGTGACTAAATAGGCTTTCGATTTATGTTGGTCGTCTATAATTAACCAATTATAGAACGATCATGAGTGGCACCTAGTAGTACATCAGATCCCCAATTAATCGAAAGATCAACGGTTGACCTCAGAAACTATTCTGAAACCCTTCGGCAGCTTTAATGAATCGTGCCTCATTCCCTTCACCATCTTATACTCACTTGGTTCAGGACACGGTCTATGTGTGTGAGTCCCCACTAGGCTGACTACGTCACACCTAGCCCAAGCAATGTTTTTCTCGTCCTACGGATTTTAGTTACTCTCATGTTTCTGAGAGATTCATACTCTGAATATGTGATGCTCTGGCCAGAGGCTTCGAGTAACAATCCGACGATAGGCCTTGGGTATACATCTCCTCACATGGAGTGGTGAATCCTTTGTAGGCTGTTCAAACATCTTCGGGCACTTCGGCTTATACCCAACCATCCTGGGTCCACACCTCCTTAGAGATGCTTGCTTAAGATGTCAAAGTATAAGTCTTCATGACCAAGATGACTTGAACACCGCAAGTCAAAGGAACATCGCACTTAAGCTGCAGTAAGAACTTCATTGACATATCTATATGTAGATTACCATATGAAGTCTTACAGCTAGTCACTCCAATGAACTAGTTCCCTTAACTAACATTTATGTTTATCTCCGGACATCCCAATGTCTCCAGCCAGTGAGAATCAGCTGATTAGAGAATAACCCATGCTAGTCTCAACAGAATTGATAGTGTCTGTATTTATCAATTCATCGACTAGGGACAATTTCAATACCTCACAATTGCACATGTAGAGATAATCACTAGTTGTGAATTCATCACAAATTCTCTCATGCTGTGAATTGTATTGCGGACATTCAGTAAATGAGTTTAAGATCTCAATCAAATACACAAACATGTATACTCAAATAGTGAATATTCATTTATTTAAAATAAATGATTACATTCATAAGGCGATTGCCTCAGGACACTTCTCTCACAATACTAACAAACTCCCACTTGGTCTAATGCCAATCGCTACGGTATCCAATACCACAGGCTCTAACATGACCCTCATACTTGCTTTGAGGCAAGGCCTTAGTTAAAGGATCCGCTAAATTCCTTTCAGTGGGAATTTTCTCAATTTGTATATCATTCCTACTTATAATCTCTCTGATCAGATGATAGCGGCGAAGCACGTGTTTGGATCGCTGATGAGACCTTGGTTCCTTTGCTTGTGCAATAGCTCCATTGTTGTCGCAGTAAACCGGTATTGCTTCATCAATGGTTGGAACCACACCAAGTTCCGAGACAAACTTCTTGATCCAGACTGCTTCTTTTGCTGCTTCCGAAGCCGCAATATATTCCGCTTCCGTGGTAGAATCCGCTACAGTGTCTTGCTTGAAACTCTTCCAACTTATTGTACCTCCATTCAAAGTAAATACGTATCCAGACTGAGATTTGGAGTCATCCTTATCTGTCTGGAAACTGGCATCTGTATACCCACGTATTACCATATCTCCTTCTCCATATATTAGGAACACATCCTTAGTTCTTCTTAAGTACTTAAGGATTGTCTTGATAGCTGCCCAATGATCCATTCCTGGATCAGACTGGTATCTGCTCGTGACGCTCAGAGCATACGATACATCGGGCCTAGTACATAACATAGCATACATGATAGATCCTATCGCGGATGCATAAGGAATCTTATTCATGCAAATCCTCTCGTCTTCTGTGCGCGGACACATAGACTTTGAAAGGTTGATCCCATGCCTGATGGGAAGGTAACCTTTCTTGGATTCCGACATGCTAAACCTTTTTAGCACTCGGTCTATATATGTAGACTGCGAAAGACCAAGCAACCGTTTTGATCTATCTCTATAGATTCTAATCCCAAGGATATAGGTTGCTTCTCCCAGGTCTTTCATGGAGAAACTTTTGGACAACTAAATTTTAACCGACTATAAGACTGATATATCATTTCCTATAAGTAATATGTCATCGACATATAGTACTAGGAATACGACTGCACTCCCACTAACCTTCTTGTATACACAAGGTTCGTCAGGATTTTGTGAGAAATCAAACTCTTTGATTGTCTCATCAAAACGGATGTTCCAGCTCCTGGATGTTTGCTTCAGTCCATATATGGATCGTCGAAGCTTGCATATTTTGGTTTTATCAACCGATGTGAAACCTTCAGGTTGTATCATGTATACATCCTCAAGCAGGTTTCCATTAAGGAAAGCTGTTTTTATATCCATTTGCCATATCTCATAATCATAATGAGCTGCTATGGCCAGGAGCATCCGAATGGATTTAAGCATAGCTACTGGCGAATAGGTTTCATCATAATCAATTCCTTGTTTCTGACGATATCCTTTTGCCACTAATCTAGCCTTAAAGGTAACAACATTACCTTCCATGTTGGTTTTCTTCTTGAAAACCCACTTGCACCCTATGGGCTTAATCCCTTCAGGTGGGTTAACCAAGTCCCATACTTGATTTTCGTACATAGAATCCATTTCCGACTTCATGGCTTCAAGTCATTTGTCCCTTTCTGAACTTTTAAGATGTTCATAACTGATAGGTTCGTCATCGCTTATAAGTAACACGTCTTTCGATTCACTTATGAGAAATCCGTATCTCTCTGGAATATTGCGTGTCCTATCAGACCTACGAAGAGGTGGTGTTATTTTAGGTTCAACTGATAGCTCATCATTATGAGTTATTGGTTGTGGGTCTAGACTAGTTGTCTCTGTAATGTCTATTGGAGTTTCTTGAACTTCATCAAGTTCAATGCCACTCCCACTGTTTTCTTGTAAAAGAAATTCTTTTTCCAGAAATACAGCATGCCTTGAAACAAACACCTTTTGTTCCAAGGGATGATATAATTGGTAACCCTTCGTTTCCTTAGGGTATCCAATAAATAGATATTTATCAGGCTTAGCATCCAATTTGTCTGATACAGTCCGCTTCACATAAGCAGGACAACCCCATATCTTAAGGTGAGTTAAGTGAGGTTTCTTACTATTCCACATCTCATATGGAGTAGTAGAGACTACCTTGGTCGGGACTCTGTTTAGCAAGTAAACAGTTGTCTTAAGCGCATAGCCCCAAAAGGATTTTGGAAGAGTTGCATGATTCATCATAGGTCTAACCATGTCCATCAAGGTTCGGTTACGCCTCTCAGATACACCATTATGCTGTGGTCTATATGGCGGAGTCCATTGAGACAATATCCCATTGTCCCTAAGATAATCTTGAAACTCTTGACTTAAGTATATACCACTCCGATCGGATCGAAGTATCTTAATACTTTTGCCAAGCTGTTTCTCTACTTCATTTCTGAACTCTTTGAATTTCTCAAATGCTTCAGATTTGTGTTTCATCAAGAACACATACCCGAATCTTGAGTGATCATCGATAAAGGTAATGAAGTAGCTATATTAGACCAAGCAATTCTCCCACTGGATTACCTTTTCCGGAAAAGGGTAATTTGATCATTTTGCTTTTCAAGCATGATTCGCATGTATCAAATGAACCGGGTTCAAATGATTCCAAAATTTCACATCGGTGTAATTTGGTCATGTGTTTCTTACTTACATGGCCAAGACGACAATGCCACGTATAGGAGTCTATTCGATTTTCTATTCAAGCACGTTTGTTGCTAACTTCGATATTGAAAACGTCACCGGATAAATCTAACGTGTAGATACCATTGCACAAAGTTCTGGTCCCATAAAGAATACCATTTAAAGTTATGTAACAACAATTGTTACTAAAAGTTAAATGATAACCCTTTTCATTCAAACATGAAATAGATACAATGTTCTTTATTAACGAAGGAACAAAATAACAATTATCCAATTCTAAGACACGTCCAGTAGGGAGCTTTAGCAAATATGTTCCGATGGCAACAGCAGCAATCTTTGCTCCATTTCCAACTCGCAAATTCGCTTCTCTCTTGACAAGTCTTCTTCTATTCCCTAGCCCCTGTATGTCATTACATATATGTGAGCTACACCTAGTATCAAGTACCCAGGTGGTTAAGGAAATAGAGTGACATTCAATAACGAAGATACCTGAAGAGGATGGGGCATCAGATGTCTTATTCTTCAAGGACTCAAGATAAACCTTGCAGTTTCTTCGCCAGTGACCCTCCTTGCCACAGTGATGGCAAGTGCCTTTTGGTGTCTTTTTGGCCTTTTTCTTCTTTCCCTTATTCTGTTCTTTGGCCTTCCTCTTAGAACCTTTCTTTGAGGAACCAACTAACAGTACCATCTTTTGATCCTGCTTCACAGAAGGCTCTATAGTCTTCAGCAGGTTGAGCAACTCAGGAATGGTAGTCTCCAGCTTGTTCATCCGATAGTTCATCACAAATTGTGAATAACTTTTGGGCAAACAATGCAGAATTAAGTCAATACTTAATTCATGATCCATTGTAAAACCGAGTGTGCCCAGTCGCTCAATGTACCCCAACATCTTCAACACAAACTGTGAGACAGAAGTGCCTTCCTGCATTTTAGAGGTGAAGAGGAGTCTGGAGACCTCGAACCTTTCGGATCTCGCCTGCTCGTCAAATAACTCATGAAGATGGAAGATGATGGTATAAGCATCCATATGCTCATGCTGCTTTTGCAGCTCAGGTACCATAGCGGCTAGCATGATGCAACTCGCAAGTTCAGAATCGTTCACATGTTTCTGATAGGCCACTAACTGGTCTGGAGTTGCATTTTCTGGAGGACGGTTGGGAAGTTGATCTTCAAGGACATAAGCAAGCTTCTCTGCCTTGAGGACTTTCCTCAGGTTTCGAAGCCAGTCCATGAAGTTGGGCCCAGTCAGTTTATTGGTGTCCAAAATGGAATGCAAATTCAGAGAAGACATGATCGAGTGATTATCCTAGAAATATAAATTGAGCTTATGTGAGAATAATGATAAAGAATGCATCAACATACATTAATTAAATCCTATTTATTTTTCGAATTGAATAACCCTTTTTATCAATTCGGGAGATCGTAGGAACACCTCCAAATAGGTTGATATCCAACCATAAATAAGAACAACCATGGCTGTGACCATCAAGTTATTCTTAGCTATGAAGGTAGGTAATTATACCGATTACATATCACATATATGTAACTATCACTTTATGCTATCAACTAATTGAATGTTTGCATAAATCATTGGGTTGTTAACTCATTAACAAGTATGCAACAATATACATAGCACCCAACTGCACCTCTCTTTACATCGACCTTGGCTGTGGCACAACAAATCGATGCTCCAAGCTTAAGGCTGACCCATTAATCAAGAAATAGTTTTAATATGGTTGGAGTTCATTCAACCGTTTAGTCAGGCTTGGATGTGTCCAACAACCAAAACTATGGTTTGACCTCTGACTCCAACTATATTAATCATAAACTAATTCCATGGTTTGAACATGTTGAGGTTCAAGCCGGGCATGGATGTGTCCATCAACCCAAACGAGAAACAAAACTCAGGTTCTAACCATATTAATAGAAGGTGTTGGCCTTAATATTTTGTAAGGGGTTTTGGGTCTCATCCATGTAGGACCGGTGTCGTCGATAGAGGGGGGGGTGAACATCGACCGTGAAAAATCTTTCAGAATTCTACGTAAAACTTTCGTTCATTCTGGACTTAGAATATTAGTAGCGCAGCGGAAAATAAATAGAACGAAAAAGCAAAGTAAATGACACAGCGGATTTTTACTTGGTTCCCGACCCCCCAGGGTCAGTACATCCAAGGCCTATGCACGGGAACGCCCGTCCACTATTGCTCTCCTTCCCGGACTTTCCGGAGGCGGCGAAACCTGACTTACAGTGCAGGATTACAAGCAATAATATAGAAACTTAAGTGCGGTAATTAAATAAAAGCAAACCAACAAGACAAAGTCTGAAGCTCGGCCGATCTGGACCTCCGAAGTGCTGCGCACCTCCTCCTGGAGCCTCTCGGTCGTAGAGCCTCGTCTCTAGCGTTTTGTCGTCGGTCAGAATGCTTGGGATCGCTCTTGGAAGTCGTTGTTGAAGCAGAGGGGTCGAAGCCCCTTATATAGGCCTCCTGGGGGCGCCCTGGACGCTGGGGGCGCCCCGATAAACCCGGTCAACTCTTATCCCTGCGCTGACCTCGCCGTAGCTGATAAGACCTTTGACTAGGGCGCCCCGAACCTCCCGGGCGCCCTCATGGAGGCTTATCTGTGTTTCGGACTCGAACCAGCACAAACAGGTTCGAATCCGGGCGCCCCGGACGCTCCGGGCGCCCCGCTTGACACCTGCTCTGCCTGCTTCACTAAGAATTGCTTTCCTTCTTTGGCTGGGGGCGCCCTGGCTGTTGGGGGCGCCCTAGATGCATGGGGGCACCCCCAACACTGGGGGCGCCCTGCTTAGGGCCTCCACCAGGCTACTACATCTTCCAATCTTGGTACCTGCAAGATATACAACCACAAAGGATAGATACATATAATATTGGCCTTAAGGACTTGGTTCTGACTTCGGATCTCCACGAAACCCTAGGTCGAACCGGCACAAGTTCCCATCCCCGAGAACTTGCCCTTCACCTACTCCTTTCAGGAGACGATTGCCACCCAGCCCTTCGGGTGGACTTTTGCTTAGCTTCCGATACCTCCGAACCTCGAGACACCCAAACCCTGACCCGTCTCTACTCCTGTCCTTAGTCATCGCTCAGCTACGTTGCTCAGTCCCTTGGACCAAGACTTCATTCCCTAGCAGTCCTTCGCCAGGTGCCTAGCAGCCCTTCGCTAGGTCTTCTATGCCTAGCAGCCCTTCGCTAGGTGCCCAGCAGCCCTTCGCCAGGTCTTAGGGTTTCGATACCTAGCAGCCCTTCGCTAGGTGCCTAGCAGCCCTTCGTTAGGTCTTACGGTTTCGATGCCTAGATTAACTAGGGCTTTTCTTCAGCTTAGGTTACTTCTCTCTTACTCTCCTTTGTCTGTTCAATGTATCACTGACTTAAGTGTATTGTCAAACATTAAAACACTTAAAGAGGAATATCATTGATGCAACTTGCACCAACAATCTCCCTCTTTTTGATGTTTGACAATAACTTAAGTTAGATTGGTTTAAGGGGTTAACTATCCTTGGGATCAAAGAAAAAGTGACCTTAGTTTTGAAAATAAATTTTTGATCTTTGGGAAAAATTTCCTAACTTAAGCACACCTCTCCCCCTTTGTCATACATAAAAAAAACCAGAAATACTTGCGCCAACAATGAGAATATTTGTTTCTTTTTGAAAATACTTAGTATAAATTTTTGAAAGCATAGCATAAAACTAATACTTAAGTATTTTGAACTTAGACAATTCTTTTGAGAAAATACCTGGTGCAGAAATTTTTAATGATATATTGCATTTTTGAAAAAAATGCATAATTTTGAAAAAGATGTTATGCAAGTACAAGTACTTTGAAAATTATTATGATCTTTAACAGCATGCAAGTACTTTTGAAAGAATTTGTAAATTTTTTTTTTTGAAAAATATAAAGTACTTTTTGGAAAATGCATAACTTTTGAAAAAAATGTTATTTTGGAAAATATAAATGTTATGCCTATTTTACAAGTACTAACTATTTTTGAAAGAGATGAGACTTTGAGAAATATAAGTAATTTTTGAAATATTTTACTTGACTAAGTTTCTTTTCCAGTCTGACACAATCCTGGGAAACCTTGTTGACTACAAGGACATTTTCCTAAGTGTCTTGGAAATTTTTCAAAGTCAAGTAAATATTAATAGAATTTTGGAAAAAAATGATAGTACTTTTGAAAATATATGCTGGTGCATTTTGAAAAATGTGTAAACTTTTGAAGACTCAATTATTACTTGATTTGGTTTATCTTCCAGTCTGACACTATCCTGGGAAACCTTGTTGACTACAAGGACATTTCCTAAGTGTCCTGGAACTTCTTCAAACTCAAGAAAATATTGTTTCAATGATAATTTCATAAGTCACACGAAAATAATAGACTAATAGTATTTTGAAAAACTACTTATGTTTCTAGCAAGATTTGAAAATATAGCGCATGAAAACATTTGGGATATTCAATAATTCTTTTAATTTGATCTCCCCCTAAACTTGACCTAGTCCTGGGAAGCTTGTTGACCACAAGTACTCTTCCTCTAAGTCTTAAGGTTTGATTCAAATTAAAGAAATTATCTAATAATTTCAAAACAATTAATTAAACAAAATTATTTCAGAAGTTTGATTTATACTCCCCGTAAAGTTGACACATCCTAGGAGTCCTTGTAGATTATGAAGTGGACTTTTCTCTGTGTCTTTAGGGTTTATCAAAATCAAACACGACAGATAAATTTTACAACATAAACCTTTTTCGAAAAACACAAGTGATAACGATTTAAAGCTCAGTTTTCGAAAAGTATTTTCAAATAATAGTAATTTTTACAGTGTAGTTTTCGAAAGCCAAAAAAAATGAAAATCACTCCCCCTGTATCCGATACCGTTTGACTCTATCTAAGTGCCTTAAGGAACTTTAGTGTTGTCCTAAGAGGCTTGTGTCTAATTGCGTGAGTCAAACAATTTTTGAAAAGATATAATTTTTGAAAAACGTATAATATGTATATTCAATCAGACAAGCATGAATTCCATAAAAACATTATTATGTTGAAACACTATTTTGAAAATATATTTTTAGAAAAATATTCTAATGATTTTGAAAAACAATTTTGAAAAACATTTTTCAATTTATTAGTCCTTAACATCTCACCCATTTTAGATGTATCAATACAACAAGCATGATTGCCTTATAGGTGTATTGTGAGATGCTTGAATCATTTTTCTTAATTTATTTTTGATTCTAAGATTTAATTGAAGTTTGTGTTAGATTTGAATTTGACAAGAAGTAACTTGAATTTGAATTTCAAAAATTAGCTTCCAGGTCTTGGCGAGACACTAGGCCTTCATTGGCCATAGCCTTATTGGATCATCAACCCTTTCCTTGACAAAGCCTTTTAATGAAATTTCATTTTCAAAATTACTTTTTAAAAAATTCTGGTCTAACTAGTTTGGATCTTGGATCGGTAGCTTCGGCTAGTTTCACCAGTCTAAAGAGACCAAGTATACTTGACCTTATTAGAATTGGCTTCCCTAACGTACTATCATCTCACCGCCACCCAATACTAGGTTGATCAAGTTTCAATTATTCTTTTTCCTATAGCCGTTCTAATATATGCATAAAATTTAAATATGAATGACATGTCATATAAAAAGAAGTAGCAGATGCATGACATGACAATTATGCATGAGTCAAACATGTCCAAAGCATTTTATTTAAGTTTCTAAAAATGTATCAAATTCCCGATTTGATACATGTCGTGTGAACCCGCGAATATGCCAACCCACTTTGACATATTTAATGTTATTAATTTTAATTGTTACAGTTTGCGTAAAATTTTATTTTAGTTTGAGTTTAAGTTATTTAAGATTTGAAGTTGAGTTAATTGAAGTTTGAATTTATTTAAAAATTAATTAATTAAGATTGAATTGATTTGAATCAATTAAAGTTGAATTTATTTGAAGTAGATTGAATTGATTAGCTTTATTTGAATTAAATTGATTTAATTGACTTAATTAAAATTTTAATTGAATTGAATTTGATTTAAATTTAATTTGAATTTAATTTAATTTTATTTGAATTTAATTTTATTTTATTTGAATTTAATTTAATTTGAATTTAATTTAATTTTAACTTAAATTTAATTTAATTTAATTTGAATTTAATTTAAATTTTGATTTAATTAAGATTTAATTCGAATTTAATTTGAATTTAATTAAGATGAATTTAAATAAGATTTAATTTGAAATTTAATTAAGATTTAATTAAGATTTAATTTGAAATTTAATTAAGATTTAATTTGAATTTAATTAACATTTAATTAAGATTTAATTTGAATTTAAGATTTTATTAAGAAAACCCTAGGTCGAATTGACGCCTAAGTTCCCACCCCCGAGAATGCGCCTTCAACCTACTCCTCTCAGGAGACAGTTGTCAACCAGTCCATTCGGGTGGACTTTTGCTTAGCCTTCGATACTCTCGGATCTCGAGACGTCTGAACCTCGACCCGTCTCTACTTATGTCCTTAGTCATCGCTCAGCTAAGTTGCTCATTCACTCAGACCAAGACTTCGTGCCCAAACCCTCGGCCAGGACTTCGTGCCTAACTTCACTCATCAGGACTTTTGCCCAGCTTCACTCACCAGGACTTAATGCCCAGCTTCACTCACCAGGACTTCATGCCCAGCTTCACTGACCAGGTCTTCCAGCCCAACCTTACATCAGGACTTAGTTGCCCAGCCGCAACCAGGACTTTGTGCCCAATTCTTAGAACCAGGACTAAGTGCCTAGGTTAACTAGGACTTTGGTTCACTTTGGTTCTCTTTTCTTCACTCACCCTTCCCTTGTTCAATGTATCACTGACTTAAGCATATTGTCAAACATTAAAACACTTAGAGGAGGACATCACTGATGCATCTTGCACCAACAATCTCCCCCTTTTTGATATTTGACAATATCTTATGTTAGACTGGTCGAAAGGGCTAAATTATATTCCTTGAGAAAAAATCTAAGTTTTGAAAATAAATTTTGATTCTTTGGGAAAGCTCTCTGTCACTTGGGAGACAAAATTTCTAACTTAAGCTCACTTTCTCCCTTTCTGAAAAAAAATCTTTTGATTTCATTTGATCCTTTGAAAAAAATAAAAAATTTCTAACTTA
Source organism: Boesenbergia rotunda (assembly GCA_024364735.1). Classification (NCBI taxonomy): domain Eukaryota; kingdom Viridiplantae; phylum Streptophyta; class Magnoliopsida; order Zingiberales; family Zingiberaceae; genus Boesenbergia; species Boesenbergia rotunda. The sequence goes on along the minus strand of JAGFNQ010000081.1, from coordinate 242,606 downwards.
AGTGCACTCTCCCCCTTTGTCATACATCAAAAATCAACAAAACACTTGCACCAACAATGAAAAAAAAATTTGAAAGGACAGTGTAAATCTTTGAAAGCACAGCAAAGAGCTAGAAAAAAACAATTGCACCAAAAGATTACATTTTGAAGCGTACTGCAAAAAAAGTTTGTACTTTCAGAAGACTTAGAAAAATTTTGTCTTAGAGAAATTTCCAATTCAGAAAGATTCTCAAAAAGAATTGCATGCATGAATGATTTTTACTTAGAAAAATATGCACTTCAAAATATAAAAATTTCACTTAGAGATTTTTTGCACTTTAAAAGAATACTTTGAAACATATTGTGCAAAAACTTGTACTTTGAAAGATATTTTTCTTTTGAAAAGTTTGTACAAAAAAAATACTTTGAAAAATATTTTGAACTTTTTGAAAAAAATGCAAGTATTTTTGAAAAATATATTGATCTTTCTGAAAAAATGCAAGTACTTTGAAAAATATATTGATCTTTTTGAAATAATGCAAGTACTTTGAAAAATAATATGAATTTGAAAAACATAAGTACTTTAGGAAAATGTAAGCACTTTTTTTTTTTTTAAAAAATATAAGTTCTTTTGAAACTATTAGTACTTTGAAAAATATTATGATATTTTAAAATATTTTGATCATTTTCAAGAATGCAAGTACTTTTGAGACATTTGATCTTTTTGAAAACAATGCAAGTTTTGAAGGAAATTTGAAAACATAATATCTTACTTGACTTAGTTTCATTTCCAATCTGTCACAATCCTAGGAAACCTTGTTAACTACAAGGACATTTCCCTATGTGTCCTGGAAATTCTCCAAACTTAAGTAAATATTATTTTCCAAAGGAATTTTAAATTTTTTTTGAAAGTGATAGTATCATATTTTCATAAAATAAAAGATAACAGTATTTAAAAAAAATTCCTTATGTTTTCAAAAGGATTTAAAAAATATAGTGCATGCAAACAGAACTTTGTTATTAAATGATTCTTTTAATTTGACCTCCCCCTAAACTTGACCTAGTCCTAGGAAGCTTGTTGACTACAAGTACTCTTTCTCTGAGTCTTAAGGTTTGATTCAAATTATAAAAACTATCTGATAATTTAAAAAAACTATTTGTTCGGAATAACTTCTTTTTGATTTAGACTCCCTCTAAATTTGACACATCCTAGGAGTCCTTGTGGATCATGAAGTACACCTCCTCTGTGTCTCTAGGGTTTATCAAAATCAAGAGAATGAATGACATTTTGAGTGTAGTGATTCTCAAGGAGACAATTTTTAAAGCATAAGCCTTTTCGAAATCATAAGTGACAGTAATTAAAGCACAATTTTCGAAAAACATTTTTGATGTGATAGTGATGTTTAAAGCACAATTTTTGAAAAACATTTTAAAAGATAGTGATGTTTAAAGCACAGTTTTCGAAAAACATTTAAAAAGAATAAAACACACCCCCTGTATCCAACACCGTTTGACTCTATCTAAGTGCCTTAAGAGACTTTAGTGTTGACCTAAGAGGCTTGTGTCTAATTGTGTAGGTCAACCGATTTTCAAAAAGATATAATTTTAAAAATGTATAATATAGATAAGCACTCAAATAAGCATGAAATCCATAAAAACATTACTATGTTAAAGCACTATTTTGAAAATAAATTTTTAGAAAAATATTCTAAGAAATTTGAAAAATATTTTTTAAAAATCATTTTTCAATTTATTAGTCCTTAACATCTCACCCATTCTAGATGTCTCAATACAGCAAGCATGGTTGCCTTATGAGTGTATTGTGAGATGCTTGATTAATTTTCGTTTGAATTGTAAATCTAAGAGTTAATTAAAATAGTAAATTGAATTTGATTTTCAAAAATTGGCTTCCAGGTCTTGGCGAGGCACAGAGACCTTCTTTGGCCATAGCCTTATTGGAGCAACAACCCTTTCCTTGACAAAGCCTTTTATCGAAAATTCATTTTCAAATTACTTTTTGAAAATTTTTGATCTAACTAGCTTAGGTTTTGGATCGGTAGTTTCGGCTAGTTCCACCAGACGGCTTTCCTAACGTACTATCATCTCACCTCCACCTAATACTAGGTTGTTCAAGTTTCAACTATTCTTTATCCTATAACTGTTCTAAATCATGCATAAAATTTAAATATGAACGACATGACATATATTTTAAAGAAATAGCAGATGCATGTACATGGCATTAATGCATGATTCAAACAAGTCAAGGCATTTAATTAAGTTTCTAAAAATGTATCAAATTCCCGATTTGATACATGTCGTGTGAACCCGCAAATATGTCAACCCACTTTGACATATTTAATTTTATTAAATTAATTGTTGCAGTTTGGGTAGGATTTTATTTAGTTTGAGTTTAAATTATTTAGAGTTAAATTATTTTAAAAAACTAAATGAATTTAAATTAATTAGCAATTAATTTGAATTTATTAAGTTAATTAAGATTTAATTGGATATAAATTAAGTTAATTAAGGGTTAATTGGATTTGAATTAATTAACGATTAATTGAATTATTTAAGGTTTAATTGAATTAATTAAGAATTAATTAATTGAAGTTAAATAAATTAAGATTTAATTGAAGTTAAATTAATTAAGAATTAAATGAAGTTAAATTAATTAAGAATTAATTGTGGTTGAAGTAAAGATTAATTAAGGTTGAAATAATTAAATATTAATTAAGGTTGAAATAATTAAAGATCAATTAAGGTTGAAATAATTAAAGATCAATTAAGGTTGGATAATTAAGGTTGAAATGATTAATTAATAGTTGTGGGTTTAATTTCATCATTTTGATTATTTCAAAAATTTCTGACTTATCTACTATTTCTTTTTCATTTAATTTTTCAAGTTTTTCTAATAGTTCTATTTGTTTGAATTTTTGTAAAATTTATTAACTGAAGCCTTAATCCTAGAAAATTCATTTTCCTCCTCATTCTCATCATCAAAATCACATCCTTCTACATCTTTATAGTAGGTGGATTACTCCAATAATGTTCTACATCTTTAAGAACATTATTTTCTTGGATTATCCAAGAAAATAATTTCAGGATTATCTTCAGAAATATTTTCAGGATTATCTTTAGAAATATTTTCAGGAATATCTTCAGAAATATTTTCAAGATTATCTTTAAAAATATTTTCAGGATTATCTTCAGAAATATTTTTAGGATTATCTTCAAAAATATTTTCAAGATTAATATTATTAGAATTTATTTTAAAAATTATTGAATTGACATTAAGGATTAAACTGTTAATTTATGAGATTTTAGCATTATCTACATTTTCTAATTGGGCATGCAAAATATTGATTTGATTATGTAATAATTCTAATTTTTAAAAAAAAATTATCTAAACTATCATTCGACTGTGCAGGAATTTGAACAACTTTACGAACGTAAATTTTCCGTACCTTGGCCGCACACTGATTCCTATAGTGTCCGTGCTTTTGACATTTGAAACATTTGATATGATCCTTGTTCTTCTGGACTCCAAGTGTTGGTACTTCCTTTGTCGTCTGTGATGAACGAGTATTACGAGTAGGACACTGATTTTTATAGTGTCCTCTCTCCCTGCACTTGAAACATATAATATGGAATTTAAAAATTGACATAAAAAAAATTATACCTGATTCACCCCTAGGCTCCCCCTCAACTCCTGGCGTCTTTTGCTCCATTGGCCATTAGTCCAGTGAAGAGCGACTAGGCTCTGATACAACTTGTGGGACTGGTGCCGTCGATAGAGGGGGGTTGAATATCGACCGTAAAAATCTCGCGGAAACTTCGTAGAAAAACTCATCTTTTGGATCTTCGTTCTAGACTCAGAGTTAGTGCAACGAACAATAGAAAGAACGAAGAAAACAACGAGACTTGTACACACGGGATTACTTGGTTCCCAACCCCCCAGGGTCAGTACATCCAAGGCCTAAGCACGGGAATGCCCGTCCACTAATGGTCTCCTTTCCGGACTTTCCGGAGGCAAAGAAACCCGTCTTACAGTGTACGATTTACAATCAAAATATTAAAGAAATTTAAGTGCGGAAAGTAAATCAAACCAAATGAAAAGAATCGAAGACTCGACCGATTTGGATCTCCGAAGTGCCGCGCACTTCCTCCCGGAGCCTCCTTGGTTGTAGAGCTTCGTCGTTAGCGTGTTTCTTCTGTTCGGAGTGCTCAGAATGATTTTGGAAGTTGTGTCTTGAGTTGAGGGGTCGAAGCATCTTTTATAGGCTTCATTGGGGCGCCTGTGTTAAAGGGGGCGACTCATACAGCTTGGTCAATGTAACGCCCGCTTTTTTTTTCCATAAAGCGGCGTTACGTTAACATACTTAGGGCATGTAGACATCATAAGGCAGCGGAATAACTTTATTCTTACACATACATGCCCTACTACCATTCTTAACATAATGACATGGAAACTTGGCATATTGACTTCATACTTGAGCATCATATCATGTCATACTTAACATCACCTCATAGAGTTCCATAAGTCATTATTCAAGCATTCAAGCATATAAGTAACCAAAGTAAAGTTCTAGCATAAACGGTAAACATATGGTTTCCTGGGCCAAGTCACTACCACACACATGTGTTCTTGCCCTCCTGCTGCTTCCTCATTGTCCCCTTGAATGATCTGCGGTATAAGGAAATAAGACTATAAGCGCACAGGCTTAGTAAAACTCTTTCCTACTCACAAAAACCATTCATCATCTCATAATGAGCACATGAAACATTAACATACTTGGTGCTCTACTCAAAACATAACAACTTGAATCACTTATCATATACTTGACATGGCATGAACATAAACATAAGTAAACATTCCTAGCATGGCATGAGACATGACATAAATGTAAACATAGTAAACATTCTAAGCATGACATGCTACATGGCATAAACATAAACATAATAAACATTCCTAGCATGGCATAATACATGGTATAAACATAACATAATAAACATTCTTAACATGGTATAATACATGGTATAAACATAACATGATAAACATTCTTAACATGGTATAATACATGGTATACACATGTCTATAAGGTGTAAACCAACCTGTATGGCATAAACATAGGCATACTTCCTATCATAGCATATGAGCATCTTCTTAACATAATCATGACATAGATCATTTACTCTCATGCATATTTCTTAACATAAAGCGTAAGCATAAAATCTTATTAGCATAGCATAATGCATAACATGAATGAATGTAAGAGTGGAATGCATATACATAAGGATGCTTAACTTTTTAAAAACATACTTTTAAATGTTTAAACATAATCATCATATCATTGGGGTCCCCGGCTTGTACCACATACATACATCATAAGCGCGCATCCCTAGCAAATCCGAGGTAGCGAGCCCCGACCTACTAGGGTAAGGACAGCATAGTCGGTAGTCCCCGAACCGAGGCGTTCTTAAGGAGCTCATCCCTGTTGCACAGCTCCGGTAGTGCCAGAACCATGGACATCATAGTCGGTAGTTCATAACCGGGGCATTCTTAAGGTGCCCATCCCTTGGACCCATACTTCGGTCCGGTACAAGCCCATTCATAAAGTAAAATACTTTACATGTTTCATCATTCAGAAGACATTCATAGCATAACCATGTTATATAAAGCATGACTTAACACATGCTTGTCCTTTCATTATTCATACTTATTGCTTAGCATCATGATGCCTGGAAGGCATGAGCATTATCTTCATTCATAAACATGGTATGCATCTTCTTTCATAAACATGGCATGCATCTTTATTCATTCAACATGACATGCATCATTCTTATCATGAACATAAACATAACATACTTATCATGACATCGTTCTTATCATGAACATAACATAACATACTTATCATGGCATCATTCTTATCATGAACATAAACCTAACATACTTATCATGGCATCATTCTTATCATGAACATAAACCTAACATACTTATCATGTCATCATTCTTATCATGAACATACACAATAACATAGCATGGTTCTTAACATAACATGAGCATATAACATAGCATGGTTCTCAACATAACATAAGCATACATAGGTAGGACTTCCATAAACATGCTACCTACTATCCAAGCGCATGGCATAGAACATAAGACATTCATAAATAACCCTATTAAGCATGACATCCAATCATAAACATACAAACATAAAATATGGTGCTTGAGGTTAGGGTTATAGGTAACTTAATTTCTACCACATGCTTGAACCTATATACATACTTCATAATAAACATAAACCATGATTCTTCGAACCCTAACTCCACCCCAAACCCTAGATACATGGCTTGGCCGAATCCTATAATTTGGAGTTCCATCAATTCCATAAACATGTAAGATAGCATAAGGTAAAGGAACAACCATACCTTATCCATAAGACCATAGGAAGCCATTAGGGCTCATGATTAGGGTTAACCCTAACCTTTAGCCCTCCTTCCTAGGGCTGACCGAAACCTATAAGGGCATGGGTGCATGGAAAAATTCCATTAAGATCCCCAATCAACCATTAAACACCAACCATACCATACCATAGGGGCCATTAGGGCCCTTACTTGAGGAAAGCCCTGACTTTTGCCCTACTATCCAACTTGGACGAAACTTGTGGGGTCACAAAGCCTTGTAAACGTTCAATAAGTCACCCTCAATCTCCCTTAATCATGATAATACACAAAACACATGCTTGAGGTTTAGATTCAACCCTACCCATGGGTTCATGGGATTGGCCGAAACCCTAGGGGATCCTAGGGTACCCCAAAAATTCTCAAAAATTATATTTAATCTCTAAACATCATGAGAGCACATTAGAAAATATGATGAAGATTTTTAGCATCATCATGGATCCAAAAATCCTAGTGGCCGAAACCTAGGTTGGGGTTCATGCCTTCTTTTCTTTTTTTCCCAACATAAAATCTCAAACAACTTCATATTATGCTAAAATCCAAAAGGAACTATTATACCACAGGTGAGGGAGTCTTACCTTGGTTAATCTTGATTTTTATACCTTAAAAGAGAAGGAAATTGTAAATCCCTTGGACACTTGAACCCCCTTGCCCTTGTAGTCTTGGAAAACCTTTAGATCTTGGTGATGAGACCTTCTTGTGGAGCTTTTCCAAGGGAGAACCTCTCCTTGAGGTTTCGGCTAGGATGAGGGTGGAGGAGGAAAGAAAGTGCAATTGATGGAAGGAAGAAGGTAACTCCCAAACCCCCTTCTTTATAACACATTAAGGAGGGTAAGTGAAGAGTCATGGTGTCTCTTCCTCTTCCCCTAATCCTTAAACAAACTCCATTTCATTTCCTCATGCATGGTTGTACAAGAGGTCCAAGGTTCAAATCCTTGGTCCATGCACTAATTTTTTTATTTTATTTTTCTATTATTTTCCCCTAAATTCTGAAAATTCTCTAGAATTCCCCCATAATTATGTTAATATTTCTCATTAAAACCTCTTTATATTTATATTAATTTTTACCTAAAATTCACCCATAATCATGGTACTAGAAAGCCCATATAAGGCCCATTAGTACTCAACTTCTCAATTTAAATAGGAAACCATGCTAAAACTCACCCATAATCATACTAATATTCCTAATTAAAATCCATTTATATTTATATTAAATTCTACCTAAAATTCTCCAATAATTATGGTACTAAAAAGCTCATATAAGGCCCATTAGTACTTAGTTTTCTCAATTTAAATGAGAAAATATGGATTTCTAGGCCAAATTTTGTATTAATATTTCTAGGTCCCTCGGAAAATTATCTAGACATGCTCAATATTTTTAAGAAAATATTAAGAGAATTTTCTGGGTCGTTACAATCCCCCATACCTCGTGAAAGTTCGTCCTCGAACTTAGAATAGCTCCGGGTACTTGCGCCTCATCTCGTCCTCACGTTCTCAAGTAGCTTCTTCGAACCGTTGACTTTGCCATAGGACCTTGACAAGGGTACCTCCTTACTCCTCAGCTTCTTGACTTCCCTATCCAAAATCTGGATGGGTCTGCTCTCATAACTTAGGTCCTCCTGCACTTGTACTGTCTGTGGCTCGATCACTTAGTCCATATTTGGGATACACTTTTTAAGCAAGGACACATGGAATACGTTATGGATAGCTGACATTTCTGGAGGCAGCTCTAGCTCATATGCCACTTTACCCACTCTTTTCAGAATCAGGTACGGCCCCACATAGTGCGGACTTAGTTTTCGTTTCTTCCCAAATCTTGTCACCCCCTTCATAGGAGCCACTTTGAGAAACACCCAATCTCCAACATTAAATTCCAGTGGTTTACGCCGGACATCGGCATAACTCTTCTGCCGGCTCTGAGCAGTTTCTATCCGTTGTCGAATATTCTGTATAGCTCGGGTGGCGCTATCGATAACGTCCGTTGTGAGCCCCATTTCCTTCTTTTCACCACCCTCGTACCAACAGATCGGAGACCTACATCTCCTCCCATACAAGGCTTCATAAGGTGCCATTCCGATAGTAGCTTGGTAGCTATTATTGTAAGCGAATTCCGCTAAGCATAGATACCGACACCAACTTCCCTTGAAATCCAGGGCACAAGCTCTCAACATATCTTCTAGTATTTGATTCACCCGTTCAGTTTGCCCGTCAGTCTGAGGGTGAAAGGCGGTGCTAAATCGCAATTTAGTGCCGAGAGACTTCTGAACGCATTCCCAAAAATGCGAAGTAAAGCGACCATCCCTATCTGAGATGATGGTCTTGGGAACTCCATGAAGCCTAATTACTTCCTTAACGTATAATTGAGCCAGTTGCTCAATCGAATAAGTCATCTTGATCGCCAAGAAGTGAGTAGACTTTGTCAGCCTATCCACAATTACCCATATTGCATCATATCCATTCGTAGTCCTGGGAAGCCCTGAAATGAAATCCATAGAGATGTCTTCCCATTTCCACTCCGGAATTGCAAGTGGCTGCAGAACTCCTCCGAGTCGTTGGTGTTCTGCTTTTACTTGCTGGCAAGTCCTGCATGTGCTAACATGCTGATCCACATCCCTCTTCATACCGGACCACCAGAACCTCTCCTTCAGATCCTGATACATCTTGGTGGATCCTGGATGCATCGAATAAGGGGTTTCGTGAGCTTCCGTCAGTATTTTCCTTCGAAGCTCCGGATCATTAGGGATACATAGATGATCCCTAAGGTATAGTACCCCCCTTTGGCGATATGAAAACCATCGCCCTTTCCTTCTAGGATCTCCTGTTTTATTTTCTGAAGACTCAGATCACCATTTTGTTTTTTTTCCAATATGTCCTCAAATAGCGCGGGTGATATTGTCATGGTTAACTCCATGATATACTTGCACGCATACATCATAATCATAATCATATACTTATTGTGATTCTGGGTAACCCGACTCACATTATGCTTCCAAAACATTAGTCCTCAACCTGGGTTTATGAATTGTATTAGCCCATATTTGTTGTATGGTTACTATAGGGTAGATAAGATCTTATTTATTATATCACTAAAAATTTATTTATCAAGTCTTATAAGTCTATATACAAAACTATCCTCACTCAGTGAGCTAGATGGGCTGCCATCATACCCATAATAAAGAACATCATAGCGATGACTACCACCCCCTCGCTCATCTCCACTTGGCCTGCCTCCCCTTGGCCTGCCTCAGGATCTTCTACCGTTTCCATCGGGTCTTCTTCTTCAATCTCGAGAACCTCCTCGGCCACTCCAAGGTTTTCCTCGAACATCCCGGGGTCTTTCTCAAACATCTCGAGCATCTCGGGATCCTCCTCGAATGGCTCAGGATCTTCCTCAAACATCTCGAGCATCTCGGGATCCTCCTCGAATGGCTCGGGATCTTCCTCGTATATCTCAGGATCCTCTTCGGACGGCTCGGAATCCTCTTCGTACCTCTCGGGATCCTCCTCGAACGGCTCGGGATCCTCTTCGTACATCTCCGGATCCTCCTCAAACATCTCATGATCCTCCTCCGAGTCCCCCAGGTCATCCGGGAACTCATGGCGAAGAAGTTGCTTACATAATTCCGTGTATGAGAGACGACATCCGTGCTGCCCCCAGATCTGATGAGCAACCTCTCTCGCCCAATTGGGCAATGAGCGAAGCAGAGCTCCGATCCCATGATCATCCATGACAGGAAACCCTTCCTGCTCCAGTTTCCAGAACAGCCGATCTAATAACCCCATGTTGCCTTGAATTCCACGGGTCGGACTGTACTCCACTTCCTCTATTCGTCCCATCAGCTCGCGGCACCTCTCAGTGTAGTTCTCATGCAACATCTGGAATTGGAAAAAAAATGACATAGTTAGTACTAAACCGACCTAGTCAGTACAGAACCATTTTTTTCAATTCGCAAATATATACAGAGAAAAACACACGCAAATCGGTTTCTTCTACCCTAGTGATTAAAATATATAGCCACTCTTCCTACCCTTAAATTGTAACGCCCGCTTTTTTTTTAGCGGCGTTACGTTAACATACTTAAGGCATGTAACATCATACTGCAGCGGAATAACTTTAACTTTACACTTACATGCCCCCTACTACCATTCTTAACATAATGACATGGAAACTTGGCATATTGACTTTATACTTAAACATCTTATCATATCATGGTTAACATCATAACATAAAGTTCCATGAGTCATTATTCGAGCATAGAGATATCAAAAGTAAAGTTCTAGCATAAACTGTAAACATTTGGTTTCCTGGGCCAAGTCACTATCACACACATACGTTCTTGCCCTCCTGCTGCTTCCTCATTGTCCCCTTGCATGATCTGCGGTATAAGGAAAAAGACTATAAGCACACAGGCTTAGTAAGACTCTTTCCTACTCACTAAAACCATTCGTCATTCATTCATAATCATATGAAACATAATCATCATTTAGTCTTAAACCTTAAGCATAAACATAAACCTACTTAAACTTTACATGGCATGATACATGGCATAACCATAAACATAACTAAACATTCCTATCATGGCATAAAGCATAAACATAAGCATAAACATAATTAAACATTTTTATCATGGCATAAAGCATAAACATAAGCATAGACATAATTAAACATTCTTATCATGGCCTAAAGCATAAACATAAGCATAGACATAATTAAACATTCTTATCATGGCATAAAGCATGGTATAAACATAAACATAAGGTATAGACCAACCTATCTAGCATATCATGGGCATATTTTCCATCATAGCATATGGGCATCTTCTTAACATAATCATGGCATAAATCATTTACTATCATACCCATTTCTTAACATGAATCATGAGCATAAGACATCATCATCATAGCATAATGCATCACATGAATGAATGCGTGGGTGGAATTTATATGTATATATATATATATATATATATATATATATATATATAGATGCCTAACTTTTAAAACATACTTTTAAATATTTAAACATAATCATCACATTGTTGGGGTCCCCGGCTTGTACCACATACATACATCATGGCGCGCATCCCTAAGCAAAAACAAGGTAGCTAGCCTCGACCTACTAGCGTAAGGACAGCATAGTCGGTAGTCCTCGAACCGGGGCGTTCTTAAGGTGCCCATCCCTGTTGCACAGCTTCGGTAGTGCCAGAACCGTGGACAGCTTCGGTAGTCCAGAACCGGGGCGTTCTTAAGGTGCCCATCCCTTGGACCCATACTTCGGTCCGGTACAAGCCCCATTCATAAAGTAAAATACTTTACATGCTTCATCATTCATAAGACATTCATGCCATATTTAAACATGGCATAACTTGTTACATGAAGCATGACTTAAAACATGCTTGTCCATCATGATGCCTGGAAGGCATGAGCATTATCTTTCTTCATAAACATGGCATGCATCATTATTCATAACATGGCATGCATCATTATTCATAACATGTCATGCATCATTATTTATTAACATGGCATACATCTTCATATATAAAACATGGCATGCATCATTCTTATCATAAACATAGCAGGGTTCTTAACATAACATGAGCATATAACATAGTATGGTTCTTAACATAACATAAGCATATAACATGGCATGGTTCTTAACATAACATAAGCATATATAGGTAGGACTTCCATAAACATGTTACTACTATCCAAGTGCATGACAT
>JAGFNQ010000081.1:182495-229317 GCA_024364735.1 Boesenbergia rotunda | reverse complement strand
TGCCCTTGTAGCCTTGGAAGGAACCTAGATCTTGGAGATGTGGAGTTTTTTCCGAGGGAAAACCCCTTCTTGGTGTTCGGCTAGAATGAAGAAGGAGGAGGGGAGAAGGTGACTTGATAGAAGAAGAGAAGTAACCCCCCAAACCCTCTCTTTATAGCCCCTTTAAGGAGGCAAATGAAGAGTCTCTTCATGACCCCTCATCTTCCCCTAAGCCTTAGCCAAACTCTATTTCATTTCCCAATAGAAATCCCTTGCTAGGTGAGTTGGTTAAAGCATGCATGGTTGTCCAAGAGGTCCAAGGTTCAATCCTTGGCTCATGCACCTTTATTTTTATTTTTATTTTTATTTCATTTATCTTATTATTTTATTGTTCCTAAATTCCGAAAATCCCCCTAAAATCACCCATAATTATGCTAATATTCCTAAATAAAATCCTTTTATATTTATATTAATTTTACCTAATTAATACCCATTTTTGGGCCCATTTAAAGCTCATTAGTACCTAATTTCTCGATTTAAATAGGAACATTAGGCTAAGACTTACCCATAATCGTGCTAATATGCCTAATTAAATCATATTTATATTTATACTAATTTTTACCTAAAATCCACCTATAATCGTGGTACTAGAAAGCCCATATAAGGCCCATTAGTACTTAGTTTTTCTCAATTTAAATGAGAAAACATGGATTTTCTAGGCCAAAGTTCGTATTAATACCTCTAGGTCCTTCGGAAAATTATCTAGACATGCTCAATATTTTCAGAAAATATTAAGAGAATTTTCCGGGTCGTTACAATCCCCCATACCTCGTGAAAGTTCGTCCTCGAACTTAGAATAGCTCCGGGTACTTGCGCCTCATCTCATCCTCGCGTTCCCAGGTAGCTTCTTCAAACCGTTGACTTTGCCATAAAACCTTGACTAAGGGTACTTCTTTACTCCTCAGCTTCTTGACTTCCCGATCTAAGATCTGAATTGGTCTGCTTTCATAACTTAGGTCCTCTTGAACTTGCACTGTCTGTGGCTCGATCACTTGATCCATATTCAGGAGACACTTTTAAGCATTGATACATGAAACACGTTATGGATAGCCGACATCTCTGGAGGCAGCTCTAGCTCATATGCCACCTTACCGACTCTTTTCAGAACCGGGTACGGCCCCACATAACGCGGACTTAGTTTCCCTTTCTTTCCAAACCTTGTCACCCCCTTCATAGGAGCCACTTTCAGAAACACCCAATCGCCAACATTAAATTCTAGTGGTCTACGCCGGACATCGGCATAACTCTTCTGCCGGCTCTGAGCAGTTTCTATCCGTTGTCGAATATTCTGTATAGCTCGGGTGGTGCTGTTGATGATATTCGTTGTGAGACCCATCCCCTTCTTTTCACCACTTTCATACCAACAGATTGGAGACCTACATCTCCTCCCGTACAAAGCTTCATATGGTGCCACTCCGATAGTAGCTTGGTAACTATTGTTGTATGCGAACTCCGCCAAGCATAGGTATCGACACCAACTTCCTTTGAAATCCAAGGCACAGGCTCGCAACATGTCTTCTAGTATTTGATTCACCCGTTCAGTTTGCCCATCGGTTTGAGGGTGAAAGGCGGTACTAAATCGTAATTTAGTGCCGAGAGATTTTTGAACACACTCCCAAAAGTGCGAAGTAAAGCGACCATCCCGATCTGAGATAATGGTCTTGGGAACTCCATGAAGTCTGATTATCTCCCTAACATATAATTGGGCCAGTTGCTCCATTGAGTCAGTCATCTTGATTGCCAGAAAATGAGCAGACTTCGTCAGCCTGTCCACAATTACCCAAATCGCATCATATCCATTCATAGTCCTGGGAAGTCCTGAAATAAAATCCATAGAGATGTCTTCCCATTTCCACTCTGGAACTGCGAGCGGCTGCAGAACTCCTCCGGGTCGCTGGTGTTCTGCTTTTACTTGCTGGCAATTCATGCAAGTACTAACATGCTGAGCCACATCCCTCTTCATCCCGGACCACCAAAACTTTTCCTTCAGGTCTTGATACATCTTGGTGGATCCTGGATGCAGCGAGTAAGGGGTTCCGTGAGCTTCTGCCAGTATTTCCTTTCGAAGCTCCGGATCATTAGGAATACATAGACGATCCCCTAAGGTAGAGTACCCCCCCGTTGGCGACCTGAAAACCCTCGCCCTTTCCTTCAAGGATCTCCCATTTTATTTTCTGAAGACTTAGATCGCCATTTTGTTTTTTCCAATATGTCCTCAAACAGTGTGGGTGATATTGTCATGGTTAACTCCATGATATACTTGCACGCGTATATCATAATCATAATCATATACTTATTGGGATTCGGGGTAAACCGTCTCTCCTTATGCTTCCAAAACATTAGTTCTCAACCCGGGTTTATGAATTGTATTAACCCATATTTGTCGTATGATTACTATAGGGTAGATAAGATCTTATTTATTATATCACTAAAATTTATTTATCAAGTCTTATAAGTCTATATACAAACTATCCTCACTCAGTGAGCTGGATAGCCCGCCATCATACCCATAACAAAGAACATCATAGCAGTCACTGCCACTCCTTCGTTCATCTCTCCTTGACCTGCCTCAGGATCTTCTACCGTCTCCATCGGATCCTCTTCCTCTATCTCGGGAACCTCCTCAGCCACTTCAGGGTCTCCCCCAAACATCCCGGGGTCCTCCTCAAACATTTCGAGCATCTCGGGGTCTTCTTCAAACACCTCGAGATCATCCTCGCTCATCGGGTCTTCCTCAAATATCTCGAGCATCTCCGGACCCTCTTCGAATGGTTCGGGATCTTCCTCGTATATCTCAGGATCCTCTTCGGACGGCTCAGAATCCTCTTCGTACATCTCCGAATCCTCTTCAAACATCTCCTGATCCTCCTCCGAGTCCCCCAGGTCTTCCGGGAACTCATGGCGAAGAAGTTGCTTGCATAATTCCGTGTAGGAGAGACGACATCCGTGCTGGCCCCAGATCTGATGAGCAACCTCTCTCGCCCGATTGAGCAATGAGCGAAGTAGAGCTCCGATCCTGTGTCATCCACGACTAGAAACCCTTCCTGCTCCAGTTTCCAGAATAGCCGATCCAAGAACCCCATGTTGCCTTGAATTCCAAGGGTCGGACTGTACTCAACTTCCTCTATTCGCGCCATCAGCTCGCGGCACCTCTCAGTGTAATTCTCATGCAACATCTGGAATTGGAAAAACGACATAGTTAGTATCCAACCAACCAAGCCAGTACAAAACCATTTCCCTTTTCAATTCGCAAATATATACAGAGAAAAACACACACATAATCGGTTTCGTCTAACCTAGTGATTAAGGTATGTAACCACTTTCCTACCCCATATTAAATTCTAAATAAATAAATAAAATATGATAAAATATCGCTCATATTTGCAATACTTTCCATTATCTATTATAAGACATCATTCATACTTGCATATTTAAAGAACGTAAGGTATCCTAAAAGTACTTACTATCATAAAATATGTAAAGAGGTACTTACTTGGAAGCGGCAGGAAGAGGGCTTGATGTGTGTGTAGTGAGATGGTTACTGCTCTGATACCAACCTGTAACGCCCGCTTTTTTTTTTTCTTTCTTTCATTAAGCGGCGTTACACTAACATACTTAGGGCATGTAACATCATACTGCAGCGGAATAACTTTAACTTTATACTTACATGCCCCCTACTACCATTCTTAACATAATGTCATGGAAACTTGGAATATTGACTTTATACTTAAACATCTTATCATATCATGCTTAACATCATAACATAAAGTTCCATGAGTTATTATTCGAGCATAGAGATATCAAAAGTAAAGTTCTAGCATAAACGATAAACATTTGGTTTCCTGGGCCAAGTCACTATCACACACATACGTTCTTGCCCTCCTGCTGCTTCCTCATTGTCCCCTTGCATGATCTGCGGTATAAGGAAAAAGACTATAAGCACACAGGCTTAGTAAGACTCTTTCCTACTCACTAAAACCATTCGTCATTCATTCATAATCATATGAAACATAATCATCATTTAGTCTTAAACATGAAGCATAAACATAAACCTACTTAAACTTTACATGGCATGATACATGGCATAACCATAAACATAACTAAACATTCCTATCATGGCATAAAGCATAAACATAAGCATAAACATAATTAAACATTTTTATCATGGCATAGAGCATAAACATAAGCATAGACATAATTAAATATTCTTATCATGGCCTAAAGCATGAACATAAGTATAGACATCGTTAAACATTCCTATCATGGCATCAAGCATGGTATAAACATAATCATCATTAGACATTCTTAACATGGCATGGAACATGGTATAAACATAAACATAAGGTATAAACCATCCTATCTAGCATATCATGGGCATATTTTCCATCATAGCATCTGGGCATCTTCTTAACATAATCATGGCATAAATCATTTACTATCATACCCATTTCTTAACATGAATCATAAGCATAAGACATCATCGTCATAGCATAATGCATAACATGAATGAATGCGTGGGTGGAATGCATATGTATATATATATATATATATATGCCTAACTTTTAAAAACATACTTTTAAATACTTAAACATAATCATCACATTGTTGGGGTCCCCGGCTTGTACCACATACATACATCATGGCGCGCATCCCTAAGTAAATACAAGGTAGCTAGCCTCGACCTACTAGGGTAAGGACAGCATAGTCGGTAGTCCTCGAACCGGGGCGTTCTTAAGGTGCCCATCCCTGTTGCACAGCTTCGGTAGTGCCAGAACCGTGGACAGCTTCGGTAGTCCAGAACCGGGGCGTTCTTAAGGTGCCCATCCCTTGGACCCATACTTCAGTCCGGTACAAGCCCCATTCATAAAGTAAAATACTTTATATGCTTCATCATTCATAAGACATTCATGGCATATTTAGACATGACATAACTTGTTACATGAAGCATGACTTAAAACATGCTTGTCCATCATGATGCCTGGAAGGCATGAGCATTATCTTTCTTCATAAACATGACATGCATCATTATTCATAACATAGCATGCATCATTATTCATAACATGGCATACATCTTCATATATAAAACATGACATGCATCATTCTTATCATAAACATAACATACTTATCATGGTATCATTCTTATCATAAACATAACATGGTTCTTAACATAACCTGAGCATATAACATAGTAGGGTTCTTAACATAACATAAGCATATAACATGGCGGGGTTCTTAACATAACATAAGCATATAACATGACATGTTCTTAACATAACATAAGCATATATAGGTAGGACTAACATAAACATGTTACCTACTATCCAAGTGCATGACATGGAACGTAAGACATTCATAAATAACCCTATTAAGCATGACATCCAATCATAAGCATACAAACATAAACATGGTGCTTAAAGTAAGGGTTATAGGTAACTTAAATTTCTACCACATGCTTGAACCTACATATATTCTTCATAAACCATCATTCTTTGAACCTTAACTCCACCAAACCCTATTTACATGGCCATGGCTGAAACCTACATGGAAGGTTCCCATCATTTCCATAAGCATATAAGATAGCATAAGGTAAAGGAACATACATACATTACCTATATGACCATAGGAAGCCCTTAGGCCTCATGATTAGGGTTAACCCTAACCCTTAACCCTCCTTCCTAGGGCTGGCCGAATCTTGTTAGGGTATGGGTGCATGGAAAAATTCCATTAAAATCCCCAATCAACCATTAACATCAACCATACCATACTATAAGGGCCATTAGAGCCCTTACTTGGGGAAAGGCCCAACTTTTGCCCTACCATCAAACCTTGGCCGAAACTTGTGGGTCACAAAGCCTTGTAAAAGGTCTCATAAGTCACCCTCAATCTCCCTTATCTCATGATAATACACAACACATATGCTTGGGGGTTTGGATTTAACCCTACCCATGAGTTCATGGGTTGGCCGAAAACTCTAGGGGACCCTAGGGTACCCCAAAAATTCCCCAAAATTATATTTAATCTTTAAACATCATGAGAGCATATTAGAAAACATAACTAGGATTTATAGCATCATTATGGACCCAAAAGTCCTAGGGCCAAAACCCCCCCTTAGGCTAGGATTCTTGGTTTCTTTCTTTTCCAACTTAAAATCTCAAACCAACCTTTATAATATGCTAAAAAAAATCATAGAAAATCATAAAGAACTAATATACCACAGGTGAGGGAGTCTTACTTGAGGTTTCTTGATTTTTAGACCTTAAAAGAGAAAGAACTTGTAGAGCTCTTGACCCTTGATCCCTCCTTGCCCTTGTAGCCTTGGAAGGAACCTAGATCTTGGAGATGTGGAGTTTTTTTCCAAGGGAAAACCCCTTCTTGGTGTTCGGCTAGAATGAAAAAGGAGGAGGGGAGAAGGTGACTTGATAGAAGAAGAGAAGTAACCCCCCAAACCCTCTCTTTATAGCCCCTTTAAGGAGGCAAATGAAGAGTCTCTTCATGACCCCTCATCTTCCCCTAAGCCTTAGCCAAACTCTATTTCATTTCCCAATAGAAATCCCTTGCTAGGTGAGTTGGTTAAAGCATGCACGGTTGTCCAAGTGGTCCAAGGTTCAATCCTTGGCTCATGCACCTTTATTTTTATTTTTATTTCATTTATCTTATTATTTTATTGTTCCTAAATTCTGAAAATCCCCCTAAAATCACCCATAATTATGCTAATATTCCTAAATAAAATCCTTTTATATTTATATTAATTTTACCTAATTAATACCCATTTTTTGGGCCCATTTAAAGCTCATTAGTACCTAATTTCTCGATTTAAATAGGAACATTAGGCTATGACTTACCCATAATCGTGCTAATATGCCTAATTAAATCCTATTTATATTTATACTAATTTTTACCTAAAATCCACCTATAATCGTGGTACTAGAAAGCCCATATAAGGCCCATTAGTACTTAGTTTTTCTCAATTTAAATGAGAAAACATGGATTTTCTAGGCCAAAGTTCATATTAATACCTCTAGGTCCTTCGGAAAATTATCTAGACATGCTCAATATTTTCAGAAAATATTAAGAGAATTTTCCGGGTCGTTACACCGAAGACCTGGTTCGAGGAATTGGGCACGAAGTCCTGGCCGAGGGTTGGGCACCGAAGTCCTGGACCTAGGGTTTGGGCAAGAAGTCTTGGTCCGAGGGATTGAGTAACTTAGCTGAGTGATGACTAAGGACAGAAGTAGAGACGGGTCGAGGTTCGGGCGTCTCGAGATCTGAGAGTATCGGAGGCTAAGCAAAAGTCCACCTGAATGGACTGGGTGGCAACCGTCTCCCGAGAGGAGTAGGTTGAAGGCGCGTTCCAAGGGGTGGGAACTTGCGTCGGTTCGACCTAGGGTTTCATGGAAATCCGAAGTCAGAACCAAGTCCTTAAGGTTAAGATTATCTACTTGTTTGTCTTGTGTTTGTGTATCTTGCAGGTACCTAAAACTGAAGAGAAAGCAAGCAAACAAACATAAAGAGGCTGAAAATAGCTTCCCGGGTGCCCCTATTGATACAGGCGCCCCCATTGATACAGGCACCCCTATTGACTCAGGCGCCCCCATCGATACAGGCGCCCCCTTCAATACAGGCGCCCTATATGGCAGGTTTATCAACTTTGCGAGTTCAGCACGAGGATAAGCTTTGACCAAGCCCTTTGGGGCGCCCCGGTGATCACAGGCGCCCCAATGACGCCTATAAAAGGGGCTTCGACCTCAAGGCTCAAGACACAACTTCCAAGACTCATTCTAAGCTTCCCAAGTGACGATAAAGCGCTAACGACAAAGCTTTGCGACCAGGAGGCTCCAGGAGGAAGTGCGCGGCACTTCGGAGGTCCAGATTGGCCGAGTTTCAAATCTTGTTTGTTCGGTTTGCTTTTATTATTCCGCACTCAATTTACTATATTTCTGATTGTAATTATTGCACTGTAAGACGGGTTTCTCCGCCTTCGAAAAGTCCGGAAAGGAGACCATTAGTGGACGGGTGTTCCCGGGCATAGGCTTTGGATGTACTGACCCTGTGGGGTCGGGAACCAAGTAAAAAATCCCGCGTGCAATCTGTGTTGTTGTCTGCTTTCTTCGTTCTGTATATTTTCCACTGCACTAACTCTGAGTCTAGAATGAAGATATGAAAGATGATTTCCCGAGAAAGATTTACGGTCGATATTCACCCCCCCCTCTATCAACGGCACCGGTCCTACAATTGGTATCAGAGCCAGACCACTCTTCACCTGACTAACCGCCGACAGAGCAAAGACGCCAGAAGTTGAGGGGGAGCCCAGGGGTGAATCAGGTATAATTGTTTAATGTCTGTTTTTAAATTTCATATTACATGTTTCACGTGCAGAGAGAGAGGACACTATAAAAATCAGTGCCCTACTCGTAAGACTCGTTCTTCACCGGCGACAAAAGACGTACCAGTACCAGGAGGCCGGAAGAACAAAGATCACATCAAATGTTTCAAGTGCGAAAAATACGGACACTACAAGAATAAATGTCCGACAAAGGTACGCAAAATTTACGTTCCGAAAAATTTTAAAATTCCTGCACTATCTTGTGTAAATAATTTAGGTAATTTTTCTGAAAAATTAAATTTTGTGAATAGTCAAGTTAATATTCTGCAAGACCAATTACAAAATATCGATAATGTTAAAATATCAAGAAACAACTGTTTAATCCTTAATGTTAATTCATTAATTTCTAAAATTAATCCTAATTTTAATTCTGAAAAATCTGATAATCTTGAGGATAATTTAGAAATTAAATCTGATAATCCTGAAGATAATTTAGAAATTAAATCTGATAACTCTGAATTCAAATTTAAAAATCTTAACGATAATTCTGAATTCAAATTTGAAAATCTTAAGGATAACGATGAGATTATTTATGAAAATCTTAAGGAAAATATTGAAAATATTTCTGAGGATAAAGATGATTTTTCTAAAAATATTACTGAGGAAAGTAGGGATGAAATTGTTTTAGATAATAGTTTAATTATTGCTTTAGATAATATAGAAGATTATTACAAAATATTAACTAGTGGCCCAAATTACTCCACCTATGTTGAGGATATTGAAGGATGTAACTTTGAGGATGATGAGGAAATTGAAATTAAGGCTATAGTTAATAAAATTCACAAAGATGCAAGCAAATCAGAATTGTTAGAGAAACTTGTAAAAATAAATAGAGAAGAAATAGTGGATGAGTCAGAAATTTTTGAAATAATGAAAATTATGAACTTAAACCCACAACTATTAATTAATCATTTCAACCTTAATTATTCCAGTTTGAATTAATTCTTAATTAGTTCAATTAAATCTTAATTAATTCAAATTCAAATTAATTCTTAATTAATTCAATTAATCCTTAATTAATTAATTTTTAACCTTAATTTTAAACTTTAATTAATCAATCCTTAATTAATTTAATTAATTCAACTTCAATTAATCCTTAATTAATTCAATTCCAATTAATTCTTAAATAACTTAAACTCGAACTAAATTAAATCTTGCCCAAACCACAACAATTAATTTAATAAAATTAAATATGTCAAAGTGGGTTGACATATTCGCGGGTTCACACGACATGTATCAAATCAGGAATTTGATACATCTTTAGATACTTAATTAAATATTTTGACTTGTTTGAATCATGCATTAATGCCATGAACATGCATATGCAATTTTCTTAAAATATATGTCATGTCATTCATGTTTAATTTTACGGTTATAGGAAAAAGAATAATTGAAACTTGATCAACCTAGTATTAGGTGGAGGTGAGATGATAATACGTTAGGGAAGTCGTTTGGTGGAACTAGCCGAAGCTACCGATTTAAAACCTAAGCTAGTTAGACCAAATTTTTTCAAGAAGTAATTTGAAAATGAATTTTCGATAAAAGGCTTTGTCAAGGAAAGGGTTGATGATCCAATAAGGCTACGGCCAAAGAAGGCCTTGTGTCTCGCCAAGACCTGGAAGCCGATTATCGAAAATCAAATTCACTTTAGTATTTGATAAATTTGAATCTAACACAAGTTTCAATTAAGTCTTAGATTTAACAATAAATTAAGAAAAATTATTCAAGCATCTCACAATACACCTATAAGGTAACCATGCTTGCTGTATTGAGACATCTAGAATGGGTGAGATGTTAAGGACTAATAAATTGAAGAATATTTTTCAAAACTGTTTTCAAAATTCTTAGGATATTTTTCTACAAATATATTTTCAAAATAGTGCTTTAACATAATAATGTTTTTATGAATTTCATGCTTGTCTGATTGCCAATATATTATATGTCTTCAAAAATTATATCTTTTTGAAAAATTATTTGACTCACACAATTAGACACAAGCCTCCTAGGACAACACTAAAGTTCCTTAAGGCACTTAGATAGAGTCAAACGGTGTCGGGTACAGGGGGAGTGGTTTATTCTTTCAATTTTCTTTCAAAAATTGTCCTTGAAAAATCACTGTCATTTAAAATGATTTTCGAAAACTGTGCTTTAAATGCTATTACTTATGTTTTTCGAAAAACTATGTCTGACAAATTACCTTCATTTCAAAATATGTTTCAAAATTTCAAAATACATTCTGAAAATTGTGCCTGTCTCTTTTGATTTTGATAAACCCTAAAGACACAGAGGAGGTCTACTTAATGATCTACAAGGATTCCGAGGATGTGTAAAATTTAGGGGGAGTCTAAATATAAATTATTTCTAACAAATATTATCTTTAACAATTATTTTTTGGAATTATTAGATAATTCTTTTGGTCTAAACCAAACCCTAAGGACTCAGAGGAAGAGTACTGGTCAACAAACTTCCTAGGACTGGGTCAAGTTTAGGGGGAGGTCAAATTAAAAGAATTATTGAATATTTCAAGGTGATATATTTTCATGCACGGTATTTTCAAATCCTTCTGAAAACATAAGTAATTTCCTTTCAAATACTATCATTTTAAATCATTCTCTTAAAAAATATTATTATTTTCAATTTTTTTTTCAATTTAAAATAATATTTTTCTTGAGTGTGGAAAAATTTTTAGGACACTTAAGGAAATGTCCTTGTAGTTAATAAGGTTTCCTAGGATTGTGTCAGACTGGAAAAGAAACCAAGTCAAGTAAAATATTATATTTTCAGAATGAGATTTCCTTAACATAAAATGCATAATATCTTTTAAAAATACTTAGATATTTCAAAAATTGCATAAGTGTTTTCAAAAGTACTTATATTGCATACTTGCATTTTTCAAGCTCAAAATATGTTTCAAAAAGTAGTTGCATTTTAAAATGTTCAAATTACTTGGTCAAAATATAATGCTTTCGAAAGTACTAATATTTTCAAGGTACTAATGCTCACAAAATGCAATTTTTTTTTTAAAGAGTACAAATATCTTTCAAGTATTAACATGTTTCAAAGAACAACTTTATCCAATCTCTTCAAAAGTGGAAAAGTGTCGAGTTTTTTTAAACATTTTTTTTCAAGTATTTTTCTAAAAATTGCACAAAATGCTTATGCTTATGTTTCAAGTGCACAAAATTCTTTCTGAGTAAAGATATACTTTCAAAAATTATACTAAGTACTTAGCTTTCAAAAATTTATACTAAGTATTTTCAAAAAGATCCAAATGTTTTCATTGTTGGTGCAAGTATGTTTGGTGATTTTTGATGTATGACAAAGGGGGAGAGGTGCGCTTAAGTTAGAAAAAAAAATTTCTCTCTTACCAAAGGATGAAAAAATCAAAATGTTTTTTAATCAAAGGGGGGAAGAGTGAGTGGAAGTTAGAAGTTTTCCCCAAAAGATCAAAAATGGTTTTCAAAATTTTTTATAGAGTGAGTGGAAGTTAGAAGTTTTCCCCAAAATATAAAAAATGGGGTTTCAAAATTTTTTATTTTATCCCAAGGTTTAGCCCTTTTATCCAACCTAACTTAAGATATTGTTAAATATCAAAAAGAGGGAGATTATTGGTGCAAGTTGCATCAGTGATGTCCTCCTCTGAATGTTTCATTGTTTAACAATATGCTTAAGTCAGTGATATATTGAATAAGGGAACGGTGAGTGAAGCAAACTGGACCAAGGTGAACCAAAGTCCTAGTTAACCTAGGCACGAAGTCTAGTTCGAAGAATTGGGCACGAAGTCCTGATCATGGATTGGGCACTAAGTCTTGGCCGAGGGCTGGGTACCTAAGACCTGACCGAGGGTTGGGCACGAAGTCCTGATCAAGGACTGGGCAAGAAGTCCTGGCCGAGGGTTGGGCACCGAAGACGTGGTTCGAGGAATTGGGCATGAAGTCTTGCCGAGGGTTGGGCACCGAAGTCCTGGACCTAGGGTTTGGGCACAAGTCTTGGTCCGAGGGATTGAGCAACATAGCTGAGTGATGACTAAGGTTATAAGTAGAGAAGGGTCGAGGTTCGGGCGTCTCGAGATTCGAGAGTATCGGAGGCTAAGCAAAAGTCCACCTGAATGGACTGGGTGGCAACCGTCTCCCGAGAGGAGTAGGTTGAAGGCATGTTCCCGGGGGTGGGAACTTGCGTCGGTTCGACCTAGGGTTTCGTGGAAATCCGAAGTCATAACCAAGTCCTTAAGGTTAAGATTATCTACTTGTTTGTCTTGTGTTTGTGTATCTTGCAGGTACCTAAAACTGAAGAGAAAGCAAGCAAACAAACATAAAGAGGTTGAAAAACAGCTTCCCGGGCGCCCCCATTGATACAGGCGCCCCCATTGATACAGGCGCCCCTATTGACTCAGGCGCCCCCATCGATACAGGCGCCCCCATCAATACAGGCGACCTATATGGCAGGTTTATCAGCTTTGCGAGTTCAGCGTGAGGATAAGCTTTGACCAAGCCCTTTGGGGCGCCCCGGTGATCACAGGCGCCCCAATAAAGCCTATAAAAGGGGCTTCAACCCCAAGGCTCAAGAAAAAACTTCCAAGACTCATTCTAAGCTTCCCAAGTGACGACAAAGCGCTAACGACGAAGCTCTGCGACCAGGAGGCTCCAGGAGGAAGTGCGCGACACTTCTGAGGTCCAGATCGGCCGAGTTTCAAATCTTGTTTGTTCGGTTTTCTTTTATTATTCCACACTCAATTTACTATATTTCTGATTGTAATTATTGCATTGTAAGACGGGTTTCTCCGCCTCCGGAAAGTCCGGAAAGGAGACCATTAGTGGATGGGCGTTCCCGTGCATAGGCCTTGGATGTACTGACCCTGGGGGTCGGGAACCAAGTAAAAAATCCCACGTGCAATCTGTGTTGTTGTCTGTTTTCTTCATTCTGTATATTTTCCGCTGCACTAACTCTGAGTCTAGAACGAAGATCCGAAAGACGATTTCCGTGAGAAAGATTTACGGTCGATATTCACCCCCCTCTATCGACGGCACCAATCCTACAATTTTCTCTTCTATCTCTTATGTGCTAGAAATCCAAATGGCTCAAGGTGAAGGCTACAACAATGCTTGTCCCTTGATGTTTTACGGGGAAGACTTTTCCTACTAGAAAAGAAGGATGGAGGTCTATTTGAAGACTGATATGAACTAGTGGTTTGACTTACAGATTGGATACTCATCGCCAATGGATGAAGGAGGCAATCTTACACTAAAACCTGACAAGTGGGACATGGAGATGAAGAAGAAGGCATAAATAGAATTCAAGGCCCAAAACACCCTTTAGTGCAAGCTGACGAAAGATGAGTTGAACTGGATTGGTCTAACCGAAAGCGCGAAGGAACTCTGGGACAAATTCATCAAGCTGAATGAAGGAACAGACGATGCAAAGGTAATAAAATGAGACTTGCTATTAAATAGGTTATTTAACATAAAAATGTAGGATGGAGAAACGACAAATCAACTTTATGCTCAGATCAAGGAGATAATGAACGGGCTCCACCTGATTGGACATCATCCAGTTAATTGGGATGTAATAAGGTATGCACTCAATACGTTCTCATAGAATACATTGTGGGCATCTATTATAGATGCCTACAAAATTTTAAGGAATCTTTCTGTTGATGCAGTCTGACCCGATTGTTGTTTTGGTGTTGACACCGATTTAAGTTTGTTTGAGTGAATTCAGATTAAGTCTTGGTCGGGGACTGGGCACGAAACCCTAGTGAGTGAAGCTAGGTTGAATGAAACCCCGGTGAGTGAAGCCGGGTCCTGGTGAGTGAAGCCAGGTGACGAAAATCCCGGTGAGTGAAGCCGGGTCCTGGTGAGTGAAGCCAGGTGACTGAAATCCCGGTGAGTGAAGCCGGGTCCTGGTGAGTGAAGCCAGGTGAATGAAATCCCGGTGAGTGAAACCGGGTCCTGGTGAGTGAGGCCAGGTGAAGGAATCCCCCGTGAGTGAAGCCAGGTGAAGGAAACCTCGGTGAGTGAAGCCGGGTGACCGAAACCCTTGTGAGTGAAGCCAGGTCCTAGTGAGTGAAGCTAGGTTAAATGAAGTCCCAGTGAGAGAAGCTGGGCACGGAGTCTTGGTTCGGGGGACTGAGCATGAGTCAGAGAAGGCTAGGGAGCCTGTTCTATGGACTTAGAGTTGAATTGGGAGTTGCTGGATCGGTCTGGTGACCGATCAGGGAGTTGGCACGAACTCCCTGTTGTGGATCGGTCTGGTGACCGATCCAGAGAAGTCTGATCGGGCTGGTGACCGATCAGGGAGAGCACAAAAAGGTTTCTGCTTGACCTCTGATCGTTCAGGTGAACGATCAGAGAGAGATCAGTAGGTTTCTGTGAGAAACTCGGATCGGACGCTTGACCGATCAAAGTGTCACGACACTGCTCATCCCGACCGATCAGGAAGGCTCCTGATCGGTCAAGGAGTGACCTGATCGTCACCAGACCGATCAGGGCATAACCTGATCGGTCAGGTGACCGATCAGGAGTGTATTTCCTGCGGAGTGTGGCTAGCAAACTGCTGGATCGGTCTGGTGACCGATCCCTGATCTGTGATCGGTCTGGTGACCGATCAGGGTCAGTTCGCGATTCCTCTATTCCCACTTTGGACCAATCAGGCTAGAGCCTGATCGTTCAGGGATACCTCTGATTGGTCTGGTGACCGATCAGGATCATCATTGATCGGTCTGTGGACTGATCAGTAGCTGAACTTTAATTTGAAATCGCTGTCAGATGCACTGATCGCATCTGTTTTCTCTGTGTTTTCTCTGATACACTGTCGATTTCGTTTGATATGCTGTGCTAATCTTCTGTTGGAGTGTGCAGACATTACAGGGATGATTTAAGCCAAGGAGAAGAGTCAATGGTGACTTTTACCATGGCAGGTTTGTCCGTTTCCTATTTCCAGGTCTCAACGGCTTCTGACGCGCGGCTGGCAACTGACGGAGGCTCAGTTGAAGAGGTCTTCAAGGACTGAGTGCTCAGGGAGTCAGGGGTCAGGCTGAGTTCAATGGATGCTGATGGAGCTTGGCGATGGGAGCAGAAGCTTAAGACGAAGCTGGAAGCAGAGGAGCGGAACAAGAAGAACAGACAGAAAACTGAGGAGTTTGGCTGGGTTGTTTGTGTGTGCTCTCTGTTGCTTCGTGCTTAAGTGTTCTTGCTATATCCTTGTGAGCGTTTCCTTCTATTGTCTCGTGAGTTTAACTTGTATCATATGGAGACTTGCTGTGGAGAGGTTTCTCCACCGAGAAGGAGGCGCTGTTATATCCGGGTTCACCGGGGCTTGATCTGCCGACGATCAAGGGATCACCCACCTCACGGGCACGCCAAGGAATAGGGGCAAGTTATCCCCAAACCTTGTACATCGCTGTGTTAGTGTCTGTGTGGTTTGCTTTCTTTGCTTGTGTTTTTGTTTCTATCTTTCTGCATTTCTTCCGCTGCTGCTAACCCTCATCACAGAAGATTTCAAAAGAAGCTAAGTTTTGTGTCTGGCTACATTCACCCGCCCTCTATAGCCATCCAAGCACCAACAAGTGGTATCAGAGCTTGGGGCTCTGTTTAAACGACTTAACATCCGAGAGTCAACAAGATGGCGATGGGAGGTGAAGGGTTCAGTACAAACAGACCTCCATTCTTGGATGGGGCTGATTTTTCATATTGGAGGTCAAGAATGGAATTTTATTTGAAGACAAACATGTGCATGTGGTTCTCAGTCAAGGAAGGTTTCTCCCCACCAAAGGATTCTGAGGGAAAAGATCTAGACTTCTCAATGTGGTCGGCTGAGCAAACTCGCAAGGGAGAAGCCGATGCCAAAGCTGTGGTCACCCTGCAATGCGGGATGACCAAGGAGGAGTTGATCAAGGTGGGGCCTTTCACAAGTGCTAAAGACCTATGGAGCAAGCTCATTGAGCTCCATGAAGGCACTCAAGATACCTGGAGTGCCAAGAAGGACCTCCTTCTCAGCCAACTTCAAAACCATTCCATGGAAGAAAATGAAAATGTAAGTGAACTCCATGGAAGATTCAAAGAGATCCTCAACGGCTTGCATTCCATCAATGAAAAGGTAGAAAACTAAGATCTTGTAAGGTATGTCCTTAAATCTTTCCCTAGGAATACCTTGTGGTCATCCATGGTGGATGCCTACAAGGTATCTAAGGATCTTTCAATTATTAAGTTAGAAGATTTGTTTTGTGAAATGGAACTACATGAGATCTCTAACCAAAGCCCCAAGGAGAAAGGTGTAGCTTTTGTGGCAGGGGACCGAAGGAAGAAGAAGGAGAAGAAGAAGAAGAAGGAAAAGGAGGAGGAGAGCTACTGTCACGTGACCTTCATGGCCTTACAAGAGTCAACCAAGGAGAGTGATAACGAATCAAGGAGCTCCTCCGCGCCTTCATCATCTTCGGATGATGAAGAGGTAATCTCTCCGGAGTTAGATAAATGCTATAGGACAATAGCATGTTTAACTAAGTTGTTAAAGAAATCTAAGATCAAAGCTAAGTTATTGAAATTAGAAGTAGAGGAATTGAAAACCTCTAAGGATGAGGTAACTAACGATTTGCATAGTGAGTCTCTTAAGGATGAAAACAAGACCCTAAGGAGCGAAATTGAAAACCTCAAGAATATTCTTGAGAAGTTTTCAACTAGCTCTAAAACCTTATACATGATACTAAATTCGCAAAAAGCGGCTTACAACAAGGTTGGTTTAGGTTACCAACCTAAAGAATCAAGTTTCATGTCATTGATGTCTAGAACCCAATTTAGATCACAAGATGATTCTAGGGTTCAAAAAGATAGAAAGAAATTGACTAAGGTATAGGTGCCTAAGTCCTTCATTGTTGATGCATTAGGTCTCAAAATTTGGGTACCTAAAACTTCTATCTTTAGAATTGTATAACTTTGATTGAGGGGGAGCCTCTATCAACATGGGTTGTTGATAGTGGGTGCTCCAAACAAATGATCGAGGGGTATTATTTTTGGATACAAATTTAATATGTAAACTTGCTTTGGGTTGATGATACAAACTTGAATTAGGACTATGAATTGCCTAGAATGTTTAGCTTCATTATTGCAAGTTTGAGGTTCCTGAGGTCTAAGTTAGAATAATAGTTTTTTTTTTAAAAAAAACTTATGACATATCTTTGGCTTGAGTTTCCCTCAATATTTTTGGAGATCAACCTAGTTGAGTATGCTATGATTTTCTTGTATGTGTTTCACAACATGAATGTATTATGCCAACAAGAAGAACTCATAGTTTGTGATGATTATTATCAAAAATCTCACAAGGCATCACCAAACAAACAACATGAGCTTCCAAAATTCATTAGTTAAAGTTCTATGATTAGTACCTTCTTTGTGTCAAACTAAATCAACGTTCTAGGACTTAGGATATATATAAAAGTATCCCCAACATCTAGCTCATGATATTGAGGTTCATCATGTTTTTCGGAATCATGTTTTAAACATTGTGCTTTACTCTCAAGTTATATTAAATGTGTTATTCATGAGTATTAATTTTCTGCTCAAATGATTGTATGCATACCTACTTTGGAAGTTTGATACAAACCTGACATAATCATACTAGAAACATACTAATACATACCTGACAGACAAATTTAGGGATTATGGACTTAATACATATCTTAAACAAATTTGAACATGCCTGTTTTTAAGATGTTTACACAACATTTTCCCTTGATGTAGAGAAATATATTTTGATTAAGGGAACCCTTAGAATCAAAGTAATCAAATCTGATTGTATTAGAGTTTGAAAGATGTGGTTGAAACGCAGAGTTTCTGAAATGATTCAAAAACTCTCCTGATCAGAGATCTGATCGGTCCATAGACCGATCAGGGATCCTCCTGATCGGTCCCATGACCGATCAGAGGTCCTTTTGATCGGTCCGGTGACCGATCAGATGAATTTTGAAGGATCAGACCCATTATCAGGGTACTTTGAAATGATCAATCAGGATCAAAGAACATGGAACATACATTACATCCTGATATGATTCTGATCACTCCAAGAACATACTTGATCATTCATTAGTACAAACCTGATCCTAATTTGATACAAATTTGTTCTGAAATTCAGAAAAACTCTTGATTCGATGAGGAGTAGATTTAAGACTGATTTGAACTAAACCCAAACCTGTGTTGGAATTTTCAAAATTCATAAGAAAGGGTTGGTTGAATCATGACTTTGGTTCCTTGATGAGGAATAACTTTTAATCAAGAAACTCATGTCGTGTTTCAGAAATTTTTCTGAAATACCTATTGTCTACACCCATGTGGTCGAATGAGTTTTGAATTGATTAAACATGTTCCTGGAAATTTCAATTGTTAATGCAGTCTGATCTTGAACGAATCAGAGTTACAAAAATTTTTCTGAAAACTGGTCGTTCATAGATATACCAGAAATTTTTTTGTATCAATCATCAATGGATCCGATCGGTCAAGGAGACGAATCAGGACTATGTGTCGGATACAACTGCATTCCCTACTTGTCATATGGAGCATATACGTGTTTGACCATGATACATTTATATGCCTCTCATATGCAATTCAAAAATTATCCTTTGATTATTTTGGATTTGGGGAGAGACCCTTGATTAAGGGGGAGGTATGATTAAACTTAACAACCAGTCTACACCCTTTTCAGTGTTTGACAAAGGGGGAGAGAATGGTTGATTAAGTTTAGGTTGTGTTATTGTAGGGGGAGGATTTTGATTCCCTTACGATGATTGAATTGATTTCAATTGATCATTAACACCTAAACTTAAATCGGGTTGTCAAACAACAAAAAGGGGGAGATTGTTGATGCAGTCTGACCCGATTGTTGTTTTGGTGTTGACACCGATTTAAGTTTATTTGAGTGAATTTAGATTAAGTCCTGGTCGGAGACTGGGCACGAAACCCTAGTGAGTGAAGCTAGGTTGAATGAAACTCCGGTGAGTGAAGCCGGGTCCTGGTGAGTGAAGCCAGGTGACGAAAATCCCGGTGAGTGAAGTCGGGTCCTGGTGAGTGAAGTTAGGTGACTGAAATCCCGGTGAGTGAAGCCGGGTCCTGGTGAGTGAAGCCAGGTGAATGAAATCCCGGTGAGTGAAGCCGGGTCCTGGTGAGTGAAGCCAGGTGAAGGAAACCCCGATGAGTGAAGCCTGGTCCTGGTGAGAGAAGCCAGGTGAAGGAAACCTCGATGAGTGAAGCCGGGTCCTGGTGAGTGAAGCCAGGTGACTGAAATCCCGATGAGTGAAGCCGGGTGACCGAAACCCTTGTGAGTGAAGCCAGGTCCTAGTAAGTGAAGCTAGGTTGAATGAAGTCCCAGTGAGTGAAGTTGGGCACGGAGTCTTGGTCCGTGGGACTGAGCACGAGTCAGAGAAGGCTAGGGAGCCTGTTCTCTGGACTTAGAGTTGAATTGGGAGTTGCTGGATCAGTCTGGTGACCGATCAGGGAGTTGGCACGAACTCCCTGTTGTGGATCGGTCTGATAACCGATCCAAAGAAGTCTGATCGGTCTGGTGACCGATCAGCGAGAGAACAGAAAGGTTTCTGCTTGACCTCTGATCGTTCAGGTGAACGATCAGAGAGAGATCAGTAGGTTTCAGGTGAACGATCGGACGCTTGACCGATCAAAGTGTCGCGACACTGCTCATCCCGACCGATCAGGAAGGCTCCTGATCGGTCACCAGACCGATCTGGGCACAACCTGATCAGTCAGGTGACCGATCAGGAGTGTATTTCCTATGGGGTGTGGCTAGCAAATTGCTGAATCGGTCTGGTGACCGATCAGGGTCAGTTTGCGATTCCTCTATTCCCACTTTGGACCGATCAGGCTGGAGCCTGATCGTTCAGGGATACCTCTGATTGGTCTGGTGACCGATCAGGATCATCATTGATCGGTCTGTGGACCGATCAGTAGCTGAACTTTAATTTGAAATCGCTGTCAGACGCTCTGATCGCATCTATTTTCTCTGTGTTTTCTCTGATACACTGTCGATTTCATTTGATATGCTGTGCTAATCTTCTGTTGGAGTGTGCAGACATTACAAGGATGATTCAAGCCAAGGAGAAGAGTCAATGGTGACTTTCACCATGGCAGGTTTGTCCGTTTCCTATTTCCAGGTCTCAACGGCTTCTGGCGCGCAGCTGGCAACTGACGGAGGCTCAGCTGAAGAGGTCTTCAGGGACTGAGTACTCAGGGAGTCAGGGGTCAGGCTGGGTTCAGTGGATGCTGATGGAGCTTGGCGATGGGAGCAGAAGCTTAAGACGAAGCTGGAAGCAGAGGAGCGGAACAAGAAGAACAGACAGAAAACTTGAGGAGTTTGGCTGGGTTGTTTGTGTGTGCTCTCTGTTGCTTCGTGCTTAAGTGTTCTTGCTATATCCTTGTGAGTGTTTCCTTCTATTGTCTCGTGAGCTTAACTTGTATCATATGGAGACTTGCTGTGGAGAGGTTTCTCCACCGAGAAGGAGGCGCTGTTATATCCGGGTTCACCGGGGCTTGATCTGCCGACGATCAAGGGATCGCCCACCTCACGGGCACGCCAAGGAGTAGGGGCAAGATATCCCCGAACCTTGTACATCGCTGTGTTAGCGTCTGTGTGGTTTGCTTTCTTTGCTTGTGTTTTTGTTTCTATCTTTCTGCATTTCTTCCGCTGCTGCTAACCCTCATCGCAGAAGATTTCAAAAGAAGTTAAGTTTTGTGTCTGGCTACATTCACCCCCCCTCTATAGCCATCCAAGCACCAACACTTTCTAAATTAAAACTCAATGAATTATTTTACGAATTAGAATTGCATGAGCAGACTAACGCCAAACCTGTCGAGAAGGGTATAGCTTTATTTATAGGATCTTCAAAAGAGTCTAAGTCAAGAAACAGAACCAAGGATGAATTTGAGAGAGAGTCAGACCTGGACTCAGAAGATGAAGAATACCTAGTGAACTTGGTATGAAAAATGTTCACCAGGAAGAAAAAGAAATTCACAAAGACGGGCATACAAAAAAGTGATGAAGCCCTCTACAGTGACTCCAAGAGCAACATCACCTGCTTCGACTGCAACAAGAAGGGGAATTTCAAGTAGAAATGCCCAAACAAGAAGGAGTAGCCTAAGAAGACAAAGAAGAAGAAAGCTCTTCAGGCAACCTGGGAGGAGACCTCATCGGATGACTTGAACGATGAACCCTCGAAGCAATCCAGCTACCTCGTACTGATGGCGACCGGACCCGAATCAGAATCTGAGCAAGACGAAGAGTTCGAGTACGAGTTGAGCCATGAGCCCACAGTCTTTTCCGACGGCTCAACTGAGGAACAAAACTTACTTAACGCTAAATTCTTTAAAAGTATTTCATATTTAAATAAGAAATTATCTGTATATGAAACTAGCGTTGATCTTCTCCTTAATGAAAATCAAGATCTTAAGGAGCAAATTATGACATGCAAATCTCTTGAACAAACTTAACTTGAAAAATCTGTTCAAATTGGAAAACTTAATAAAGAAAACTCCACCTTTAAAGGTAAAGTTCAAAACCTTAAGGATTTACTAGAAACTTTCACAACAAGATCCAAGAATCTTGACCTAATTCTTAGATCTCAAAAAGGAGTCTACAATAAATCCAGAATCAAATATAAATCAAGATCAACTAACAGATCTTTTATCTCCTTTGCCCACCCACAAAAGAACTAGAGAAAAGCGTAGGTCCTTAAAGCTTACTAACAAAGCATATAGGGCAAAATCAATACTATGCCCCCAAAAGGGCATTCACTTTATTATCCCAAAACACCCAACCTATGATTCAGGGGGATAGGCTCTAAATTAGTTGGTATCTCAAAATCAACCTTTACCCATTAAGGTACTTAGGAATAGATAATTCAGGACTAAGTCTTAACTTAAAAAGATTAAGGACTAGTACTAAGTTCTCTGATACAGTCAAATTGGAAAGTCCTGACTAGGCACGTGGTTACTTCTAATGATGTTTAGGTGACTAGCCATAGCCTGGGAGTTTATCCAAGGATGCTCGCTTAAGGAGCTCAAAGCTATACTTAAGCAAACTCAAGTTAAGATGACTCCAGACAATTTGACTTAAAATCATCTCACATAATTATAGGATTACCTTGGTTGATAACTTTAAATCGGGTGAGATGATTAGGAACAACAAAATTCAAATTCTTGTTTGATGATACCTTAATTCAACTTTAACTTAATTAAAATTCAACTTTAATTTAACTTTAACTTAATTAAAATTCAACTTTAACTTAATTAAAATTCTACCTAATTCTACTTTAACCTAATCAAAATTCTACTTTAATTCAATTTTAACGTAATTAAATTCTAATCTAATTTAATCTTAACTTAATTAAAACCATACCTTAATTCAATTTTTACCAAATTGAAATTTTAATAAAAAACTCAAACCAAATTATTTTCAACCTCATATTTTTTTCTTAAAAATAACTTCATTTTTTAAAAAAATTAATTTCAAAAATTCAATTTCAGTTTTTAAAATTAATTTCAAAAACTTAACTTCATTTTTTTCTTAAAAAATAATTTCAAAAAATCAACTTCATTTTTTTAAAAAATTAATTCCAAAAATTCATCTTATTTTTTTTAAATTCATTTCAGAAATTCAACATCATTATATTTAAAAAATAATTTTAAAAATTCAACATCATTTTTTTTAAAAAACATTCAAAAATTCAACTTCATTTTTAAAAAAAATAATTTAAAAATTCAACATCATTTTAAAAAAAATTAATTTCAAATATTCAACATCCTTTTTAAAAAAAAATAATTTAAAAAACTCAACTTCATTTTATTAATAAATTAATTTCAAAAATTCAAATTCATTTTTTGAAAAAATTAATTTCAAAAATTCAACTTCATTTTTTTACTTAAAAATTAATTTCAAAACTTAACTTTAATCTTTTTTTAATAAAACTAAAAATATCAAAATTTAACTTTAATAATTTTTCTTACTTAAAAATCAATTTCAAATTAATCTTTAATTAAAATCCTGATTTTTGAAACTTTAACTTTAATTCCTCAGTAAAAAAAAGCTTAAAAATTTAGCATTAATTTTAATTAAGATCTTCAATTAATTTTAAAACCTTATTGCAATTAATTTCACTTAGTCAAAATTTCAACCTTGATTTTTTTATTTTTTATTTTAAACTTAATTTCATTTAAATTTTTTATAATTCCATAAAGTCAACAACATTTCATCCCTAATCGAAAAAAGGCCAAACAAAAGCCCCTCATATCAGTCGAGGCACCTCCCATGCACGTCAGAAGGAATCCCGCCCGAATAATCTAAGGCACCTCAGAATAAAATAGAGAAGCCTCACTTGATAACTAAGGTGCCTCAAGACTAAATTGAGGCACCTCAGTTCATGAAAAAGTAGAAAACCAGCCAAACCTTTGTTTTTTTCTGTTGAAACCCTTGATTCCTCACTTTTTCCTCTTCTCAGCCGACAAAGGCACCTTCCTAGTGAGATCTCTTGCCAAATTCTCAATCATAGCCCTAAAAAATGCCTCCTAGGTAAATTCTAACCCTTAGATCTAGTTTCCTTCAAACATATTCATAATATATTGCTTGTTCTTACAATTGTCTATGGATTGGTTGTTATATGATTAAATAGGAAGAAGCAGATCCTAAATCTGCCAACCACTAGCATGAGGGATGCACCTCTATGGACAATAAATTCTCCAATGAGTGACTGAGAATTAGGCATTTAGAACATACCTTTGTCCCCCCTTAAGTTTAGATGCCTAAACCAATCCTACTTCAATAGCTACTGTTTAGAGCTAGTTGTGATTTTTGAGTACTATAAGCTGAACTGACTATTGTATTATAGTAATCCTATGACTTGACTTTCTGTTCTCAATTTTACAATAGTTTGATAAGAGTTGATGACTTGGCATACTCCACTAGAGTCGTTGGGAGGGACTTTACATTTTCTCCCATAGTCCTGCTTAGGGCTTAGGACATCCACCTATCCCTTCCTTTGCTACTCCAGTAGGGAGTTTCCATTTGGTGAGCCTTACTCACATATTACTTTGGATACCATATATATATATATATATTTTTAGGGTAGACAGGACTCCTACGGTGATTGACTTTAGGTCACTATCCTTAGATTCTATATAGGGTTCTCACTGTCTGTATTTTGCCTGTCACATCTCGAGATGTGTTAACCATCATCCGTCCCATTCCTTTTTTCATTATCCCCTATGATAGAGACTACACATTGACATAGCTTCCCAGATTTTCCACAATATAATCCATGTATTAGACATTATCACAAAGAAGAGAGTCCATATGTCCTACTGCCACATCTTGACAACCCTATTCGAAGCTATATGTATTTACATCTCCTAGCGTTCACTCACTCCACTGAGTAAGTATGATTTTATAAGTCAGCGACTTATGTCCTAAGCCTAGATAGTGGTCAATGCTTAGGGGGCTTTTTCTTGGAGAGGTGGTGCTCCTCCTATCGAACCTATTGAGCCAGCTGTAGCAGCTAAGCAGGTAGTTGATCAGCCAACCGCCACAGTCGAGCAGGCAAATGAGGAGGCAGATGAGGAGGATTCTGACATCACATTTCTAGATCTTTATGGATCCGACTTCACTAGGTCCGTCGAGCAACGACTTACTCGACTCGAGGAGTCCTCACTCTCGATTCGGCAATCTATTTCCAACCTTTGCGAGGAGGTCCAAGGTGTAGTTGTCGGATTTCATAAGGAGGTTCGAGATTCAGTCATCGGGCTTCACACTCATATCACTACCGAATTTTACAGGATGGAGAACCTAGTTCACTCACTTGTTCCTCCACCTCCACCTTCCCTGGCGAGGCCTAGTTATTCCTAATAGACTTTGGCTAATTTTGTGTTTTGAAACTATGGTTGCACTTTAGGCATTCACTGTCTTGAGTTTGCTATTATATTTTGGTTGTGTTGTGATACTTGCTAGATATCTTACTTTATGCATCTAAAAAATGTGACTTATCTAGATTGGATCCTTTACTTAGTCTATTTAACTGCATGCGTGAAAATTTTTTTTTGAAACTTTATTTGAATTTTCAAACTTAACAATTTTTAGTATGAAATATTATCTTTAATCTCTTGACAATTACCTTGGAATATTGTTTTTTTTTTTTGAACTAAGTTGGTTCGAGGGAACATTACGATTAAAATTTATTTTCTATGAAAAATTTCCTTGCTGAAAATTTCTTTTTATACTTGAAAATTTTTGTCTTTTCAAAGTATGTTTTGAAAAATAAGATATTTTTTAACCTACTCTTGAAAAATTATCTTAGTGATTTTGAAAATAATTAGTTTTTAAAATTCATTCGTAATTTGCTTAATTTTTGAGACCTACTTGGACATATATTTACTACTTTTATGCATTCCCCTTTTATACTTGTAACATAATTTTTGAAAAATGCTTAAGGTGTTTTATGAACTATTTTATGATGTGCTTAAGGATACTTGGAAAAAAAATTTTTTTACTAGTAGAAAATTACTTTTTAAAATTATCTTTCTCTACTTAAAATCTATTTTTCAAAAAAATATATATCTTTTATTCAAAGGTCTCAAATTTTTGAAAAGTTATTTTTTCGCTTAAAATTATTGTCTCTCCCCTATAATATAAATCGAATGCCAATTCTTTTATATAGTCTCTATCTTTGGATTTTGGTTGAAAAAAATACTTAATTTACAATTTTTAAACTTTGACAAAATTTTAATTGCAATTTGTCTAGAAATCATCTTACTATAATATTCATTTTGCTTTAGAATGAGTCTAAGTTTAGATGTTAAGACTTTAAGACTAAGTTTTTCATAGCCTTTGTTGAAGATGAGATTTCAGTGATCTGAGGCCCCTTAGGTTGGATCCAAGGAGCCTCAGTTGGGAACTAAGGAGCTTCAAAGTGGATCTAAGGCACCTTCCAGAGGATAAGTAGCGAGAATACGGGCTTTAGATTAAGGATTTAATTTTCTTGATATAAGGCGCCTCAGTTGGAAACTAAAGCGCCTCATATACCCTTTATAAGGGTGTCTTGCCGAGAGCTTCAAAACATTCATTCTAATCACTTCTTGGCTCCGCATTCAAGCTTTCGTGATCTTTACTTCCTTGTCTTCCTTTTGCGGCCCTGCCTCAACTCGATTACATCTGATTGCTACTAGAAGATTGACGGCAACACACGAGCCAATCAACATTCTACAAAGTGTTGGTAACGAAGTTAATGCTTTGTCTACTTGTACTTAATTCATACTAAGTAGGAAGTGTAGGATTCTTACAATTCTTACCTCTCTGTACTCAATCAATCTACCAAGAGTTTACCTATAGAGGATATTAATGGATTATCCATCGGAAAGGTCCAAGGGATTGGGCCTTGTAGTAGGAGTCGCAGAAGGCTCCCAAGCAAGTAAAACTGACTTGTGTTTGTGTGCTTGTTTGCTTTTTATTATTTTCCACTACGTTCACTCACGTTTTATTGAAACTAAAAAAGCAATATTTTTAAGTCATGTGATTCATCCTCCCCTCTCATGTGCCACGATCCTATAAGTGGTATTGGGTTAAGGGTTTTAGGTTAAAACTTGGGAGACTAACAACATTTCTAACTTAAGGTACTCTCTCCCCCTTTGACACACATTAAAAAAAGGCAAGCCAAAAATATTAAGTATAAATCTTGCACCAACAATGTGATTTTTCAAAATACTTAGAATTTTTAAATAACAAGCAATATTTTTAAAAACCTTTTTAATGAAAAGACTTGTTGAGGCAATCTGTGATCCGGAATGATCATGTGTTTTGATGTTTGGGCAAAGGGTTTAAGTTAGACTTTCTCTTGTGTACTAATATGTGTATGTGAGTGTGCGGGTTGTACAGGTTTACACATATTGACTTGGCTGGACGACTTCGATATGGTAAAGGGTTGTATGGAGACAAGCTGGAGGCTTGTGTGCACCCGAGGGACCTGATATAGCGGGGATGATGAGCCAAAGGGCGCGGACTTCAAGGCGTACGTGAAGGATGACATGGAGATAAGCTGGAGGCTTGTGTGCATCCGAGGGACGAGGGCCGAAGATGAAGAGGGCGCGAAGGCAATAGTCAAGGCTGCTGGTGAAGAGTCAGCTGAGGCAAGGGACAAGAGCCGAGGGAGGAGGACTCCAAGGGCAATTCGGGAAGTGGACTTCAAAGGGCACACGTGAAGGGTGGCATGGAGGCTAGTCGAGTACTTGCATGCGCATCCGAGGGACGACAACTGATGGAAGTGGACTTCAAGGGGCAAGCAAAAGGAGTGGACCTGAAGGCACGCGTGGAGGAGGGTCAAGAGAGTGAGTAAGAGTGCTGTTGTAAGCTGGGCAGTCGACTGGGGGTTGTCCAGTCGACTGCTAAAACTCACAGTAGATTCTGGACCCTAGACTAGTCGACTGCCATTTTGGCAGTCGACTGGTAAGTCACCAGAATTCGAACGTTGGGATGTCAACAGTCGAATCTGAGTGGTGGCAGTCGACTGCCCTGGGACCAGTCGACTGCTACCGGGTTTCCAGCCTGAGTTCTATTTAAAGAGGACTCGGTTAGGGCTGATTTTCTTGACGAATCTTGTCTTGGTTAAAGACAAGATAGTAGTCTTTGTGCTCAGAGGTTTGCTTGGTTCTATGGCGAGGTTTCTCCACCCACAAGGAGCGACGAGGGCTAGCTGGAGGTTATCCGGGGAGTGATCCACCGACGGATTCTTGGATTAGTCACCCGTCCAGGGTGGATACCAAGTAAATAGGTTTGTTAGCAGTGCCTTCTTTGTTGTTTGTGTTTATTATTATTGTTTTCCCTTGCGCACACTAACAACGTAGGAAGAACGAGCCAAAAATCGCTATTCACCCCCCCTCTAGCGTACGAAACAATCCTAACAATTGGTATCAGAGCAAGGACCGCTCTTGATCGGACTAACCGCCGAGAGAGCACACGCTAGAGGAAAATGGAAGGAGAGGGTCCGCTAGGATGGGATATCTGGATTCCACCTTCGTACGACCGCGACGATTTCGCTTATTGGAAAGGTAAAATGTCATATTTTCTAATGACAAATATCGAAGATTGGATGTGTGTAGAAATAGGCTTCGATTCTCCCAAGGACAAAAAGGGAAGGACTCTTAAGAAGAAGAAGTGGACCAAGGAGCAAATTCATCAATCCGAAATCAATAACAAGGTAATCAAAATGTTAATCAATTTAATACCTAATGACATTTTGGATAGGATTGGTGAGTATGGGGATGCTAAGGAATTGTGGAGCAAGCTAGTAGCGCTCCATGAAAACCCTACACGAGCAGAAGAAGAGCCAAAGGAAATCGATTCAGTGGACCAAGAAAAAGGAAAAGAAACAGAAGTGTCCACATCCACAAGTAAAGGAGAAGAAGAGAGTGAGAGGGCTTCCTCCTCAAGAGAAGAAGAGGAGGTATCGATTTCGAGAATTGAGGGGGAGGAGAGACCCTCAACCATACCGGATCAAGAGGAGACATCCACATTATCAAAAGTTGAAGAAGAAGCTCCAACCTCCACCAAAGCAAGAGCCAAGGACCATATCACATGCTTTGGGTGTAATGAAAAGGGGCACTACAAGGACAAGTGCCCGAAAGGTAAAAAGGAGGTAAAATCTACACTCATTTCAAATTCTTTTAAATCTAACATGAGCTATAGGAATGAAGGAGCCCAAGAAAAGAAAAAGAAAATCTGATGCTTCACGTGTGGAGAGCTAGGGCACTACCACACCAAGTGCCCTAGAAAAGGAGAATTAAAGAAAATGGAGCATTTGAGAAGATGGGAGAAGGAGGAAAAGAAGAAGCAAAGATCACATCAAGGAGGGACTACAAGACTAAGGGAGGTAATCCCTAACTCTAGATTTAAATGCAACTCAAATTCTAGTTCCTCCATGAATGTTAAAAATAGAATCAATCACTCATCCATGCATGCTAACATTCATGAAAAATGCTTAATGGTGCATAATTTTGGTTTCAAATATAATGATAGGACTAGGGTTAACAAGGTAGATCAAAACCCTAGGAAGAGCATGCATAATGATAGAGCCAAGACCTCAAGATTTAAGGATCATGGCACTAATCCCAAGAAGGGAAGGAATGTGCCTAGAAAGGAGGTTCGGCCTAGGAATGTCCAAGGTGGACATATGGGTTCTAGGGTTAGAACTCTAGAAAGGGAAAATCAAGCCTTGAGGGCAAGGCTTGATACATTAAAAAAGGCCCTAGAAAGATTCACGGTTGGATCTAAGGGCTTAGATATGGTGTTGGGTGGCCTAAACCGTACCAATGAT
This sequence comes from Boesenbergia rotunda, assembly GCA_024364735.1. Classification (NCBI taxonomy): domain Eukaryota; kingdom Viridiplantae; phylum Streptophyta; class Magnoliopsida; order Zingiberales; family Zingiberaceae; genus Boesenbergia; species Boesenbergia rotunda. Next base: position 199,552 of record JAGFNQ010000081.1, on the reverse strand, counting down.
AGATCGGGTCTAGGATACTGATCTAAGGTCTCCCATGCCAAGGAAAAGAGATATGCTAGGATAGCATATGATTATGGCAAGAAGGGGGAGTCCAAAAATGACAAGGGGATGTCATTTAAAGGAAAAAAGAAGGACTTAACCAAAGACGAGGTGTCTAAGGTTAAGAGTGTCAAGTTTGTAGGCCAAGAGTCACCGGTGGAACACCGATGTGGCCTAGTGATGGTTGAGTCATCTAGCGAGGTGGCTAGGGCTAAGAGCTCAAGGGGGAGCTCTAGAAGCCTTTGAGATATATGGTGAATGGACCTTGGGAGGGTTGCTCCTAGAGGTCTAGATGGACCATGGAGTGTGCCAAAAGAATTGAAGACGGACTTGAGTCTTAATTCTTGGGGTTTGGCACGGTGTTTTTGAGTTTCATGCATGGAAATATGACATTGGGGTCATATAGCATGAAGGCTGGTTTTTGATGTGCAATTGCCATATAAATCAATGCTAGGGATGCATTGTGATTTGTATGGGCAGAGACATCACGGGGAAACCAAAACTAGGACTTTTGGTTAAGGTTTGAGTGAACCTTTTTGCTAGTTTTGGTTTTGTGTCAAACATGTGAATGGTGATAGATATATTTTGGAATGTATTTTTCCCAAGTAGGTATGGGTACCACAAATGTCTCCACAAAATTTGGGAATTTTTGGAGATTTATGGAATTTTTGGCGTATTTTGAACTTCGTCAGAAAAGGCTGAAATTCTGTGTTTCAGAGTATCAGTCGACTGCCATTTGGGGCAGTCAACTGGTAAAGACTAAATTATGTTTCAACAGTTGGGTATGTGTTCAAATAATACAAAACAAGTGTATGGGGGGCTAGTACACATTGTTTATGGTCATTAGGGATTAAAAGAACCAATGATTGGGATATTGTTGGGTTCTTTTTGATGTATGGCAAAGGGGGAGAAGTTTGGGTTTAAGTTGGGAAACCAAACTTACCTTTGCAAGAAACCCTAGGTTTAGGGGGAGTTGAGATTAAGGGGGAGCATGGTTGCTTCATTCTTGGCGTAAGGGGAACCTTGGAGAGGTTCTTAAAAAGCCATTGTAAGTCCAATGGAGGGGGAGCTTTAGAGAAGCTTTAAAAAACCCGTTTTGCTGAAAATTCCTAACTTGGAGGGTTAAGTGTGGGGAGCCTTGGGATATGTTTTAAAAAGCCCGTTTCGGAAAATTCCTAACCTGGAGGGTTAGGTGTAGGATGTCTTGGGATAGGATCCATGTATGCATTGCATTTGCATTTATTTAGCATTATTCTTGCTATCTATTACTCTTTGTTTTCCCTAACTTAAACGTATTGCCAAACATCAAAAAGGGGGAGATTGTTGAGGCAATCTGTGATCTGGAGTGATCATGTGTTTTGATGTTTGGGCAAAGGGTTTAAGTTAAGCTTTCTCTTGTGTACTAATATGTGTATGTGAGTGTGCAGGTTGTACAGGTTTACACATATTGACTTGGCTGGATGGCTTCGGTATGGTGAAGGGTTGTATGGAGATAAGCTGGAGGCTTGTGTGCACCCGAGGGACCTGATATAGCAGGGATGATGAGCCGAGGGGCGCGGACTTCGAGGCATACGTGAAAGATGGCATTGAGACAAATTGGAGGCTTGTGTGCATCCGAGGGACGAGGGCCGAAGATGAAGAGGGCGCGAAGGCAATAGTCAAGGCTGCTGGTGAAGAGTCAGCTGAGGCAAGGGACAAGAGCCGAGGGAGGAGGACTCCAAGGGCAATTCGGGAAGTGGACTTCAAAGGGCACACGTGAAGGGTGGCATGGAGGCAAGTCGAGGACTTGCATGCGCATCTGAGGGATGACAGCCAATGGAAGAGGACTTCAAGGGGCAAGGAAAAGGAGTGGACCTGAAGGCACGCGTGGAGGAGGGTCAAGAGAGTGAGTAGGAGTGCTGTTGTAAGCTGGGCAGTCGACTGGGGGTTGTCCAGTCGACTGCAAAAACTCACAGTAGATTCTGGACCCTGGACCAGTCGACTGCCATTTTGGCAGTCGACTGGTAAGTCACCAGAATTCGAACGTTGGGATGTCAACGGTCGAATCTGAGTGGTGGCAGTCGACTGCCCTGGGACCAGTCGACTGCTAGCGGGTTTCCAGTCCGAGTTCTATTTAAAGAGGACTCGGTTAGGTTGGTTTTCTTGACGAATCTTGTCTTGGTTAAAGACAAGATAGTAGTCTTTGTGCTCAGAGGTTTGCTTGGTGCTATGGCGAGGTTTCTCCACCCACAAGGAGCGACGAGGGCTAGCCGGAGGTTATCCGGGGAGTGATCCACGACGGATTCTTGGATTAGTCACCCGTTCAGGGTGGATACCAAGTAAATAGGTTTGTTAGCAGTGCCTTCTTTGTTATTTGTGTTTATTATTATTGTTTCCGCTTGCGCACACTAACAATGTAGGAAGAACGAGCCAAAAATCGCTATTCACCCCTCCTCTAGCGTACGAAACGATCCTAACAAGACTAAGTACTTTTTGTTTAGAAAATATTTAGGGAAGGGTAAGTAATTTCAATAACATAAATGTTTTCTTGATTTGGACTTCCCTAAATCTGACATAATCTTAGGAATCATATTGACCACAAGAAAATTTCTTATGTATCTTAGAGATTTTCCAAAACAAAGATTTGTTAACATATTATTAACATGCAGTTTTGAAGAATTTTTGAAATAAATTTTTTAATTTGGATGTCTCCCCATTCTGATATAATCCTAGGAAATCTTATTAACTACAAGGTTTTTTTTTAAAATAAGAGTTTGCAAAATATTTTGAAAAAAAAGTGAGTGAAGAATATTTGAAAATAATAATAGTTTTTAATTTGGACTCCCTCTAAGCCTAACACAATCCTAGGAAGCTTGTTGTCTATAAGATAATCTTCTTATGCGTCTTAAGGTTTGACTCAAACCAAAAGAATAACAAATTATTTTTCAAAATGATTTAGAGTGGTTTTGTAAAAACTGAGTGCCCTTCTGATCAAGACTCCCTCTAAGCTTGACACAATCCCAGGATTCTTTGTTTGATTATAAGCAAAACTTCCTATGTGTCTTAGGGTTTATCCAAATCGAAAGCGTAATTTCCAAAATATGTTTTAGTATAAATTTTCAAAAGTAATTTTGAAGGCACATTTTCAATGATAACTATAAGCTAAATTTTGAAAAAAAAAAATTCAAAGATAATATTTTTTGAACGTACATTTTTCAAACATGATTTTTCAAGCCAAATTTTGAGAATATAAAAATGAAAAATGATACATTTTGAAAGTATATTTTTCAAGAATGATTTTTCAAGCAAATTAAAAAAAATATTTACAAATATATAATAAGTTTTGCAAGCACATTTTTCAAGAATTATTTTTCAAGCTAATATTTGAAAATATAAACATTTTTTTTCAAAGATATAAAAATTTTGAAAGCATTTTCAAATGCATATTTTTTGAAATTTAAAAACAAAATTATGGTAACTCCCCCTTAACTTAGCACATATTGGTTACCCTTGTTAACTATAAGGATATCTACCTATGTGTCTTAAGGGACTTTAGTATTAACCTAGAGGATTTGTGTCTATGTGTAGGTCAAATAATTTTTTAAAAAATATATAATTTTTTTAAAACTATTTATAAATACACACAATCAAATATGAAATTCATTATAACATTATTATGTTAAATCACTATTTTGAAAATAGATTTTTAGAAAAAATTCTAAGGGGTTTTGAAAATATTTTAAAAATATTTATTAATTAATTAGTCCTTATAATCTCATTCATTCTCAATGTTGCAGTACAATCAAACATGATTACCTTATTGGTGTTGTGATAAGCTTGTTAATTTTTCTTAATTTATTTTTGGAGATTGGTTAATCTTGAGTTAGATTCAGGTTAAACAATTAGTCAATTAAAAGCACATTTCAATAATTAGCTTCCAGGCCGTGGCAAGGCACATGAGCCTTCTTGGGTATTAGAACAACAACCACTTTCTAGTCAAAGCCTTTTAAAGAAATTATACTTGTAATTTACTCTTTGATAAACTCTGGTCTAGCTAGTCTAAGATATGGTGAGGTACCTTCGGCTAGTTCCACTAAGGTAAGTCGACCAAGTCGGGTACTCCTTACCTTTCCTGACTTTCTAGACCAAGCTTCCCTAACGTTCTATCATCTTGCCACACTCTGGTACTATATTGGGCAAGTATCAAACAACTTTTTTCCTATGTAGCCATTCTAAGTTAAGTAGGAAATAAACTTGCATGAATGACATGACAGATATATATAAAGAAAAAAGTTAGTAGATGCATGATTATGACAGTTATGCATGTAACATTCAAGTCAAAACTGTCATGCCCCTAGAGGCACATGCTTACTCGAAAATCGGGTAGTATCTCCCCTGTACGGCGGACAAGTTGGAGCATATATACATACATCACCAAATAAAAGATGGCTCAGCCATCATAACTATAATATAAAAACACAACCACAGTTAATATCAACATAAGAGAATAGGTAGCTCAGCCACCTTAAACATGAAAGAAAAACCACAACTCAAAAAGAGAACTCAAATGTCTCTGTAATAATAACAAAATCAGTCCGAATACCTGATAAACAAATACAATGCAAAGACTCACCAAGTACCGAAATAAAAGCAACTAAATCAAATGCGGAAATAACTCAACTCTGGGGACTGGCAACTGGATCCTCTCCTGGCTCCAAGAAACGTAACTACCTGCTACCTGAAACAAAAATGGGAGGTAGCGGTGGTGAGTCCGGCGGACTCTGCGGGTATATGAGTAGACAATAAACATGGCAAAATAAAAGATAATTAAGTAGAGAGTCAATAGAGTACAGTCCATAAGAAATGTAGAATCACCTAAATATGCATAACATATAAAGAACAACATGTTATAAAAATCAAGTAACAACTAAATAGGTGTAAAACAACACAACAACAATAAAACCAAGATATAGATGCATGTCAATCAAGTGCAACAACCATAGCTCATATAAGTGCAACAATCACATGAAAAATGCATAAACGAAATACGTATGCACATGATGCAATGACATGTGTCACCCCTGACGCCAGTCAAGCCGCCAACATATCTCATCTGTGTGACCAAGTGGGTAGGGCTGTGACAACTGTACGCACTCCAACAACGAATACCACAGAAGGCGTGGTTGAGTGGACAGGATGCTGGGGAGCCAACTACTCCAAAAACCCCGATACATAGGGGGAGCCACCAACAGCTCTAATATCCCTCTAAAACAACGGTGAGGGTGTCACTGTTTGGCATAACAGGACAGATGCTCGCACTCTAACAACTACCACGACAACAAGTGGTTGGGTGAATCGAGCAATAATATGACTAACGACGGCTTAACAAAATGTAAGCCCAACAGTCGTTAGTATGCAACATGCAAATATGGTGCATGCTTTACGATGCACGAACAACCGGAGAAACAACGATGCAATAAAATCCAACGAGTATATGATGCATCAATACAACAAATCAGAAATCGCAAACCAACGATTATGTACCTACACTAATAGGTAGGATATTTCTAATGCCAAATAAATCTATTTGTGTTTAATGGACTTCTAAGTACTCGCGTACAAGCGGTACTTTATAGAATAGAAAACCAACAGAGGACTGTACAGATACGAATTGGGAATACTCGAAGATGAACAAGAATAAGTATCAACAGAGATGTTAAAATAACAAATGACAAGGAACAAGGTCAAGCAACCTACTAGACATAAGATAGCCATGCTTTAAGGTAAATGAAACTACTCGAGTACAAAGGAAAAATACCCGCCTTTTAATTGTAGAACATATACGAGAAAAACCTCCCACGATCGATGACGTAAGTCTAAAGTCAAGGTCCTGTATTGAGGATAAAGTTTATAAACAAATTTACTAAAATATCAACTACATATAAAACGAATTAGAATTAAACTTAATTATCTCTTTCACTTGCTAATAAAAACTACATGATTAACTTCTAAATGCTTCAGTCGTTAACTATCCTCAAATTCTACGTAGTGCAGACTCACACCCAAAACATCCCATACTAACCAAATAATCCTCAATATTCCTATACTCCACAGCAACAACAACAAACCCAAAACAGGGTAGCCCCAAATCAAAAACATGGATCCTTCTACAACTGAACAGATTTGAATCAACATCAAAAACTAAATTCTGATTCAAAACTAAGGAGAACATAAGGAATCAAACTCGGCAGAATTTGAAACACGGCAAATTCTAGGTCGTGCTACTTTAAGAACTCGCTTACCTACCCCAGCAAGGAACGCGACAAGATATAGGATCCCTTGCCCTCGGTTGGCGTCGCTCGCACCAGAAGAGAGGCGTGGAGCGAGGGGATGCGGCAGAAGAAGATCGGCACTTGGCTTCTCCTTCGTGTGTGCTAATGAAGAAGAAGAAGAAGAAGGTACTACGGTGGATAGGGGTCGAAGTTCGCCGGAAGAGCGACGACGTGAGGCGCGACGGCGAGGAACGACTAGGGCTTCGGCGTCAGGCAGAGGGGAAGAAACGAAAGGAATCGGGAACGGGAACTGATGAGGGAGTTAGGGCTTTTAGAGTTTTTATATAGTTTTTGGCCTTTTTGCAAAAAGGCCCTCTAAGTTTCAGAAATTACAATTAAGCCCTTTAAAATTTCAGTTTTCATCATTCTCCCCCACTAATAAAAATTTGGTCCCCAAATTTAGCTAGTGAACTACCACAAATACTAATTACCCCAACAGGTACTAGTCAACCTCAACAAGTATTAGTCAACCCCAACAGATATCAACACATCACATATAATATAACTATGAAATGCAACTCAAAAGGCAACTCAATCATACGCACCTCGAGTAAATAGATGAGGGTAGTGAGCTCTGATCGTATCCTCGAGCTCCCAAGTAGCTTCCTCATTAGAATGGTGCTGCCAACCCACTTTGACCAACCGAACTGTCTTGTTCCTCAACCGATGCTCTTTACGGTCCAGAATCCGCATAGGCACCTCCTCATAAGTTGCGTCTGGTTGAAATGTGATTGGCACCTCCGATAACACATGTGTAGGATCTGGTACATATTTCCTCAACATGGAAACATGAAACACATCGTGAACTCCAGCCAATGACGATGGTAACGCCAGACGATAAGCAACAGCTCCAATCCGCTCCAAAATCTGGAAAGGTCCAATGTAGCGGGGAGCTAGCTTACCTCGCAAACCAAACCACTTCACCCCTTTTGTGGGTGACACTCGTAAGAATACATGATCGCTCACGGAGAACTCCAAGGGTCTGCGTCTCCGATCTGCATAACTCTTCTGACGATCCTGAGCCTCTGACAGCCTACGTCTGATAGTATGGACTAGCTCTGCGTTATGCTGAATACTCTGAGGACCTAGCAACTGAGATTCCCCAACCTCCTCCCAAAGGTGGGTGTCCTGCAAGCTCTACCATATAACGCCTCGAAAGGTGCCATCTGAATAGCCGAATGATAGCTATTATTATAGGTAAAATCAACCAAATGCAGGTGATCCTCCCAGTTGCCTCCAAAGTCCATAATGCAAGATCTCAACAAATCCTCCAGTGTCTGAATGGTAGGCTCAGACTGTCCGTCCGTCTGCGGATGAAAGGCTGTACTGAATCGAAGCTCGGTAACCATGGCTTGCTGCAAACTCTGCCAAAACCGCGAAGTGAAACGTGGGTCTCTATCTGATATGATGCTCAGAGGAACACCATGTAATCTGATAATCTCACGACAATACTGTTGGGTATGGCCTGACGGGTTTCCTAAGCGAATACCTAGTCGATCTGAGAGACCTCTGTATGCCTATGGATTAAAAATTAATCCGAGTGAAGAGCCGTCTCCCATCAACTATCTCGTGCCGTATCGAACGATTCAAATTGCAACTTAGCCAATAACCAAAATTGGTATTGCAATTTGCTCAACCGTTCAACAGCGGAAAAGGCGACGAGTTGATCGCTAGCTTTTGTGTTTATGGTCGGGGTCCAGTTAAATAATTATTAACTATGATTCACAATCACAATAATTATATAACAAATATGAAATGACAAGGCACATGAATAAGGCACATAATAACATACCGAAAGGAGCCAAGGAAGAATGTACCTTCTATTACCTTACGATCTTCTACCGTATGACCCTCCCCTCTTGGACGTCGTGTGGGCGACGATCTCCCAAGAACCGTGGTCACCAAGTTGATCCCCTCTCCTTGCGCCAACCAATCCCCAACCAAAGGGATGCCGTCGGTCGCTCCTAGGAGATAATCCAAACACAAAACCTTACTATTTCTCTTTTCTCCACCGTCGACACCCGAGCTGTGTCTTCTTCTCCACACGGAAGATTCCTGCTCACGAAGAAGGCTCCCGCCTTCTTCTTCTCCAAGTAAAGTTGCGTATGCAACTTTTTCTCCACGCCTCACGTCCACAGGTTGCCTCGAGGATGATCAATTGCAAGCAATGCAATTTATAGGAGACGGAGAGCAATACAATTAATTGGAGACGTAACGCATGCAATTAATTTTAGAAGAAATAGATTAATTGCATGCAGTTAATTGAAGAAGAAACGCATGCTGTTAATTCGTTTTTCATTCGATCCAATGAAATGCATGAAACTGTTTTTCATTCGATCCAATGAACAATTAATCCAATTAATGTGGATTAATTGCATGCATTTCATGCATTTCTATTTCCAATTAATTGTAGAAGAATATGATTAATTGCATCCTTTCATTCGGCGCTGCATAAAGAGGAGAGGAGAGGAAAAACTTAAGATTTTTCCTGTGTTTCTTTGGATCAATTATTCAACTTGGTTTCATATCACCATGGGGTTTATATAGAGCTACGATAGGGACCATGAGGAGGAGTTGGATATTGGCCTGCTAATGGACCCAGTCCATTAATGAGGATCCATTCCACTAAAGGGCCCTCATTGAATTACCTCGCCAACCCCCATATTTACATATGAGCTCCACTTATTACAAGTCGTCCATCCCCTCGTGTTTAAGATTTTGAATGCCCGTTAATTAATTAAATTACTAACAATTTAAATTAATTAACTTCTGGATCCTTGACTAGTACCACTCGACCTTATCATCATGCCGGATCAAATCCACCTGCAGGGTTTAGCATGATGAACCTTTCGAGCTCATCAAGGGGGCATCATCATCCTGACTCACCAGGACATGGATTCCGTCAATAATCATCGGTACATCATATTATTAATATTATCTCCCAACTTACCGGGCCTATCGATCTAATAGAATAGATCTCGCCCATTGGTAAATCAAAGAAATAATAATTAATAATATATGTCCGATATTATTTCGGGATTAAGGGATCGTACTTCATAATAATATCTTGAGATCCTATCCAATTATCGAGTCAGTACAAATTGGATAACCTCGGGTTTTGGTCCTACCCAATGTACTCAAAGCACACTAGTGTAATTCTATGGTCAAGACTAACCACACCTAATTACACTACAACCATCCCGATGGGTTGTCCAATTCCATCTCGGTTGTGGGCCTCTATTTATGCTAAGTAAGGAACCGATAACATGATCTTCCGTGTGACACCACACACCATGTTATCTACAATGCAAAACAATGGGACTTCGTGTATGTACTAATATAAACAGACACCTAGTGTGGTTGTAATTCTCTTTTCAAAATAAAGATGTTCATATATATAAAAGAAGCATGTCTTTCAGTATACACATCTATCAATCTCCCACTTATACTTAAAGACTTTGCTGCCCTCAAAATGTCATACATCTGACTCCCTGATCCTCCACATGCCTAAAGCTCTCGCTATCAAGGCCTCAGTGAAAAGATCTCACAGGTTGTCTTCTGATGTAATCTAGGCAACTACAGCTTTTCCTCTCCTGGGAGGTACTTGCGCTCTATGTGTTTACTCGCCTGATGGGCTTGTGATTCCTTCAAGTTTGCAACTGCACCATTTGTTTATCATAACAGAATGTGATAGCTTTGAGCAATCCAGGAATCACATCGAAGTCCATCTTGAGGTTTTTGAACCATATAGTTTCCTTTTTGGTTGTCACAAAGACTACCACAACCTTAGCTTCCATGGTGGAGTCCATCACGCAGTCGCTGCGCGACACTCCTCCAACTACGGTTCTACCTCCTAAAAGTAAACACAAAACCCCGAGGAATACTTACGTTTGCCCCTATCCGACTGGAAGTCTGTATCCGTATAACCCATAGGGAATTGGTCTGCCCAGTAAACCAGCTTATAATCTTTAGTCCTTCTCAGGCACTAATATAAACTTTTACCACAATCCAATTTCCTTGACCTGAGTTACTCTGATATCTGCTAACCATGCCCACGGCAAAGCAGATATCTGGTCTCATTTGTAGCATACAAGAGGCTTCCTATAGCCGATGCTAAAGGAACTGCCATTACCTTTTCTATCTCCTTTGATAATCTAAACATATCTCCTTAGATAGAGTAGCTCTACAACTAAAAAGTACAAAACTTTTCTTGGAGGTTTCCATGCTAAAACGAGTTAAGACACTGACTCTCTATGAAGCTTAGGATAAGCACTACATCCTTCTCTGGTGATCTCTTAGAACTTTGATATCCAAGGATATGTCCTGCTTCTCCTAAGTCCTTCATATCATCTGTTTGGACAACCATACCCTTACGTCTGATAATACTTTGTTATTGTTGCCAACTAACAAAATATTTTCTACGTATAGTACAAGAATACCACTACGTTTCCGTCACATTTCTTACATACACAACTCTCATCCGTCCTTTGAACAAATCCATATGACCGGATTTATCTCTTCAAAGCGGATGTTCCTTGTCATAGGTCTAGGGATCATGATTCATGGTTGCCAGGGATCAAGTCCAAAGACTCTCCCAAGAACATGAATTCTGTAGGTTGACTAACAACGCTCCCACTATGACAGGGCACTACCTGTGTATCTTCTGTGACACGCGGTGCAGTGACTTGTGGTATTTCTTCTTGTACAGTTGGTACTAAGGTCGGAACATCCTCTCTTAATTCTTCAAGAACTAGTCTACTTATGGGTTTATGGTTCATCACATAGTCTTCTTCTAAGATTCGGGTATTCGTCCTAACGATTACCCTCTGATCCTTAAGACTATAGAACCACCTTTTGTTCCTTTAGGATACCTACGAGCAAGCGCACGAGATTCCAACTTATCAGTATCCCTCCTTAGCACATGTGCTGAGCAACCCCATATCTGAATATGTCTTAGACTTGACTTTCACTCAGTCCACACTTCTACGGGAGTAGAAAGTACTGACCTAGATGGTATCAAGTATGTACACTGTCGTTTCCAGAGTATATCCCTAGAACGAATCCGGCAACTCGGAGCAGCTCATCATTGTCCTAACCCTCTCCATAAGAGCTCTTTTCCTTCGCTCTGCTGCACCGTTCTGTTGGGGTGTACTGGCTGCAGGCAATTGGGATTGAATCCCAGTATCTGATAAGTAAGTCCTAATCTTTCCCAAGAGGTACCCATCACCACGATCCGATCGTAGTGTCTTGATACTGTTACCTTGATGTTTCTCCACAATCGTCTTGAATTCTTTGAACTAATCAAAGATTCAGACTTGCGGCCATCAAGTAAACGCATATCCATAACTTTGAATATTCGTCTCACGAAGTATTCAAAGCTACCTCTATCCTGGATAGGCATAGGACCACACTAATCAGAATGAACCATGTCTAACATATCTTTTGGCTTTATACCCCTCGGCCTTGAAATGCCTCTTGGTCGTCTTACCTTCCAAGTACGATTCAAAGGTTGGGATGTCTCCCACCACCAATGAACCCGAGGGCCCATTGGCTATCAACCTTTGAAACCTACTAAGGTTAATAAGACCAAGCCTTAGACGCCAAAGGTATATTTGGTTCATCTCGGAAGGAACCTTTCTCCTACTTTGGTTAGATGATGAGCTATTAGTTACTATTTTCATCATGGAAGACTTTGGTTCTAATATGTACCAATTGCCTATCAATGTACCTGAATAGATAATCTTTCTATTCCACTTTTCATAAAAAACAATAGAATATCATTTACTTCAGAAACTGAACCAGAGTTCTTTCTAAATATTAGGTACATAAAAGCAATCTTAAAAACAAAACTTTATTTTCTAAAGACAAATCAATAACTCCCACTGCAATAGTAACCACCTCCGTAGCATTTCCCATGTAGACGGTTTTCTTTTTTTTCTTTAGCTAGTCGTGGGGCTTCCTGGAACCCCTGCAAAGAATTGCAGACATGCGTAGTGGCATCCGTATCTACCCACCAGGTAGTGGTAGATAACTCCGCTAAGCATGTTACAACGACAAAAGAAAAAGATATACTTTTGTCTTGATGACGAGGACAGTTCGCCTTCTAATGTCCAATGAAGTACCTGCCTTTCGGCTTCTTCTCTCTAGTCCTTGGTCCCTACTATGCTGCTACCTTCTTGAACCCACCTTGTTTCTTCTTCTTCCTGCCTTTCGGCACAGAAGTAGAAACCTTCTGAGTTCCCAAGGTTTGCAGGTTCTGATGAAAGAGCCCTTCTGCCACCTGGAGTTCTCCCAGGAGTTCCCTCAATGTATACTCATGCTTATTCATGTTATAGTTGAGCCGGAACTGCTCAAAACTCTTAGGCATAGATTGGAGTATTATATCGACCTGGGATTCCCCGTCGATAGATCCTCCAAGAACCTCAATCTCGTTGAGGTGGGCCATCATCTTTAGGACATGATCCCTCACGGGTGTTCCTTCGACTATAGTGGTCGTCATCAGATTCTTCATCGCCAGCTGCCTAGCGGCACGACTCTGGTGCCCAAAAAGCTCCTGAAGGTTCAGCATCATATCACAAGCAGTGGGCATGGCCTGATGCTGATGTTGCAGCACATTCGACATAGATGCCAGAATGTAACACCGTGCCATCTCATCTGCCTTAACCCATTTCCTGTAATGCTCCTTCTGCCCTTCACCAGAATTGTCGCTAGGCTTATCAGGACATTTTTCGGTGAGTACAAATTTATACTCTTCAGCTGTAAGGACAATGCCAAGGTTTCTCTTCCAGTCAATATAGTTTGGGGTTAGTAAGTTTGTTTTCCTTAAGTATGGTCTCTAGTGGGTTAAAGGTCATTTTGAAAAATCTAAGAATCACAACATACACTACTTTAGAAATCGAAAATAAATTGATTCCTCACAACAATAAATTTTCGAATCAACCAACACCTCTAAACACTGAGAAATTCGCATGCCACGATGGTGTGGACGTATACGAATTTCCACATTCGTAAGAGGAGGTTTTACCCATTAATCTTACTATCTTGTCAACCTAACTTTTTGACAAGTAAGATTAATAGTTGGTCCACTTCGGCTCTGTAAAATAATAGCAGTGACTCCGATGGGGAGGATACTATTATTCGCATCTAAGTGTTCGCCATTACACGACACTAAGAAAATTATCTCTGATTATGTGCCTTCCGATGGGAAAGTACACACGCCCTTTAACAATTTTCTATAGTCTTTTCCGACCCAGTGATCCGCAGAACAAATCCATCCGATGGGGAGGAAGGCACTCAGAGCCGACACGCAGACTTGTTTGCATCACTTATCGGATTGTAATGGAAGCCGTGGGACCCTTTGAGTCTCTCTCCCACTTAGTAATTTATCTCGAGGAATTTTACTAGCACAACAACACAACCAAGCACATGACCAACATATGAAAATAGAGAATCCTAGATTTTTCAACTTTCATGGCCTTGGTCTCTAATGCGCCTCCAGTCATGTCGTCACCTCGTCAACCCCCTTAGGATTTATTAATTACAATAATTTGCAAAACCATTCACACAATCATTATTTGGCCATGATAAGTTGGAATCTCGTGCCTGCAACACAAAGTTAGCCTACACACATCCACATATCATCCAGCCAAATAAAATGTATGAAAATGTAAAAATTAACCAATCCTCAAACACACAAAGCCGGAAACCTTTGCTCTGATACCAATTGTTGGGTATGGCCAGGCGGGTTTCCTAAGCGAATACCTAGTCGATCTGAGAGACCTCTGTATGCCTACGGATTAAAAATTAATCCGAGTGAAGAGCCGTCTCCCATCAACTATCTCATGCCGTATCGAACGATTCAAATTGCAACTTAGCCAATAACCAAAATTGGTATTGCAATTTGCTCAACCGTTCAACCGCGGAAAAGGCGACGAGTTGATCGCCGGCTTTTGTGTTTATGGTCGGGGTCCAGTTAAATAATTATTAACTATGATTCACAATCACAATAATTATATAACAAATATGAAATGACAAGGCACATGAATAAGGCACATAATAACATACCGAAAGGAGCCAAGGAAGAATGTACCTTCTATTACCTTACGATCTTCTACCGTATGACCCTCCCCTCTTGGACATCGTGTGGGCGACGATCTCCCAAGAACCGTGGTCACCAAGTTGATCCCCTCTCCTTGCGCCAACCAATCCCCAACCAAAGGGATGCCATCGGCCGCTCCTAGGAGATAATCCAAACATAAAACCTTACTATTTCTCTTTTCTCCACCGTCGACACCCGAGCTGTGTCTTCTTCTCCACACGGAAGATTCCTGCTCACGAAGAAGGCTCCCGCCTTCTTCTTCTCCAAGTAAAGTTGTGTATGCAACTTTTTCTCCACGCCTCACGTCCACAGGTTGCCTCGAGGATGATCAATTGCAAGCAATGCAATTTATAGGAGACGGAGAGCAATACAATTAATTGGAGACGTAACGCATGCAATTAATTTTAGAAGAAATAGATTAATTGCATGCAGTTAATTGAAGAAGAAACGCATGCTGTTAATTCGTTTTTCATTCGATCCAATGAAATGCATGAAACTGTTTTTCATTCGATCCAATGTCATGCATTTCCAATTAATCCAATTAATGTGGATTAATTGCATGCGTTTCATTCGATCCAATGAAATGCATGAGTTTCATGCATTTCCAATTAATCCAATTAATGTGGATTAATTGCATGCGTTTCATGCATTTCTATTTCCAATTAATTGTAGAAGAATATGATTAATTGCATCCTTTCGTTCGGCGCTGCATAAAGAGGAGAGGAGAGGAAAAACTTAAGATTTTTCCTGTGTTTCCTTAGATCAATTATTCAACTTGGTTTCATATCACCATGGGGTTTATATAGGGCTACGATAGGGACCATGAGGAGAAGTTGGATATTGGCCTGCTAATGGACCCAGTCCATTAATGAGGATCCATTCCACTAAAGGGCCCTCATTGAATTACCTCGCCAACCCCCATATTTACATATGAGCTCCACTTATTACAAGTCGTCCATCCCCCCGTGTTTAAGATTTCGAATTCCCGTTAATTAATTAAATTACTGACAATTTAAATTAATTAACTTCTGGATCCTTGACTAGTACCACTCGACCTTATCATCATGCCGGATCAAATCCACCTGCGGGTTTAGCATGATGAACCTTTCGAGCTCATCAAGGGGGCATCATCATCCTGACTCACCAGGACATGGATTCCGTCAATAATCATCGGCACATCATATTATTAATATTATCTCCCAACATACCGGGCCTATCGATCTAATAGAATAGATCTCGCCCATTGGTAAATCAAAGAAATAATAATTAATAATATATGCCCGATATTATTTCGGGATTAAGGGATCGTACTTCATAATAATATCTTGAGATCCTATCCAATTATCAAGTCAGTACAAATTGGATAACCTCGGGTTTTGGTCCTACACAATGTACTCAAAGCACACTAGTGTAATTCTATGGTCAAGACTAACCACACCTAATTACACTACAACCATCCCGATGGGTTGTCCAATTCCATCTCGGTTGTGGGCCTCTATTTATGCTAAGTAAGGAACCGATAACATGATCTTCCGTATGACACCACACACCATGTTATCTACAATGCAAAACAATGGGACTTCGTGTATGTACTAATATAAACAGACACCTAGTGTGGTTGTGATTCTCTTTTCAAAATAAAGATGTTCATATATATAAAAGAAGCATGTCTTTCGGTATACACATCTATCAAATACAACTCTGCCAACTTGTCCAGAGAATCTGTGCTTTGAATCCCCACGAAATGAGCAGATTTGGTTAACCGATCAACGATCACCCAAATCGCATCGTGTCTTCTACGAGACCTCGGTAGTCCAACAACGAAATCCATCGTGATGTTCTCCCACTTCCACTTAGGAATGGGGATCTTCTGTAGTAATCTAGCAGGTCTCTGATGCTCGGCCTTCACCAGCTGGCACACTAGACATCAAGCAACAAAATCCGCGATGTCTTTCTTCATACCGGCGAGGAAACGCGATGAGGAGAAGGGCTGGAAAAATCTGATTAAATATTAGCCATGGACGGTCCAGATTGATTGGAGGAGATCCAACGGCAGATCTTGCTATGATTGGAGCCAAACTTTTATGATGATGATCTGGGGTCAGGATCTGCCTCATGGTAGCTCGGATCCTCCAGATGTGCAACGGATGGTCCAGATCAACTCTATCTGTGAATGGACGCTCTAGAGCCCTCCTTGCTTGATCCAACGGTTGATTGAGCTCTGATTGGAATGAAACCTTCAGATCTTGATCATAGAGCTTGATCAACCCTAACCCTAGCTCGGATTGCTTCAGATCGTCCCGGATGCTCAGATCTAGCCGCTCTTGAATCGGACGGCCCGGATTAATCGTAGGCTTGATAATCGGATCCGGGTCACTTCCGACTCAAGTTTGACCCAATATGCCCTAAGTCCTTGAACCTTTGGTGCCTACAAAAATAGATCCAAAATTTAGTGGCCAATTAATCCATTTAATGTAATTTTGCAATTAAGTCCAAAATAAGATAAAGTTCCAAAACCTAGGGTAAAATCAGAATTAAGCAATAAAAACATGGGTCAAACATGGATTTTAACTATCTAAAATAATCACAAAAATGGTACTTATCAACTC
>JAGFNQ010000081.1:93181-182470 GCA_024364735.1 Boesenbergia rotunda | reverse complement strand
ATTCCACAATAGGAATGTCTCAAATCTCGTACATACTGTTGGAAACCGGATGGCTATAGAGGGGGGGGTGAATATAGCCAGACACCCACAAGTTGCTCTTTGATATTTTCTACGTGATCAGATTAGCAGCGGAAGCAAATGCAGAACAAAGAACAAAGAAGAGAAGGAAACACAAACCAAACAAACGCTAAGACGAAGATGTACAAGGTTCGGGGATAACTTACCCCTACTCCTTGGCGTGCCCGTGAGGTGGACGATCCCTTGATCGTCGGCAGATCAAGCCCCGGTGAACTCCGGATAGTAGCAGCCTCCTTCTCGTGGAGAAACCTCTCCACAAGTGATCTCAAGAAGATACAAGTTAAGCACAGAGACACTCGAGAAGACAAGCTCACAAAGATGTAACAAGATCGCTCAAGCACAAAGCAACAGAGAGCACGAACACAGCCCAGCCAAACTTCCCAAGTTTCTGTCTTGTTCGCCTCGCTCCTCTGCATCCAGCTTTGTCTCTTAAGCTCCCTCTCACCATCGCAAGCTTCATCAGCATCCACTGAGCCAGCCTGAACCCACTGACCTTTCTGAGCACTCAGTCCACTGAAGACCTCCTCTCTAGCTGAGTCTCCGTCAGTCGCCAGCTGCTCCAATTGCCGTTGAAACCTGAGAAGAAGAAACAAACAAACCTGCTCCAAGGAAAGCTTTCCATTGACCCTCCTTGAGTGTTTGAATCACCTGCTATCACCTGCACACTCCAACAGAGGCTTAGCAATGCATATCAAAAAGAAATCAACAAGTAGTAGAGAATCAGCAGTGAAAACAGACGCGATCAGAGCTTCTGACAGCTTATTTGAATTAAAGTTCTGCTCCTGATCGGTCCCCAGACCGATCAGGGAAGAGCCTGATCGGTCACCAGACCGATCCAGAAGTCTTCTGCATACTCCTGATCGGTCACCAGACCAATCAGGCTCCAGCCTGATCGGTCACCAGACCAATCAGGCTTGAGTGAACAGTGATTCTTTAATCAAATCCTAAGTCTCTGATCGGTCAACGGACCGTTCTGGACCTGATTAGCAAGGGAACTTAACTCACTGTTCGCTCCCTGATCGGTCACCAGACCGATCAGGAGCTGTGCAGTGAGTGAAACACACACTCCCTGATCAGTCACCAGACCGATCAGACATCGCTGGATCCGTCACCAGACCGATCCACGAAGGAGCAGCGTGCCAACTCCTTGATCGGTCACCAGACCGATCCAGGGACGCAGACCTAGCCATCCAAGCTAGGATTTCATTCACCTTAGCCCTCCAAGCTAAGGATTTTTCAATCTAACTCTCCAAGTTGGGAATTTGCACCTAACCCTCCAAGTTAGGACTTTTCACCTAGCCCTCCAAGCTAGGACTTTTCACCTAGCCCTCCAAGCTAGGACTTTTTGTTGGGACCGGGTGCATGTCGACAAGGATATGAGTTCGTAAAATTTTAAATTTTTACGTGCAGCGGAAGAATTTGCATAAAATAATTTCCTAAATTATTTTAACTTCGTATCTAGCATGCAACCTTATAGTGTGTTGACATAATCATAAAATAAAACTTTGCAGAAAAGTAAACTAATTTCATTATACCTCTCGTAACTCGAAGAAAAGGGACGAGATCCAACCGTAGCGTCCCTTGGAAGCTTCGCCTCTATTCGCGTCACGCCGAGTTCTCTTCGGGATGACTTCGCAAAGTCACGAGTTTTGTGCCGACGAGAACTACTAGATTCTCGGAAGGCACAACTAGAAGAACAAGAGAAAAATTAGGAAACTAACCAATGAAGTAACGGAATCGAATTCCGGAAAGAGGAATCGCTATCCGCTTCTTCTTCTTCGTGTTCGGGTTCTCCTTCTTCTTCTTGAAGCTCACGGCCTCCACCCCTTGGATGTAGGTTGGGCGCCGGCCCTAGGGGAGCTAGGTGGGCGCCGGCCCTAAGGGAAGAGAGGGAGAAGGAGGAGAGGAGAGATTAAGTGAGAGAGGGAGAGAATAATTAATCTCTTGATTAATTGATTGGAATAAGGGCTAGCCTTTGGTTCCTTTATATAGTAGCAACTCCTTTGCTAAGTCTCCCTCTAAACCGAATTAACGGAATTAACGGAATTAGTTATAAGAAATTTATCTTATAAATTTTCTTATTAATTATTCCGTTTAAACCGAGTCTTTATTATAAACCAATTTATAATAAAACTAATTCTTCTTCTCTTTAAATTATGGAATAAATTTTTATAAGAAATTTATAAACTTTCTATTATGGAAAAATCAATTCATAATTGATTTTATAAAATTAAAATAAACCAATTCATGAGATTATTTTAATCTTCCATAAAAGAATAAATTTCTATAAATTTTATTTATATAAATTTCTTTATACAAATTTATTTATCATAATTTTATAAAATAAATCGCACTAGATTCATTTTATTAATTAAACCAAAATTAATTGGTTTTCTCCTCTTTATTGGCGGCCACCAAAGGGGGTTAACACCCTCTTTGGTCGGCCAAAACCAACCCGAACCGCCGCGAATTAAACTCATTTAATTCGCCCAAAAAGCCTTCAAAAGACTTAGCCATTTTTAGCTTCCATTGCGCCTCTGATTAACTCAGATTCGACTTATTTCTCTTGATCGGAAAATCCAATTTTCAACTCGTTTTAAATCCCTCGGATTACTCGTAGTGCGTGTGACTAAATAGGCTTTCGATTTATGTTGGCCGTCTATAATTAACTAATTATAGAACGATCATGAGTGGCACCTAGTAGTACATCATGATCCCCAATTAATCGAAAGATCAACGGTTTGACCTCAGAAGAAATTATTCTGAAACCCTTCAGCAGCTCTAATGAATCGTGCCCCATTCCCTTCACCACCTTATACCCACTTGGTTCAGGACACGGTCTATGGTGTCAGTCCCCACTAGGCTGACTACGTCACACCTAGCCCAAGTAGTGTCTTTCTCGTCCTTTGGATTTCTAATTACTCTCATGTATTTAAGAGACTCGCACTCTAACATGATATACTCTGGCCAGAGGTTTTGAGTAACAATCCGACGATAGGCCTGGGTATACATCTCCTCGCAAGGAGTGGTGAATCCTTTGTAGGCTGTTCAAACATCTTCGGGCACTTCGGCTTATACCCAATCATCCTGGGTCCACACCTCCTTGGAGATGCTTGCTTAAGATGTTAAAGTATAAGTCTCCATGACCAAGATGACTTGAACACCGCAAGTCAAAGGAACATCGCACTTAAGCGCAGTAAGAACTTCATTGACATATCATTATATAGATAACCATATGAAGTTTTACAGCTAGTCACTCCAATGAACTAGTTCCCTTAACTAGCATCCATGTTTATCTCCGGACATCCCAATGTCACCAGCCAGTGAGAATCAGCTGATTAGAGAATAACCCATGCTAGTCTCAACAGAATTGATAGTGTCCGTTTTTATCAATTCATCGACTAGGGATATTTTCAATACTTCACATTTGCACATTTAGAGATAATCACAAGTTGTGATCCCATCACAAATTCTCTTATGCTGTGAGTTGTATTGCGGACATTCAGTAGATGAGTTTAAGATCCCAATCAAATACACAAACATGTACACTCAAATAGTGAATTATCATTTATTAAAATAAATGTTTACAATCATAAGGCGATTGCCTTAGGACACTTCTCTCATATCACTAACACTTTTCACCCAACCCCTCCGAGTTAGACCTTCATCCAACCTAGCCCTCCAAGCTAGGCACCTGACCCTCCAAGCCAGGACTTTTCACCTAATCCTCCAAGATGGGAATTTGCACCTAACCCTCCATGTTAGGACTTTTCACCTAGCCCTCCAAGCTAGGACTTTTCACCCAGCCCTCCAAGCTAGGACATTTCACCCACCTCTTCCGAATTAGGACTTTTCAAACACCTGGCTTCACTCACCAGGACCCGGCTTCACTCACCGGGATTTCCAACACCTGGCTTCACTCACCAGGACCCGGCTTCACTCACCGGGATTTCCATCACCTTGCTTCACTCACCAGGACCCGGCTTCACTCATTGGGATTTTTCCATCACCTGACTTCACTCGCCAGGACCCGGCTTCACTCACCGAGATTTCAACACTGGCTTCACTCACCAGGACCCGGCTTCACTCACCGGGATTTCTCAACACCTGGCTTCACTCACCAGGACCCAGCTCACTTATTACAAGTCGTCATCCCCCGTTTTAAGATTTCGAATGCCCGTTAATTAATTAAATTACTGACAATTTAAATTAATTAACTTCTGGATCCTTGACTAGTACCACTCGACCTTATCATCATGCCGGATCAAATCCACCTGCAGGGCTTAGCATGATGAACCTTTCGAGCTCATCAAGGGGCATCATCATCCTGACTCACCAGGACATGGATTCCGTCAATAATCATCGGCACATCATATTATTAATATTATCTCCCAACTTACCGGGCCTATCGATCTAACAGAATAGATCTCGCCCATTGGTAAATCAAAGAAATAATAATTAATAATATATGCCCGATATTATTTCAGGATTAAGGGATCGTACTTCATAATAATATCTTGAGATCCTATCCAATTATCGAGTCAGTACAAATTGGATAACCTCGGGTTTTAGTCCTACCCAATGTACTCAAAGCACACTAGTGTAATTCTATGGTCAAGACTAACCACACCTAATTACACTACAACCATCCCGATGGGTTGTCCAACTCCATCTCGGTTGTGGGCCTCTATTTATGCTAAGTAAGGAACCGATAACATGATCTTCCGTGTGACACCACACACCATGTTATCTACAATGCAAAACAATGGGACTTCGTGTATGTACTAATATAAACAGACACCTAGTGTGGTGTGTGGTTGTGATTCTCTTTTCAAAATAAAGATGTTCATATATATAAAAGAAGCATGTCTTTCAGTATACACATCTAACAATCTCCCACTTATACTTAAAGACTTTGCTGCCCTCAAAATGTCATACATCTGACTCCCTGATCCTCCACATGCCTAAAGCTTTCACTATCAAGGCCTCAGTGAAAAGATCTCCCAGGTTGTCTTCTGATGCAATCTAGGCAACTACAGCTTTTCCTCTCCTGGGAGGTACTTGCGCTCTATGTGTTTACTCGCCTCATGGGCTCGTGATTCCTTCGAGTTTGCAACTGCACCATTTGTTTATCACAACAGAATGTGATAGGTTTGAGCTAACCAGGAATCACATTGAAGTCCATCTTGAGGTTCCTGAACCATATAGTTTGCTTTTGGTTGTCACAAAGACTGTCACATCCTTAGCTTCCATGGTGGAGTCCATCACGCAGTCGCTGCGCAACACTCCTCTAACTACGGTTCTACCTCCTAAAAGTAAACACAAAACCCCGAGGAATACTTACGTTTGTCCCTATCTGACTGGAAGTCTATATCCGTATAACCCATAGGGAATTGGTCTGCCTAGTAAACCAGCTTATAATCCTTAGTCCTTCTCAGGCACTAATATAAGCTTTTATCCCAATCCAATTTCCTTGACCTGGGTTACTTTGATATCTGCTAACCATGCTCACGACAAAGTAAATATCCTGTCTCGTTTTTAGCATACAAGAGACTTCCTATAGCCGATGCTAAAGGAACCGTCATTACCTGGTCAATCTCCTTTGATAATCTAAACATATCTCCTTAGATAGAGCAGCTCCACAGCTGAACAGTTCAAAACTTTTCTTGGAGATTTCCATGCTAAAACGAGTTAAGACACTGACTCTCTATGAAGCTTAGGATAAGTACTACATCATTCTCTGGTGATCTCTTAAAACTTTGATCGCCAAGGATGTGTCCTGCTTCTCCTAAGTCCTTTATATCATCTGTTTGGACAACCATACCCTTACGTCTGATAATACTTTGTTATTGTTGCCAACTAACAAAATATTTTCTACGTATAGTACAAGAATACCACTACGTTTCCGTCACAATTCTTACATACACAAATCTCATCCGTCCTTTGAATAAATCCATATGACTGGATTATCTTTTCAAAGCGGATGTTCCTCATCATAGGTCTAGGGATCTTGATTTATGGTCATCAGGGACCGAGTCTGAAGATTCTCCCAAGAACATGAATCCTTCTGGTTGACTAACAACCCTCCCACTACGACGAGGCACCACCTGTGAATCTTCTGTGACACGCGGTGCAGTGACTTGTGGTGTATCCTCTTGTACAGTTGGTACTAAGGTCAGAACATCCCCTCTTAATTTTCAAGAACTAGTCTACAAATGGGTTTGTGGTTCATCACATAGTCTACTTCTGAGATTCGGGTATTCGTCCCAACGATTACCCTCTGAGCCTTAAGACTATAGAACCACCTTTCGTTCCTCTAGGATACCCTGCGAACAAGCGCACGAGATTCCAATCTTATCAGTATCCCCTCTCAGCACATGTGCTGAGCTATCCCATGTCCGAATGTGTCTTAGACTTGGCTTTCACCCAGTCCACACTTACTTCTATGGGAGTAGAAGGCACTGACCCAGATGGTTTCAAGTATGCACGCTGCCGTTTCCAGAGCATATCCCCAGAACGAATATGCAACTCGGAGCAGCTCATCATTGTCCTAACCATTTCCCTAATAGCCCTTTTCCTTCACTCTGCTGCACCGTTCTGTTGGGGCATACCGGCTGCAGTCAATTGGGATTGAATCCCAGTATCTGATAAGTAAGTCTTAATCTTTCCCAAGAGGTACCCATCACCACGATCCAATCATAGTGTCTTGATACTGTTACCTTGATGTTTCTCCACAATCGTCTTGAATTCTTTGAACTAATCAAAGATTCAGACTTGCGGCCATCAAGTAAACGCATATCCATAACTTTGAATATTCGTCTCACAAAGTATTCAAAGCTACCTCTATCCTGGATAGGCTTAGGACCACACTAATCAGAATGAACCATGTCTAACATATCTTTGACTCTATACCCCTCGGCCTTAAAAGGCCTCTTGGTCGTCTTACCTTCCAAGTAAGATTCAAAGTTAGAGAAGTCTCCCACCACCAATGAACCCGAGGGCCCATTGGCTATCAACCTTTGAATCCTACTAAGGTTAATAAGACCAAGCCTTAGACGCCAAAGGTATGTTTGGTTCATCTCGGAAGGAACCTTTCTCCTACTTTGGTTAGATGATGAGCTAATAGTTAATATTTGCATCATGGAAGACTTTGGTTCTAATGTGTATCAATTGCCTATCAATGTACCTGAATAGATAATCTTTCTATTCCACTTTTCATAAAAAGTAATAGAATATCATTTCTTTCAGACACTGAATCGGAGTTCTTTCTAAATATTAGGTACATAAAAGCAATCTTAAAACCAAAACTTTATCTTCAAAAGATAAATAAATAACTCTCACTGCAATAGTAGCCACCTTCGTAGCATTTCCCATGTAGACGATTTTTTTTCTTTAGCTAGTCGTTGGGCTTCCTGGAACCCCTGCAAAGAATTGCAGACATGCGTAGTGGCATCCGTATCTACCCACCAGGTACCGGTAGATAACTCCGCTAAGCATGTTACAACGACAAAAGAAAAGAAATAACTTTGTCTTGATAACGAGGACAATTCGTCTTCTAATGTCCAATTTGCTTACGCGTGAAACACTTGCCTTTCGACTTCTTCACGCGAGTCCTATGTCCCTGCGATATAGCTGCCTTCTTGAACCCTCAATGTTTCTTCTTCTTCCTGCCTTTCGGCATAGAAGAAGAAACCCTTTGAGTCACTAAGGCCTGCGAGTTCTGACGAAAGAGCCCTTCTACCACCTGGAGTTCTCCCAGGAGTTCCCCCAATGTATACTCATGCTTATTCATGTTATAGTTGAGCCGAAACTGCTCAAAACCCTTAGGCAGAGATTGGAGTATTATATCGACCTGGAATTCCCCGTCGATATATCCTCCAAGAACTTTAATCTCATTGAGGTGGGCCATTATCTTTAGGACATGATCCCTCACGGGTGTCCCTTCGACCATAGTGGTCGTCATCAGATTCTTCATCGCCAGTTGCCTAGCGGCACGACTCTGGTGCCTGAAGAGATCCTGAAGGTTCAGCATCATATCACAAGCAGTGGGCATGACCTGATGCTGATGTTGCAATACATTCGACATGGATGCCAGAATGTAACACCACGCCATCTCATCTGCCTTAACCCATTTCTTGTAATGCTCCTTCTGCCCTTCACCAGAGTTATCGCTAGGCTTGTCAGGACATTTTTCGGTGAGTACAAATTTGTACTCATCAGCCGTAAGGACAATGTCTAGGTTTCTCTTCCAGTCAATATAGTTGGGTCTAGTAAGTTTATTCTCCTTAAGTATTATAGCTAGTGGGTTAAAAGCCATTTTAAAAATCCTGAGAATCACAACACACACTACTTTAGAAATCGAAAATAAATTGATTCCTCACAACAATAAATTTTCGAAATCAACCAACACCTCTAAACACCGAGAAATTCGCATGCCACGATGGTGTGGACGTATACGAATTTCCACATTCGTAAGAGGAGGTTTTACCCATTAATCTTACTATCTTGTCAACCTAACTTTTTGACAAATAAGATTAATAGTTGGTCCACTTCGGCTCTGCAAAATAATAGCAGTGACTCCGATGGGGAGGATACTATTATTCGCATCTAAGTGTTCACCATTACACGACACTAAGAAAATTATCTCTGATTATGTGTCTTCCGATGGGGAAGTACACACGCTCTTTAACAATTTTCTATAGTCTTTTCCGACCCAGTGATCTGCAGAACAAGTCCATCCGATGGGGAGGAAGGCACTCAGAGCCAACACGCAGACTTGTTCGCATCACTTATCGGATTGTAATGGAAGCCATGGGACCCTTAGGGTCCCTCTCCCACTTAGTAATTTATTATGAGGAATTTTAACTAGCACATTCACACAACAAGCACATAACCAACATATGAAAAATAGAAAATCCTAGATTTTCCAACTTTCATGGCCTTGGTCTCTAATGCGCCTCCAGTCGTGTCATCACCTCGTCAACCCCGAGGATTTATTAATTACAATAATTTGCAAAACCATTCACACAATCATTATTTGGCCATGACAAGTTGGAATCTCGTGCTTGTAACACAAAGTTAGCCTATGCACATCCACATATCATCCAGCTAAATAAAATGTATGAAAATGCAAAAAATTAACTAATCCTCAAACACACAAAGCCGGAAACCTCAGCTCTGATACCAATTGTTGGGTATGGCTTGGTGGGTTTCCTAAGCGGATACCTGGTCGATCCGAGAGACCTCTCTATGTTTACAGATTAAAAAAAATTTAATCTGAAGAGAGAGTCGTTTCCCATCGACTGTCTCGTGCCGTATCGAACGATTCAAATTGCAACTTGGCCAATTACCAAAATTGGTCTTGCAATTTGCTCGACCGTTCGACCGCGGAAAAGGCGACGAGTTGATCGCCGGCTTTTGTGTTTATGGTCGGGGTCCAGTTAAATAATTATTGACTATGATTCGTAATTAAAATAATTAAATAACAAATATGAAATGACGAGGCAATTAAATAAGGTACAAATAAAAATGAAAGGAGCCAAGGAAGAATATACCTTCCGTTACCTTACGATCTTCTACCGTATAACCCTCCCCTCTTGGACGTCGTGTGGGCGACGATCTACCAAGAACCGTGGTCACCAAGTCGATCCCTTCTCCTTGCGCCAACCAATCCCTTACCAAAGGGATGCCGCCGGCCACTCCTAGGAAGAAGATAATCCAAACACAAAATCTTACTATTCTTTTCCTCCAATACTGGCGTCCGAAGGAAGAAGCCGGCGCCAGCCGGTGCCCTTCTCCACGCACAAAAGAAGACTGCACCACCGGCGCCCTTCTCCTCGCTCAGAGGAAACCGGCACCACTGGCACCTTTCTCCATGCGTAGAAGAAGCCGACACCAGCCGGTGTCCTTCTCCACGCTCACAAGAAGATCGGCGCCAGTCGGTGCCTTTCTCCACGTGTAGAAGCCGGCGAAGTGGCTGCACCCCTCTTCACCGTGAGTTGATGAAGATTAAAAATTCTCTTCTCCCTCGATGCATGCCATGCAACTTGAAGGATTAATCCACCAATCGGAGAATTGGCTGCCTTCTTGATTAATTGCAAAATAACAATTATAATTGCAATTACTTAATTGGAATGAATGTTTGCAATTTCTTAATTGCTAACGTTTGCAATTACTCAATTGCAAAGAACCAACGTTTGCAATTCTTTAATTGCAAAGAATGTTTGCAATTTCTTAATTGCTAACGTTTCCAATTTTACATGCAGGTCGCCCGTGGAGAAACGTCTTCGGCACCGTAGAGAGAGAAAGAGGAGGAAAGAAGAGATTAGGTTTCTTGTGTTATCTAAGATTAATTCATCAATTTGGTTCCATGCCACCATGGGGTATATATAGGGCTACAGTAGGGACCATGAGGAGGAGTTGGATCTTGGCCTGCTAATGGACCCGATCCATTAATGAGGATTCATTCCACTAAAGGACTCTCATTGAATTACCTCACCAACCCCCATATTTACATATGGGCTCCACTTATTACAAGTCGTCCATCCCCCCGTGTTTAAGATTTCGAATGCCCGTTAATTAATTAAATTACTGACAATTTAAATTAATTAACTTCTGGATCCTTGACTAGTACCACTCGACCTTATCATCATGCCGGATCAAATCCACCTGCAGGGCCTAGCATGATGAATCTTTCGAGCTCATCAAGGGGCATCATCATCCTGACTCACCAGGACATGGATTCCGTCAATAATCATCGGCACATCATATTATTAATATTATCTCCCAACTTACCGGGCCTATCGATCTAACATAATAGATCTCGCCCATTGGTAAATCAAAGAAATAATAATTAATAATATATGCCCGATATTATTTCAGGATTAAGGGATCGTACTTCATAATAATATCTTGAGATCCTATCAAATTATCTGTTGGTGCAGGAAGCACCATATCGAACCTTGTTTTGATATTGGCAAAGGATTCAAAGTTAAGTGTTATTTGTGATCTAATGTTGTTACTTGAGTGTGCAGAAACCAAGTCCTAGCGAAGGGCTGCTAGGCACCTGGCGAAGGGCTGCCAGGAAACAAAGCCCTAGCGAAGGGCTGCTAGGCAACTAGCGAAGGGCTGCTAGTCACCAAGTCCTAGCGAAGGGCTGCTAGGCAACTAGCGAAGGGCTGCTAGTCACCAAGTCCTAGCGAAGGGCTGCTAGGCACCTAGCGAAGGGCTGCTAGGCACCAAGCGAAGGGCAGCTTGGCAACTCAAGACCTGGCAAAGGACTGCCGGGCAAAAGTCTAACTGGAGGAGTCGGTTGGCACCAGGTAAATTCTCCCGAGAGGAGTAGGTGAGGACGCGTTCCCCTTGAGGGAACATTAGGCGTCGGTTCGACCTAGGGCTCCATTTTGGAGACCCAAAGTCAGAACCAAGACAGCTAAGGCTGTATAAACTAACATAATATTTGCTGTTTTGGACTAACCCTGGATGCAGGACCGAAGGACTGTGTATCTGCAGCTTAGAGAACCTCAAAGGAGTGAGGCAGTAGCTGAGCAGGGCGCCCCGGAGGTTTCGGGCGCCCCCAGAGTCAACCGAAGTCAGCAGACAAAGAAAAAGCCCCGACAGCAGCATTTCAGGGCGCCCTGGATGTTTCGGGCGCCCCGCACGCTCCGGGCGCCCCGCGTGTCGCGGGTACCCCCAGTGAAGCCCCCACTGCCAGCTGCCGAAGCGCGCCCTCGCGAAACCAAATGGATGAAGCTTTGACCGGTCAACCGGGCGCCCCGAGCGCTCCGGGCGCCCCGGTCAACTGTTATCCCGTAGTCGAAGCGATCAGTCACGACCGAGAGCACGCCGGATCAGAGGCCACGTGGGAGGGCGCCCCGAGCATTCCGGGCGCCCCCAGCCCTATATAAAGGGCCCTCGACCCCAGGTTTAAATCATCAATTCCATTGAACGCAATCACGCTCTTCTGCTCCCGCGCTCTGCTCCAGAACCCTCCAGACTCGAGATACAAGCGCCGGCGACGTCCAACTGCTCTGGAACTTCGATTTACACCGGACGTCGGTAACAAAGAAAAGCTGTCTTTTTTTCTTACTGCAATTTACTGTAATCAATCTTTGTAAAATTGTTTTGCGCGATTATAGTATTGCCCATAGTAAACGGTCAACGACCGTGGGCCTTGGAGTAGGAGTCGACCCAGGCTCCGAACCAAGTAAAAATCTTGGTGTTCGCATTGTCTGATTTTGATTATTCCGCTACGCAATTGCTCTTTACGAAATCCGAACGATTTGCGACATTCACCCCCCCCTCTATCGCATCTCTCGATCCAACATTATCGAGTCAGTACAAATTGGATAACCTCGGGTTTTA
This sequence comes from Boesenbergia rotunda, assembly GCA_024364735.1. Lineage (NCBI taxonomy): Eukaryota > Viridiplantae > Streptophyta > Magnoliopsida > Zingiberales > Zingiberaceae > Boesenbergia > Boesenbergia rotunda. Next base: position 170,029 of record JAGFNQ010000081.1, on the reverse strand, counting down.
GTCCTACCCAATGTACTCAAAGCACACTAGTGTAATTCTATGGTCAAGACTAACCACACCTAATTACACTACAACCATCCCGATGGGTTGTCCAACTCCATCTCGGTTGTGGGCCTCTATTTATGCTAAGTAAGGAACCGATAACATGATCTTCCGTGTGACACCACACACCATGTTATCTACAATGCAAAACAATGGGACTTCGTGTATGTACTAATATAAACAGACACCTAGTGTGGTTGTGATTCTCTTTTCAAAATAAAGATGTTCATATATATAAAAGAAGCATGTCTTTCAGTATACACATCTAACAGGATCCTCCACTAATGCGGCCTCGATCTCCGTAAGTGGGACATCCTCATCCTCCTGATCATCGGCTGGTCCCGCTCCCCTATCTCGCTTCTAGGCCAAGCCCCCGCCATTACTAACCTCTAATCCAGCTAAAGAAAAGTTCCTAAATCCTATTTCGTTGCTTTCGGTCATCCGCGTGACCTGACCCCTAAGGACATTGCATCCAAAGTGTACAAATATCGAAGTCAGAAGGTGGCAATATGGAGTGCGCACTCTCCTGTGGGTAGAGATGTTGGACGCATAAGTGATGGCATGAAAGATAAGAATGTTGGATCGAGAAAACCGATAGAGGGGGGGGTGAATATCGGAAATCGTTCGGATTTGAAGAGAGAATGCGTAGCGGAAGATTAAAGTTAAAAACACACAGACACAGGTGGTTTTACTTGGTTCGGAGCCTAGGTCGACTCCTACTCCAAGGCCCACGGTCGTTGACCGTTTTCTGCGGGCAATTCTATATGTCACAAAAATAGTTTACAAAAGATTTTACAGAATTCAGTACAGTAAACTAAAATAGCTCTTTGTTACCGACGTCCGGAGTAGATGGTATTTTCGGCGCAGGAGGACGTCGTCGGCGCTTGAATCTCGTGTCGGGAGGTTTCCGAAGCAGAGCGCAGGAGCAGAAGAGCGTAGAAGTGTTGATTGAAAGTCTTGTTCAAAGCTTGGGGTCGAGGGCCCTTTATATAGGGCCTGGGGGCGCCCGAAACGTCCGGGGCGCCCCCCACGTGTCACATGATCCGGCTCAGTCTCGGTCAGCGTCTGATCCCTTTACCTTCGGGATCAGGTTTGACCGGGGCGCTCGGAGCGCTCGGGGCGCCCGCATTGACCGGGTCAAATCTTCATCTTCTTGGCTTCGTGACGGTGTGCTTCGGTAGCTGGCACTGGGGGCGCCCGCAGCGCAGGGGGCGCCCGCAGTGCAGGGGGCGCCCGGGAGCAGCGGGGGCGCCCGGGAGTTGAACTGTCGAAGCTGTCTTTGCTTTGTTGTGTTTTGTGTTTACCTTGGGGGCGCCCGGGACACTCCGGGCGCCCTGGTCAGCTATTACCTCATTCCTTTGAGGCTCTCTGAGCTGCAGACACTCGTTCCTTCGGTCCTGCATCCAGGGTTAGTCCAAAACACAATAAAACAATAAAATATTAGTTTATACAGCCTTAGCTGTCTTGGTTCTGACTTTGGGTTTCCAAAATGGAACCCTAGGTCGAACCGACGCCTACTGTTCCCTCGACGGGGAACGCGTCCTCACCTACTCCTCTCAGGAGAGTGTACCTGATGCCAACCGTTCCTCTGGTTGGACTTTTGCCTGACGGTCCTTTGCCAGGTCTTGGATGCCGAGTTGTCCTTCGCCCGGTGCCTAGCATTCCTTCGCTAGGGCTTCAGTCCCAAGCTGTCCTTCGCTTGGCGCCTAGCAGTCCTTCGCTAGGGCTTTTCACTCTGGCATTCCTTCACCAGTGCCTAGCAGTCCTTCGCTATGGCTTTTTATTCTGGCATTCCTTTGCCAGTGCCTAGCAGTCCTTCGCTAAGGCTTTTCATTCTGGCATCCCTTCGCCAGTGCCTAGTATTCCTTCACTAGGGCTTTTTGCTCTGCACACTAGAGTAACTTGTTAGACAACAAGTAAGACTTAACTCTTGAACCCTGTTGCCATTATCAAAACACAGGTTTGACTTTGGTGCTTTCTGCACCAACAATCTCCCCCTTTTTGATTTATGGCAACCCTAGTTCAAAAAGTTAAGTTTAATCAAAAGCATAAAAATTTGTTCCCTCCCCCTGGAGGGAATCTCCCCATAGATTTTTCAAAACGTCGTGGGGTTCTAATTTTAAAAAAACTTTACTTAGAATGATTTTGCACTTTGAAAACTTAAGTTTAGATACTTTGGAAATCTTTTGATAACTTAAGTTTTAAGAGTTCATAGAGGAATTTTTGAAAGCATGAGTTTAGAGTGCTTAACAAAAATTTGAAGTCTTAAGTTTAAAGTACTCAAAAAGTTTTTGAAAACTTTTAAGTTAAGTACTTAGTAGGATTTGAAAATTTAAAAAACTTAAGCACTTAGTAAACTTTGAAACAATTTAAGTACTTAGTAAATTTAAGTACTTAGTAAATTAGGATTAAAATATTTATGGAAGTTTTGAAAAACTTAAGCTTAAAGTACTTATGGAAGTTTTGAAAAACTTAAGCTTAAAGTACTTATAAAAGTTTTGAAAAACTTATGCATTTCTAGAAAAGATTTGAAAAGTAGCTAACTTTTTGAAAGAAAAAAAATTTTGAGAGTTAAAAAAATTTGAAAAATTTGAACTCTCTCCTTTCCTATCTCTCCCCCTTTGTCATATATCAAAAACAGATAGATATTGCAAAAATTAAATTGCATAAAAGAAATGACTTTCATAAAGGAAAAATATTCGTATGATTTTGCTGTACTAAACCAAGACTTAGACCAAATCAGTTGATTTTCTCTTGTAGGGACCTGTCTAACCCATTTAGCTACTTACTAACTGTTATAAGCAGTAGTTTTCGCTAGGGTTAGTCAAGTTAAGTGTTTCTATTCAAGTTAGATTTTCTAAACTTGACACTTAACTGGATTGCTGTAAAAGTTGTATTTAGTGCCCCAATTACTGCAGATGCACTGACTTAAAGCATCTTGAATTAAGGCAAAGACCTAAGCATCTCAACCCTTTCTAGGTTATCAATCAAAAGTACCCTAAGGTGCTTGTGAGATGCTGGCTTCTAAATCTATAGGTGCATGCAGTTCTAGGGTTAGGGCCTAAGCTAAGTCCATTTGCGAAAAAGCCCTAGTTTTGAAAAGGGGGTAGTTTTGAAAGAAAACTAAGTCGAAAAAGATTTAAAACAAACTGATTTTGAAATTCGTAAAACAGTTTTTCAAATTCTATTTTTAGAAACTGATTTTTAAATCAAGTAAGGCAGTAAAAAAATCAACAGTAGAGTTAATCTATTCTACAGAGCACAATCCTAATCAGATACTCAAGTTAAATACGCAGTCAAAGAAGTAGGTTAACTAGTCAAACAGAGGTGCAGTACAGTCAACCATGAGTTAAGTTTTTAGTACAATGCTGAAAATGATTTAACTAGGAGGAGGGGCCAGGGTGGTCAGATGAGCCGGGGTGCCATGATCGAAATAGTGTCATCATCTCGTGATACTGTGCATCTCTGGCCTCCCTCTCAGCTCTAAGGGCGCTCATATACTCGGTGTAGTAGCCCCGATTTGTCTCTATGTCTTCAGCATGATTGGCCTCCACTTCCTCTCGGAGGCTCTGGATATGTGTCTCCAAGTGTGTCACTCGCTCGTAAAGTGTCGGTGGAGTGGGCTCGTCTATGTGTGCTCGGGTTGCTGCAGCAATGTCTCCAACGTCGACGTCGACCTCCTCGTCTGAGTCGATTGGAGCCCCGGCCTGCTGTCGTCTCCAACTCAGAACCCCGGTAGCCGATACCTCTAGACCCGCTAACGAGAAGTTCCTAAATCCTATTTCATCAAAGTCGGTCATAGCGGTTATTTCACCCAGGGTAATGTCACGACCGTGGTGATGAAGGAGGAAAGTGATGATGTGGCAGAATGGTGTGCGCACTCGTCCCTGGGTTGTGACACTGGACGCATGCAGAATGGTATGAAACATATAGAGTCCAATGTCTATGTCAAGGTGATGGACTAGGGCATATAGAAGGAAGGCATGAAAGGGTCGCATGGTCCCGAGATCTCTAGTGGAGAGTGGTAAGATACAGCGGACCAGGACTCTATACAAGGCATAGTCCTGTGCCTGAAGTTCAACGGCTTGGAAACGTCTATTTGCGGGGAGTGCTTCCCTATAGAAATAGGAGTGGATGGTGTCTAAGGTAATGTGAGAGTAGGGAGGATCAAATGGAGGATTCCTAGGTGGATAGCAGCAAAATGTGGACTGAGAGGGTCGTAGTCCAAGGAATCGGTTCAACAAAGTAGGGGTTATAGACAGAGGTATCCCTTGGACAGTAGTGTGAAACATGAGATTATCTTGTCGAATTATGTTATTGTAGAATTCTGCACATAAGGATTCATTAATGGTATGAGTGCAGAAGACAAGATTATCTAATTGATAGAAGTTGATAATATTCATGGCTACGGGGCATGATTGGGTAAAGAAGTGCCTATTAAGATAACTTGTTTTAATAGGCTTGTAAATGGTTTGAGCAAACTTATTGCATAATTCTAGGGTAGGGAATCTAGGGTCAGGACTTGGTTCGACACCGGGGTTGGCCGGGTTTGGTCGGCGTCTTCTAAGTTAAGGAAATTAAAAGAAGCATGAAGATATTGCATTAAAAATAAATTTAAATGTAATAAAAATAAATAAAAATTATACCGGGCAGCTCGGGGAGGCATGGTTGAGGATGAGGACTTGTAAGATCTCTTTGGAGGGAAAGAAGTGAAGAAGGAAGTTGATTTTGGTGTGGGAAGAGAGGGGGAATTCGGGTGCCTTATATAGGCAGATCAACGGGGGCGCCCCGGAGGTTCCGGGCGCCCTGGTCAGTGGTTGCTGCCAAAGGCAGTGTTTATGGCTGGTTGGGGGCGCCCGGGACAGCCCGGGCGCCCTCATCAGGCTGCTTTTGCAGCTTTTGCTGCATTGAGAGCGATGGGGGCGCCCGCGTGGTTCAGGGCGCCCTGGTCAAAGGCTGAGGCAGCTTTTTGCCTAGGGAAAAAGAAAAAGGTTGGGGTTGGGGCGCCCGAAGAGTCACGGGCGCCCGGGACTGTAGCGAAGAGACAAGTTTTGTGTTTGACCATGGTTTAGTCGGTTTGACCATGGTTTGACTATGGTTTGACTGCTTTGACCATGGTCTGACTATGTTGACCATGTTTTGACTATGTTGACCATGGTTTGACCAATTTGACTACAATATAGGTATTAAAGTAATTATAATTGAGTTTATTCTTACTGTCTCACCCAATCTAGGGTTTTCAATCACGTTAGCCTTATAGGTTTCGTGAGACAGGGTTTTTAAAATTTTTTTGAAAATCTTAATTAATTTTTGAAAACATTTCAATTTATTTTTGAAAGGAGATGTTTGAATCTATACTTAACTGAAAATTTGTGTTAGATTTGAATTTGACAAAAAGTAATTTGAATTTGAAATTCAAAAATTGGCTTCCAGGTCTTAGCGAGGCACTAGGCCTTCTTTGGCCGTAGCCTTATTGGATCATCAACCCTTTCCTTGACAAAACCATTTAATGAAGTTTCATTTTCAAAATTAATCTTTAAAAAAGTTCTGGTCTAACTAGTTTGGATTTTGGATCGGTAGCTTCGGCTAGTTTCACCAGTCTAAAGAGACCAAGTGAACTTGATCTTATTAGAATTGGTTTCTCTAACGTACTATCATCTCACCTCCATCCAATACTATATTTTCAAGTTTCAGTTAAGTTTGTTCTGTCCTTATACTAACCTAAGTCTAAGCATGGTAAATTGCATAAGTTTAAACAAACAATCAATCAGGCAAATTGCAAGAATTAAATTCTATTTAACAATAAAAATAGTTTTTAATTTGGCTCCCCCTGGACTATAGCCACGATAATAATTAGGCAAGATGTGAATCTTGTCCTTGGGGATCCAATACTGATTTGATCCAGTTGGTTTGTTCAGGCACAGTTTAGGTACCCATGCCTGAACTTTACTTCTGGACTGATTCAGTACAGCAAAGTAAGATCTTTGTCGGGATTTGGTTCTATAGCCAAGTCCGGATCGATTTAGAACGGACTTCTGTTTTCCAAGAATCATGTCAAGACCCTTGGAACCAGATGTGAATCGTTCTAAGGCCGCTCTAAGATCCTTAACCTGAGTTTTCAGGGAGGAGTTCTCTTTCTCAAGTTTTTCAACTTGAGTAGGAGTTCCTTCTTGAACTTTCTCGGCTAAGGATTTAGAGTCAGCTCCCTCTTTCAGGAGTTTTACTTCCTGTCGGAGAGATTCGACTCAGAGTTTGGCTTTCGCCAAATCTCGAGAAAGATAGGAAATAAGTTCGTTCAATTGACTTTTATTGAAACCGCTTACCTTGATTTCGCCGTCTTCTGAAAAGGTTAGTCTGCCGTCGTCCTTTTCTGACTCTGACTCGGTCTCGACTTCTTCTGAAGCGGTCAGCGCTAGTAGGTTTGACTGGAGTTCTTCTTCTTCTTCTTCTGATGAAGATTCGTCCCAGGTTGCTTGGAGTGCTTTCTTCCTTCTTGTCTTTTTGTTCTCCTTTAGGTTTGGACACTCCGTCTTGTAGTGGCCCTTCTTCTTGCACTCGTAGTAGGTTACGTTGGGCTTGTTTTTGTTATTCGCAGGTTCAGCTGGTTCATCCTTTCTTCGGCTTGTCCTCCGTGTGTTGACTTGGTTTTTCAATTTCTTATAGTAGCTTCGGGCCAGTCGGACCAGCTCAGATTGATCTCCTTCTTCGTCTTCTGCGTCTGAGTCTGAGTTGGACTCGGGTTCAGGTTGAGGTTTCTTCTTTGTCGATCTTCCAATTTTTCCTGCAACAAAGGCAATTCCTTTCTCGGCCATATTGCAGTTAGTATGTCCATGAAGTTCTAACTCAGAAAATAATTCATCTAATTTAATTTTAGAGAGATCCCTTAAAACCTTATATGCATCTACCATAGATGCCCACAAGGTATTTCTAGGGAAAGCATTTAGGGTATACCTTATTAGGTCACGGTTTTCGACCTTGTGACCTATAGCGTGAAGACCGTTCATCAATTCTTGTATGCGTGCGTGGAGTTGGGCTGCTGTTTCGTTGTCGGCCATCTTGATGGTGTAGAGTTTGTTTAGGAGCAGGTCTCTCTTACTGATTCTGGTGTCTGATGTTCCTTCGTGCAGCTTGATCAATTTTGCCCACAGCTCCTTTGCACTGTTGAAGGGGCTCACTCGGTTCAGTTCTTCTTTTTTTAACCCACATTGTAGGGTCTGAGTCGCTTTTACGTCGGCTTCTATTTTGCGCTTCAGAGCGGTGTCCCATTCTGAGTAGCTTTGAGGTACTCCTTCAGCGTTCTTGGGAATCTCCAGTCCGGACTGGATGATGATCCACATGTCCACCTGAGTTTTCAGGTGGACCTCCATTCGACTTTTCCAGTAGGAAAAGTCTTCTCCACTGAAAAGTGGAGGTCTGGCAGTGCTAAATCCTTCTTGCATGGCCATTTAATCTGAAACAGAAAACTAACAAAAAAAAATTCCAAGACTAGGTCTTGGATTAGTAGTGCGGGATGAATAAGATGAAATAACGAGGGGTGTTGCACCAACCTCGATTAACGGGAAAAAAGAATTCGAATGAAATATTTAAAGAAAATTCGAACGAGAAAAGAAAATAAAAATCCAAAAAAGAAATTTTTTTTTTCAAACTGGTGGTTGCACCAAGTTTGAACTTCCCCGCTCTGATACCACTTGTTGGATCGAGAAAATCGATAGAGGGGGGGGGTGAATATCGGAAATCGTTCGGATTTGAAGAGAGAATGCATAGCGGAAGATTAAAGTTAAAAACACACAGACACAGGTGGTTTTACTTGGTTCGGAGCCTAGGTCGACTCCTACTCCAAGGCCCACGGTCGTTGACCGTTTTCTGCGGGCACTTCTATATGTCGCAAAAATAGTTTACAAAAGATTTTACAGAATTCAGTACAGTAAACTAAAATAGCTCTTTGTTACCGACGTCCGGAGTAGATGGTATTTTCGGCGCAGGAGGACGTCGTCGGCGCTTGAGTCTCGTGTCGGGAGGTTTCCGGAGCAGAGCGCGGGAGCAGAAGAGCGTAGAAGCGTTGATTGAAAGTCTTGTTCAAAGCTTGGGGTCGAGGGCCCTTTATATAGGGCCTGGGGGTGCCCGGAACGTCCGGGGCGCCCCCCCCCCCCCCCACGTGTCACACGATCCGGCTCGGTCTCGGTCGGTGTCTGATCCCTTTACCTTCGGGATCAGGTTTGACCAGGGCGCCCGGAGCGCTCGGGGCGCCCGCATTGACCGGGTCAAATCTTCATCTTCTTGGCTTCGCGAGGGTGTGCTTCGGTAGCTGGCACCAATGTTCGTAGAATCGCGATCCTACACAGGATCGATTTGGGGTCAGGATTGGATTGGTCAGGATCGGATCGTAAAATCGTACGATCCTAACAAAAACCCTTAAAATGAAAGAATATACAATTTTTATTAACACTATAATGATAATAATCACGTTCAACTTCAAAAATATTCTATTGATTACAAGATGATCCAATTTAATTGTCAACCTATTAGATAATAGACATCTAAAAACGTATCATTTTAGGAAAAAGATATAACATAATATTATTAATCAAAAACTAACTAAAAATAATTAAATAGATGTTTAAATAATCTTAAAACCCTTAGGAAAAAGATATAACATAATATTATTAATCAAAAACTAACTAAAAATAATTAAATAGATGTTTAAATAATCTTAAAACCCTAACACTAACTCTGTAAAAGATAAAAAAATAATAATAAAAAAAACTAATAATCTTCTGAGCTTCTGAAAAGACTTTAAATAATATTTTTTGGGATTCAATCTTAAAACTAACCTGTAGATCTTTGAACGAGTTTCAATTTGATATATTATAGGTCACGTGGTTCAATCAGAGTCAAAAATTATGACCTCTTGAAGTTTTCACCGATCCTGCTCCGATTCTGTCCGATCCTATACGATTCTGTCCGATCCTACCGATCCTGCTGCGATCCTGCTAAGAAAAACGATTCTGCGCGATTCTGGATCGATTTCTGGCGTAGGATCATAGGATCGTACGATCCTACGATCCAGGATCGCGATTCTGCAAACTATGGCTGGCACTGGGGGCGACCGCAGCGCAGGGGGCGCCCGGGAGCAGCGGGGGCGCCCGGGAGTTGAACTGTCGAAGCTGTCTTTGCTTAGTTGTGTTTTGTGTTTACCTTGGGGGCGCCCGGGACACTCCGGGCGCCCTGGTCAGCTATTGCCTCATTCCTTTGAGGCTCTCTGAGCTGCAGACACTCGTTCCTTCGGTCCTGCATCCAGGGTTAGTCCAAAACACAATAAAACAATAAAATATTAGTTTATACAGCCTTAGCTGTCTTGGTTCTGACTTTGGGTTTCCAAAATGGAACCCTAGGTCGAACCGACGCCTACTGTTCCCTCGACGGGGAACGCGTCCTCACCTACTCCTCTCGGGAGAGTGTACCTGATGCCAACCGTTCCTCTGGTTGGACTTTTGCCTGACGGTCCTTTGCCAGGTCTTGGATGCCGAGTTGTCCTTCGCCCGGTGCCTAGCATTCCTTCGCTAGGGCTTCAGTCCCAAACTGTCCTTCGCTTGGCGCCTAGCAGTCCTTCGCTAGGGCTTTTCACTCTGGCATTCCTTCGCCAGTGCCTAGCAGTCCTTCGCTAGGGCTTTTCATTCTTGCATTCCTTCGCCAGTGCCTAGCAGTCCTTCGCTAAGGCTTTTCATTCTGGCATTCCTTCGCCAGTGCCTAGTATTCCTTCACTAGGGCTTTTTGCTCTGCACACTAGAGTAACTTGTTAGACAACAAGTAAGACTTAACTCTTGAACCCTGTTGCCATTATCAAAACACAGGTTTGACTTTGGTGCTTTCTGCACCAACAAAGAAGTCCTATGTCTATATCTAGATGATGAATAAAAGCATACATCAAGAAAATGTGGAAGGGCCTCATCACAGTGACATCCCTAGTGGTGATAGGTAGAACACAACGAAGAAGAACTCGATAAAGAGCATAGTGTTGGGGCTGCAGCTGCATGGAGTTGAAAGTGGAGATGATGGGGCCTCTCTCACCCTCAAAGAAGTAAGTACAAAGGGTGTCTAGGGTAATGTGGGAGTAAGGATCTGCAAAAGGAACATCCCTAGGTGGATAGCATAAGAAAGTAGAATCAGATGGGCGTAACTCAAAATGTTGGGTGAATAGTATAGGAGATATGATAAAATCAATCTGTTGGACATGAGTAGAAAATGGGTGTCATCTAATTTGACCAAGTTATTGTAAAATTCTGTACACAGGGTCACATCTATAAAATCAGTGCAGTAAACAAGCTTGTTTAAGTGGTAGTGATGGATAACGTCCATGGTGATAGGGTAGTAGGCCTCAGAGCAATTCCTATGAAGATAGTAACAATCTAATGATATATAAGTGGTCTGCTCAAAGAGATCTTGAACAGATAAGAAGGGGAATCTAGGGTCTGTACTGGGCAAGGTAGCAGGTCCAGTCTGGGCTATGCGACGTGCACTAATTTTGACAAGAACATAGTAATAGTAAGAATAAAAAAATGGAATTAAGAGTAGAATTTAGAATATACCATCTTTGAGGCATGCCGAAAGCAAGGAAGGAAGGGTTGTTGGTTTCGTTTTGGCAGGGGTTCGAGAGAGAAAATGAGAGCAAGGAGAGGAGAGGAAGTGGATTAAGGCACCTTGGTCGTTTCTGTTCGGCGCGCGTGAAGAAGTTTATATAGAGGGAACTCGGGCGCTGAGTTGGGTTTAGGGTGCTTGAATATTAGGTGCCTGAGTTGACTAGGGTGCCTTGGTCAGTGATTCCGCCCTTGGTTTTCAAAAAAACAAGGACGCGTTTCGGGAAGGCGTGCAAAGTCACGCGCCAGAATCCTCGATCAGGCGCCTGAGTTGGGTTTTAGGGCTTAGTGAGAGTTTTGTCAACGTTTGAGTTAAAAGCAATTTTAACCGGTTGAGATAGAGAGATTTAAAAATTTTGGAAAAAGAAATTTTGAAAAGAATTTGAGTTTAAAAAATTAAGTTAAACAAAAATTTTGAAAAAGAAATTTTTGGAAGAAGAGTTAAGTTAAACAGAAATTTTGAAAAAGGAATTTTTGGAAGAAGAGTTAAACACTTTTTTTAAAAAAAAAAGATAAGTAAAAAAGATTTTTTTTTAAAATTAAGTTAAAGTTTTAGAAAAAAAATTAAGTTAAATATAAATTTTGAAAAAGAAATTTTTGCAGAAGAGTTAAACATATTTTTAAAAAAAATAAATGAAAAAGAAATTTTTAGACAAAAAAAAATTAAGTTAAAAAAATTTAGAAAATAAATTAAGTTAAAAAATTTTAGAAAATAAATTAAGTTAAACAAAAATTTTGAAAAAGAAATTTTTAGAAGAAGAGTTAAACAAATTTTTTTAAAAAAATGTGAAAAAGAAATTTTTAGACAAAAAAAATTACGTTAAAAAAATTTAGAAAAAAATTAAGTTAAACAAAAATTTTGAAAAAGAAATTTTTGAAAGAAGAGTTAAACATTTTTTTAAAAAAAAGTTAAGTGAAAAAGAAATTTTTAGAAAAAAATTAAGTTAAAAAAAATTTAGAAACAGAATTAAGTGAACAGAAATTTGACAAGCACAGACAAATCTGAATTCATTTTATTTTGGGCTAACCATAGTGACAAATTGGTTTAGCTGCTTCAATTGGTTGGGTTTAATTTATTTTAAATCCTAAATAGCTCACCCATTTCTAATTGACAAGGCAGGGATCCTTATTTGTTTTGTGAAATGATTTCAATTTTATCTTGAAGTTATGTTGAATCTAAGATATGATTGAAACTTAAGTTAGATTCAGATTTAAGAATTAGTAATTTAGAAGTATATTTCAATATTTAGCTTCCAGGTCTTGACGAGGCACAGAGGCCTTCTTTGGCCTTAGCCTTATTGGATCAACAACCCTTTCCTAGACAAAGCCGCATAAAGAAATAATATTTTTAAATCCTCATTCAGAAATCTTGGTCTAATTAATCGAGGATGTGGCGAGGTACCTTCGGCTAGTTCCACTGGACTAAGAAGACCAAATAGGAGACGCCTTCTCCTACTTGACTCCCTAGATAACTTTCCTAACGTACTATCAGCTCGCCCCACCATAATACTAGGTCGTGCAAGTTTCACTTAGATCTAGTCCATAACTAACCATTTCTAATCCTAAGCAAAGATAATAAAAAAAAACAAACATCAGACAAGGTATTCAATAAAAGTTACCTAACCACATGAATAGTCTTTTTATTTGCTCCCCCTGGATCATATCCTCGATATGGTCTATTTAAATAATGGATATAAACCTTAGGGACCCAATATTGATTTGGTCCAGCTTGATTAGTCAAGCTTAATTTGAGGACCCATGCTTGGACTCGGGTGCTAGGGTGGTTCAATACTGAATAATAAGACCTAAATCACGAATTGGTTTTAAATCTAATTCCGCATAGATTTAGAACATACTTCTATTTTCCAAGAATCAGATCAAGATTCTTGGAACCTAGGGTAAATTGTTCAAAATTTGCTATGAGTTCTTTGACTTGAGCTTTCAGAGAGAAATTCTCTTCCTCAAGTCTTTGGACTTGAGTTGAGGTTTCTTCCTGAACTTGCTCAGTCAAAGAACTCGAGCTGGTCTCGTCCTTAAGGAGTTTTACCTCCTCTCGGAGAGACTTGACCCGGTCATGAGACTTAGCCAGTTTGCGAGATAGATAAGAAATAAGTTCGTAAAGATCCAATTCAGAATAACCTGTTACCTTGAGTCGGCTAGTTTCCGATAGTGAGACAGTTCCATGCTCCGTTTCTTCTTTCGATTCGGAGTTGATGCCGATCTCGTCTTAGGCCGTTAACACGAGGAGGTTGGAGTGTGTTGGTTCATCCTAGTCCGATTTCGAAGACGACTCGTCCCAGGTCGCTTGCAACACCTTCTTCCTCCGTTGCTTTTTTGTTTCTTTTGTGTTCGGGCATTCGGATTTGAAGTACCCCTTATTTCCACACCCATAATAGGTGAGATCCATCTTGTTCGTTGGTCAGCCGGATTGTCCTTTGGTTGTCCCATCTTCTTCTTCTTTTGGGCTTTCTTTGGTCAGCCAGGTCGCTTGCAAAGCCTTCTTCCTCCGTTGCTTTTTCGTCTCTTTTGTGTTCGGGCATTCGGATTTAAAGTGCACCTTCTTTCCACACCCATAACAGGTGAGATCCATCTTGTTCTTTGGTCAGCCAGATCGTCGTTTGGTTGCCCCATCTTTTTCTTCTTTTGGGCTTTCTGAGCTTTGAACAACTTCTGGACGACGTTCACAAGCTCCGCCAGTTCTTCTTCTTCGGATTCCGAGTCAGAATCCAATTCTGGTTCCGGTGCCTTTTTCTTGATTTTTTCTACAATTAAAACTATACCTTTCTCTACAAGTGCACCATTAATCTACTCATGTAATTCAAATTCTAAAAATAGTTCATCTAATTTTATTTTAGATAAATCCTTAGAAATTTTGTAAGCATCGACCATCGATGCACACAGTGAGTTTCTAGGGAAAGAGTTCAAGGTATACCTGATCAGATCCCTATTTTCAATTGTGTGCCTGATGATGTCGAGCCCGTTCATGATTTCTTGTATCCGTGCATGCAGTTGGGAAGCAGTTTCTCCGTCTTGCATTTTTAAATTATACAATTTATTTAAAAATAAATCTCGACGGCTTACCTTGGTGTCGGATGTTCCTACGTGGAGTTCTATCAGCTTGTTCCATAATTCTTTGGCGCTGCTAAAAGGACTGATACGATTCAACTCCTCCTTTGTAAGTCCATATTGGAGAGTCTGTGTTGCTTTTGCATCGGCTTCAAATCTTCTCTTGGTAGATGTGTCCCATTTGTCATAGCTTGGCACCGTCCTTTGCTTGTCTCTTGGGAGATCGAATCCGGTTTGGATTATGATCCACATGTCCACTTGAGTTTTCAGGTGGACTTCCATCCGGCTCTTAAAATAACCAGAATCTTCCCTAGAGAAGAGGGGGGGGGGCGAGCAGTGCTGTAGCCCTCTTGCATGACCATTAAGAAAGAAGTGAACGAATCGACGACTTGCAAAAACACAAACAAACAAATACACCAAGACTTTTGTCTTGGATTAGCAGTGTGAGATAAAAAGAAAAATACGCTCGAGTGGTGATTGCACCGTTCTCGAGTCCAAACAAAAATATGATCAAAAATGAAAAAGATTTAGGAGAGTAAGCGAAAAAAATCCGAAATATACTCAAGTGGTGGTTTCACCAGAATTGAGCAGTCCTCGCTCTGATACCAATCGTAGGATTGAAATAGAGCGATAGAGGGGGGGTGAATATCGCTTTAAGAAAACTCTTCGGATTTCTGAATAATCGAGTACACAGCAGAAGTATAAGAATAAGAGTGGGAGAAGAGACAGCGGAAAATCAAATCACAGCACAGTAACACAAATTAGTTTTACTTGCTTTAGAGTCTTGACTGGCTCCTACTGCAAGGCCCACGATCCTGTGGGGATCGGTGCCGTCGATAGAGGGGGGGTGAATATCGACTTGTTAACAATCTTGCAGAAAGTGTGTCGTAAACTTCGAGGTTCGTTCTATTCAGAGTTAGTAGCACAGCGGAAAAATAGACAGAATGAAAAACCAAACAACAACGTGCACATAGGTTTTTACTTGGTTCCTAACCGCCCAGGGTCAGTACGTCTAAGGCCTAAGCACGAGAAACGCCCGTCCACTAATAGTCTCTTTTTCGGACTTTCCGGAGGCGGAGAAACTAGTCTTACAATGCACGTTTTACAATCAAAATATTATGGAAAGTAAATGCAGAAAGTAAATGCAAACCAAACAAAAAGTCGAAGACTCGGTCGATCTGGAACTCCTGAAGTGCCGCACACTTTCCCCTGGAGCCTCCTTGGTCACAGAGCTTCGTCTCTAGCGCTTTGTCATCACTCGGAATGCTTAGAATGATGTTGTGAATGATGTTCTGAGTTGAGGGGTCGAACCCCTTTATATAGCCTTTTGTTGGGCGCCTGTGTTGCTATGGGGCACCTCATAAGTCTCGGTCAAACCTCATCTTCGCATCGAACTCGCAGCAGGGATAGACATTCCCTTCCCAGGCGCCTGACCCATACAGGGCGACTGGGAGCCTTCAGGCACCTGTGTTAATAGGCACCTGGGATGGTGCTGCCCAATCTGGGGCGCTTGCTTCTCTTGGGCGCCCGATTCAAGTCAGGCGCCCAGGAGCTGTTTCCCAGACCTCTCTTGTGTTTGTTCGCCTGCTTTGCCTTCAATTCTAGGTACCTACAAGATACATAAATACAAGACAAACACATATATAATCTTAGCCTTAACGATTTGGTTCTGACTTCGGATTTCCCGCGAAACCCTAGGTCGAATCGACGCCTATGTTCCCTTCCCGGGGAACGCGTCTTTCGCCTACTCCTCTCAGGAGAAGGTTACCACCCGACCCATCCGGTTGGACTTTTGCCCAGCTTCACTCACCAAGACTTTTGCTCAGCTTTACTCACCAGGACTTAGTGCCCAGTTTCACTTACCAGGACTTCGGTGCCCAGCCCTCAGCCAGGACTTATTGCCCAATTCCTCGAATCAGGACTTCGTACCCAGTCCACGACCAGGACTTATTGCCCAACCCTCGGTCAGGTCTTCGGTGCCCAGCCCTCAGCCAGGACTTATTACCCAATCCATGATCAGGTCTTAGTGTCTAATTCTTCGAACCAGGACTTATTGCTTAGGTTAACTAGGACTTTTCTTCACTTTGGTACTGATTTCTTGACTCATCCTTTCCTTGTTTAGTGTATCACTAACTTAAGCATATTGTTAAACATTGAAACACTAAAGGAGGATATCACTGATGTATCTTACACCAACAGATCCTTGATCGTTTACTTTGAGCAATCCACTAATGATCGAAAGAATGTACAGTTTACAAAACTTAAGTGTGCAAAAAAAAAACAAGTATGTCAACTCCTTTGAATGACTTGAAAATCTTCGCTTGGAAAGTCAGACGACGTTTCAGCGTTGTTGGAGCTTTGATCGTGCAACACATAGGAGAATAGAATGAATGCAGAATGTTAATTGTCGTTTTGAAGTGTTGCTCTCGACGCCTTTATATATTAGTTATTCAGGCGCTTGAAATGTCATTCAGGCGCCCTAGTCGCAGCGTCTCGGGCGACAATTCCATCCGTTGTGCAGTCAAACTTTATCCTTGACTTTAGGTTTATACCCTAAATCTTTCTTGCCACTAGAGGGTCCTTAATTTTCTAAACCTAGGTTTTGATCCTTTGATCTCTTAAGAAGATTTTCTATTCTTTTAAGGGATTTTTCTAATGTTTCAAGTTTTGACCTCAAAACTTGATTTTCTATCATTAATTCTATAACCTTGGATTTTTCACAAAGACCATGAAAAATTTTCTTTTTGGTCTTGGATTGGGTAGGTCTACCATTTGATGTTCTAAATTGTTACCTAACATTAGGTTTGGTAGTCCTAGTATGGAAAACTCTATATTTTTCCTTAGATTTTTCATACCTCCTATTTTCATGATAAATAGCATTGAAATGATAATAATTATTTTTAGCTAATGGTATCTTAGTTTTGTTCTTGGAGACTCCCCCTTGGTTCGAGCTTCTCCTCTTCGCTTTGGTCAGGTCATTCCCCTTTGGACATTGATTCAGATAATGTCCTCGTTGATTGCATGAGAAGCACACAATGTGTTTCTTATCCTTCCGTACCATAGGGCCGACCTCCTTTGACTTCTCCTTGGTCTTGAGTGTCACTTGTATCTTCTTTTTGACCAATTTCAGGCACTTACTTTTATGGTGTCCTCTTTCCTTACACTCAAAGCAAATGATATGATTTTTATTTTTGTAAATTGAAATTTCTATACCTTTGCTTATAGGGGTGACACTTTTGTCATCTTCATTGACCTCGGATGATGATGATGAAGCTTTTCCATATTCCGATGTCAATAGTAAATTTTGCTTCCCTCAATCCTTGAAGTGGAGGCTTCTTGAGTTTCATCTTCAGATGTTGAACATCTCTCAACTTCCGAATCTTTTTCCTCCGATGAATCTCTCTCTTCGGATTTGTCTTGCTTTGGAAAAGCGGAGGGATCTTCATAAAGTTTTGTCAATTTGCTCCAAGGCTCTTTGGCATCTTGAAATTCTCTAATTTTGTCCAAGATGGTGCTTGGCAATAGATTGACTAATAATTTGGTCACTTTGTCGTTGGCCTCGCATCTCTTGATTTGCTCCTCATTCCATTTGCTTTTCTTGAGGAGCTTCCCTTTGCTATTTGTTGGAGCTTCAAAACCCTTCATTAGAACAAGTCATTGCTCTATCACCATCATGATGAAAATTTTAATCTTTGAAGACAAAGATTGAAATTTGCTTTGTCGAATGGTGGAGGTGCTCGAGTGTCGTAGCCGAACTCCATTTTGAAGTTGAACCCACTTGATGATGACTTCTTGAAATTAGGGTTTCTTCAAAACTTCTTCTTCTTCCTCTGACTCTTTCTCTCATGGTGATGAGTCCAAAGAAGAGCGACCTCACTTTGATACCACTTGTTAAGACCGATAGGCGAGCTAAAGGGGGTTGATTAGCTCCGATTTTCTTGTTGATGATTTTTTGTTGCAGAAGACTCCAAGCAATGCTAACACTCAATGATTTACTTGGTATCCACCTCCTTGAGGTGACTAATCCAAGGATCCTCTCTCCTCACTGTCTCAAACAGTATGAAAGACTCCTTCGTGGAGGTCGAGAAACCTCATACAAGTCCTCAAGAAGATACCGCAAGAATACAAGCAAAATACAAAGCAAATCTTATAAGATTTACAGCAATGAGTTCTCTTTGCTTTTTTTGCTTTCTTTTAGCTTGGGATCGCTTCTAGAACCTTGGAAATACAACAACACTATGTTCCATGACTTCCCTTGAAATGGCGATGAAGGAGGAGAAGGGCGTGTGAAGAATGCCGAAGAGGTGCCGCTTCAAACCTGCGTGAAAACCCTATATACCTGTGACCTAGGGCTCCCTAATCGATTATCCAATCGATTACCATGTCAGACTTAGTCGTTCAATGACTTTTTTTTGAAGCTTAATTGATTAGCCAATCGATTAAAAAAATCTTAATCGATTGCTAAATCGATTGAGCACCTTTTTGTGCTCTCGCGCAATGCTGCCGTAATCGATTGCCTAATTGATTACAGTCCCCCTTAATTAATTGCCCAATTGATTATGACCCTCCTTAATTGATTGCCTAATCGATTAAGAGGAGGTTGTGTCAATTACCCAATCAATTCAACTTGCTTTTGTTCTCGCAACACAACTCTCCCAATCGATTACCCAATCGATTCACTTCCTCCTTAATCGATCACCCAATTGATTAAAAAGACTTTATTTGCGAGAAACCAACACCAATCGATTGACTCCAATCCTAGCTTGTGTGCACACAAGTCTAGGGTCCCCTTGCCTAATCCCGGTCAACGGTGACCTGTTAAGACTTTTTCATCAAGTGTCCGATCAAACCTTTGACCGACTTGGACTTTCCCTTGCCTAGTTCCCAACTAGGACTTTTCTCGTGTCAGCGTGCGATCTCCCTGATCCACCTGGACTTCACCTAGTCCCACTAGGTGTGTCTAGTCCCACTAGGTGTGTCTAGTCCCACTAGGACTTTTCCCTTGCTAGCGTGCGATTTCTCCGATACACTTGGACTTCACCTAGTCCCACTAGGACTTTTCTCTTGCCAACGTGTGATCTCCCCGATCCACCTGGACTTCACATAGTCCCACTATGTGTGCCTAGTCCTACTAGGATTTTTTCCTTGCCAGCGTGCGATCTTCCTGATCCACCTGGACTTCACCTAGTCCCACTAGGTGTGCCTAGTCCCACTAAAACTTTTCCCTTGCCAGCATGTGATCTCTCCGATCCACCTGGACTTCACCTAGTCCCATTAGGTGTGCCTAGTCCCACTAGGTGTGTCTAGTCCCACTAGGACTTTTCCTTTGCCAGCATGCGATCTCCTCGATCCACCTGGACTTCACCTAGTCCCACTAGGTATGCCTAGTTTCACTAGGACTTTTCCACATAAAGTCTCCAGTCAACCTTGAGTCATTTGACTCACACAATGTTCAAACATCATTGTCGGACATCGAAATTTAAGCTCACCTGAACCTAGTCAAACTAGATCAACCCTGACCTAACGAAGATTGCACCAACAGAGGCATCTACAAGGTTTGATCTTTAGCCACCATTGTTATTAGTGTCAATTTTCTCATTTTTCAACGTTTATGGTTAGTAGTATTGTTAAGTTTCTTCATTTTTATGTTCTTTGAGACAGACAATAAAAGATGGAAATTGTAACCCTCTTTTCTTCTTCCCAGTTGCCTATCATGATCTTAGCAATTTGTGACAATTTGATGTGGGTTGGAATTCTTACTTGCTACTTTTTTTTCAGAGACTTATGAACCCTTTTACCCAATGTCAAAATTGTGAGTGGATTTGCCATCCTTCGATCCAAAATACAAAGTAATTATATTTATTTACCTAGAAGGCGACAACTCAATAAGTTAGCAATGCAACTTTAAGACTGTAGTTTAGTAAAAAAAAACACAAATGAGTTGGCAAAAATTGATTCATGATAATTTCGTAGTCAAAATTCTTTACTAGAAGAAAATTTTTGTTATTTTATTCCAGATTATCCTACTTATCGAACATTTGCCCAAGTATTTTTTCTTCAATATTATATTTCTTCATGAATTTCATTCACTAAATCCCCTTTTTAGCGCCAAGGTTCTTGAAGCAGTCTCCTGTTTGGTTATTATATGTTTCATAGTTCTGGTGCACATGTATCTATTTTCTACCTCTTAACATTGTATTTTATGAGTATCAGGCACCGATTTGATCTATTATGCTAAACTTATCTGCATATTTAGGACTTGAGCCAAGCTTAAATGTGCCTAAATTTTTCTTGCTGAAATCGCACATACCATTTGTGAAGAATTACATTCTTATAAGAGTAATAATTTGCAGCGAGAATTTTCTTTATTATTTCTGTCCATTTTTTGTTCGGTGTTTCTCATAAGCAGTATATTGATGTACCTAAATTTGTAGTAGTAAGGATATGAAATAGAAAGCATCATTCACTAATCATTTGATATAAAAAAATTATAGGACAAAGGATCAAATATTCATGGCAGCCAGCTCTTCATCAGCAACTTTTTTCGGTATTCGAAGATGCATGAATGATGAACAAGGTGAAACTCCCTATATATTATGTTAGTGTAGGTTGAGAGCTCTCCTTTGGACATCATAGAAGGAAACTAATTCAGGAAGACGATTTTTTTCATGTCCAAATTTTAGATTGGATTTTCTTTATTTACAAAATTGTTTTGAAATCAATTGTATTTATATGTTTTTTAATTATTGGGGTTTTATTAATAATATTCGATATTCAGGAAAAGGGATGTGACTTCTTCTTATGGCATGACCCAACATTTTCAAAGAGAACTAAGACAATTATTAATGATCTGAAGATGAAAAATAAGAAATTACAGATGAGATTAGTGAATTGAAAAAATCTAATAGTTACGAGGGTGCAGTTGATTGCAATGATCTCTTGGAAGATGTGAACAACTCTGTTACTTATGAAGTTGAGTGACGAAATATGTTCACTTAATAGGAAGTTTAAACTTGCTATGACTGTAGTTGTTTTTACTTGGATTGTGATGATTTTGATGTAGTTGATGTAAGCAACTAACTATTTATGTAATGAAATAACTTTCCAACTTTTTAATGTATTTTATCACTGGTTTATGTAATGAAAGAACAGTTTAGTTTTCAAGTTCAATGTTGTTATGATATTTCAATATTATTTTTAATGTGTCTTATGATGCTTCAATGTTGTCGGAATTTTTATTGTTGTAATCATTATTGTTTGAGTTTAAGAATTGTTTAGTTTTATGCTTGTTTGTCTTGTTATGATGCTTCAATGTTAGGCTGGTTGATTTATTGTAGCTGCAAAATATGATGTAAAATTGAAAATGCTTATGAAACTTTTCAGGAAGCCAGAAGAACGAGGTCTTGCGAAACGTTTTCACGATGATCTCTTTATATATATCTAACATTTCAAACAATGTTTTTTGACCACAATATAACATTAACATAATTTTGGGTCTCCAGGAGTTCAGAATCATATTGGAAAGATTTAGAAGATTAAGGTAAATTCAGATTAAAGTAAACATCTGGTAATCTTCAGCTAAGATTGTTGATAAGCATGTACTCAAGAAACTAGCAAATGGATATGGAACATTTGCAGCTAGGGGGATCATTCTTAGTTAAATCATGCATACATTTCTGTTGATGTCCACATGAAATCGTGTTTGAAGGATGGATATTTCATAGGCCAAAAATGAGGATCTCCCATACCTCAGAAATGAACATACAAGTGTTTTAAAAATTATAAGATTGTAAGTTGAAATCTACTACTGTTTGAAGCAGTTAATCAGAAGTTTGTAATGTAAACAATAAAGCTACAAAGAATTGTCAATTTGACTTGCTACACATTACACTGCAAGAACTATACTCTTTACCTATTCATCTAGAGGCTTCCCGATGGAGTACACAATGAATCATATTGCCCTGAGCTTCTCTGCATCAACAACATTGCGCCCATCGAAGATGAAAGTTTTTGCACATCGCTTCATATATCTTTCGGTAGTCTAATTCCCTGAACTCATTCCAATCTGTCAAGATGCAAACAACATGTGCCCCTCAGCAGCAGCATATGTTTTCTCACTGTATGCACTTGCTTCATTTCTGTTGAGTTCAAGATCAGCAGTTGATTTGAGCTCGAGCAATCCTAATCAAGTTTCTGCATTGTGAGGTTATAGCTGATTTGCTCTTCGCTCACCTAGGGATCATATATGCTCAGTGTGGCCTTGTCGTCCAACAGCCCTTTGCGAAACCAGTAAGAGAAATAACAGCTTAGATCACAATATACTTCACCCATACATTCACTAACATACTGTCTGATAAGCCAAAAGAATGGAGTCTTGAATTCACAGCTACAAACGATTGAAAACTGCTACAAACCGCCCTGAGCCTTGAATTCACAGCACGCAACCATCTCTAAGAAACATGCAGTGCATTAAAATTCTAAGAAAGATTGTAAGTAAGCAAATTAATGTAAGTTTGAGTTCACCAAAAGTATTTAGACAACGAAGATAGGTATCAGATGCCTTGTTGTGATGTTGGACAAACTCTAGATGCTACAAAACATCTGGTTTTGCTTGAACTCCAATTGTAGAGGCTGCTGTATGGAACATACAAACAAGATTATAAGCAAAATACTAAATCAATCAGAAAAACAAGATTATGTGAAGAAAGTTTGCTAAGGATTCAAGAATCTTGTAAAGAAAAGTAAACAATTTAAGCCATCTAACACCCTTACCTCCCTTATCACAATTACCTCGCATGAGCAGTAAGATCTGAATGCTTCATCACCATGTTACGACAACTAAAGCTACAAATTTATGGTCTTTGTCTTGAACAACTACTCAAAATCATAGAATGTTGCATGAAAAAAAAGCGGAATGAAATAAAAAGAGTTGAGACAACAAAACTGATAAACCACAATTCAGAGAAATTTCAGAATGTTTGCAGCATATCATTCAGCATAAGAGGGATAAAAAATCTTCAAGCACTTCACAACAAAAAAAAAGAGCATTGTTCAGTACAATTGAATGTCTTTTCCAGCATAGGAAAGAGAATAACGAGATTCAGCTAAAATACAAGCATACAAAAATTGTAGATGAAACTGCCTTGCATATCTATAGAAGAAAGAAACACTCTTAAAGCTCTTATGATTCGAAGATGCAGCCCTTGGATTCTTCACCATAATCCTGCAAGAAAATGGAATTCAGGTAAGCAACAAATTACAATTCGCAATGACTGCAGTGCAGCGGCAAGGCATTTCATCGGTTAACCAAATATCTAAGGTATTTTGTCGAAAATGGCTGCAGTGCAGTGGCATACACCTGTTTGTCCCAAAAATCAGAACTAATGTTGTACATGTATTTCCAGATGATTGGAAACTAATAGGGTAACCTCACCGATTCCATGTGCTGTAAAATTTAAGAAATGTTTATCGCATATTTGGAGAAACAAACACCAAAACTTATTCTTGCAAGCCTACTGTCGTATTCAATACTAATTAAAAGGAAAAGAAATTACAAGTATACAAGATTTATATTTGTACCTTATGTTTTTGATGTTCACTTATTAGACTACTCTTATCCTTGGATACAATTGACTTAATAACAATTTGCAACTTTTTTAGCTACAACCTACCAATAAAAAAAGGAGATTAATAATAATTATGGTGATTCATAAAAGAACATAATACAAATGAAATATAAAATGATAAATTCTTACCAAAACTACCAATTGTTAGATAAAATACTATCAAATTCTAAATTCAAAAATTTTCATGCGTGTAACTTACATTTTGACTGGATTGATCATCGATCATACTTGGAGGATTTAAATTTGATAACTCATCGATTGTAGAGCCCTATAGATAGATGTACATATGTTTAATATTAACAAATAACAAAAGTAAAATCAATTAACACCAAAATAGCAAATGACACCAAATATACAACTAAACCTTTTTTTTGAGATTTTACCTTTATCTTTTTCACAATTTGCTCAATTTTGAATTATTTTCTTTTCGTCGGCGGACGTCCCCGAGACCTTACTTTCAGTGGACTGTGAAATTTATTTCTCTCATTTGTTGATTCCTCATGTATTTTGTTGTTGTCCTGATGACCATCAAATGAATCATCAATATTTATATCAACAATCCTTTTTTTCGCTTCTTTCAATATTCTTGTTAAAACAAAGCACTTCTCATCATTTTTTGACCCAAACTGTCCCACTTCATGTAACAATGGTTGAAGATTATTATATCTTCGTCTTTCCTCTGCATGATGGCAAAAATTATCATAAATATTGGCGATTCCTTGGTATCCCCATTTAATGTCTTTGAGCCATCTTCTAAAATATAATTTTCTAGAAGTATAGTAACATTTCTTTTTACTAGAACAGACATCAAATGTCTACACACAATTTCACGTAATTCAAAGAGACGACACAAACACTTCATCTGACATTGTAACTCACTATATTGTACCCAAAAGGAAACTTCTTTTGGAGTTGCTCCCTCTTTTTCATATACAATTTCTATCACCTCAAAAAAGAATGTTGACCCTTCTTGCTTCTCAAATGAAGTGTTACAAAACATCAAACCTCATATTTCATCATGAAACTGTTTGGGTTGCAAGGTTGCAAACATAGTCCCACATTGAAAACACATGGGAAAGATCATAGGCTTATAAGGAAAAAAGATATCTCCATTGGCATGAGGCCTTTTGGGAGAGTCCAAGAGTAAAACCATGAGGGCTTAGGCCCAAAGTGGACAATATCATATCATTGTGGTGATATCTAAATTCCTTTCAGTCCTAACAATTGGTATCAGAGCCAGGTCGCTCTTCACTAGACTAACCGCCAGAAGAAGCACGAGCTAGAGTTATGATCTAGATCTTACCATGTGGGTTAAGCCTTGAATAAAGGATGTGTGGGCTCCCATGTCTTGATCAAGAGGACCAGACACTAGGCAGAGAAGTCCTAGTTACGGCTAGGCGGTGAAGTCCTAGTAGGTCGGGTGGACCGAGGGGCAGAAAGTCCTGGTGGGTTGAGGATCGGACATCAAACGGAAAGGGTTTCCGCTTGAGGGGGGCTTGTGGTCCTTTGTTTGAGGGGGGGATTGTTGGGGTTGCAAGGTTGCAAACATAGTCGTACATTGAAAACACATGAGAAAGATCATAGGCTTATAAGGAAAAAAGATATCTCCATTAGCATGAGGCCTCTTGGGAGAGCCCAAGAGCAAAACCATGAGGCTTAGGCCCAAAGTGGACAATATCATACCATTGTGGTGATATCTAAATTCCTTTCAGTCCTAACAGAAATAACTTGAATATCTTGTTAGTGTAAACACTTTAAAACTGCTTTTCAATTAGATGACCACTAATGACCGGAATGATGGAATTTAAAGACACAAAATTTCCTTTTCAATCTTGCTTTTCAAAGCATTATCATATTATTCAACAAATTGTTTCAAAGTTATTTTTGAATGAACATAATCATCAAAAAATGCATACATACTTTTACTTCTTTGACTTGTAGACATCCTGCCTAAAATTTATCTTTTACATACACAGGCATCCACTTATGACGAATTTTTATATAAGAATTCAACTAATCATTTTTCTCTAAGTTAAATGATTCAATAAAGTTTTTCCAATTGCTATCACTTTCGTTAGATGTCAAAGAATTGTAAATAATATTCTTCAAGTTTCTCTTTATCAACTTATAGTTGGCATGACAACTAAACTTGGCTGGAAGTTCTTTCATAATATGCCAAAGACATAGACGATGATGAGAGTTTGGAAATACCTCAAGAATTTCAATTTCCATGGCTTTGCATTGATCCGTAATAATAGCTCATGGAGCTCGTCCTCTCATGCATATCAACCATGATTTAAATAACTAAATAAAAGTTTCAGAATCTTCTTTGGATATCAAACTACAACCAAGTAATATAGGTTCACTATGATGATTTACTCTAACAAACGGAGCAAATGACATATCATAACTATTGGTAAGATATGTAATATCAAAGATAATGGCATCAGAAAAAGAATCACATGCAGCCCTACATCCGACATCAACCCAAAATATATTTTTTATGCGAGAATCCTCATCTACGTTAATTACATAAAAGAAATTTGAATTTCTACTTTGCATATGACAAAAGTAATTATTTAAAGTTTATGTATCACCATTCCCAAGCCTAAATCTTCATGCTTCGGCCACATAATTTCTACACTTCCTCTCATCAAATGATAAATTTTTATAGTCATCTGCTTCAACAATAAATGATAGAAAACTCTTACTCAAAGTTATTCCTGCTTGATCATTCAACTCTAATTATCTCTTAGTTTGAGAATCTAATACTTTCTTACATCTAAAATGTTTTGACTTCCTTGGACTTAATGCATGATTGTGATCAAGTTGAATACTAGCGACGACACATACTCCATCATTCTGAATTGTAAAATTAATTTTTGCTTTGCAATCCATTTTGCTACAAGGTCTAGGATTTAAGAAAATTTTCACTCTAGTAATGGATTTATCATTTTTAGAGCATCCAAAAAATATTTTAGCTAGCCATCATCTTCTTTTTTGGAACCTAGCTTTGAAATACCAAACTCAAATCCTTGTGCATATGATTTGTAAAAATCACGAATCGCTTATTCAGATGAAAAATGTATCTCAACTTGTGGAGTATCAACTGCATTTGAATTTGACGAATCACCCAATGTTTGCACATCACCCTCATTTAATAGTTCTTGCTCCATAACAATTTTACAACCTAAATTCAAACAAAATAATTATTGACAAACATAAATAAACAATAGGACAAAAAATATTCTAAGTGAACAATATAGTAGACAATAATACAATTAATACAGTTACATAGGGACAAAAAATTATTTTAAGTGAACAATAGAGTAGACAATAATACAGTTAATATGTTACACATAGACAAAAAAATATTCTAAGTGAACAATACAATAGATAATTGTTGATGCAGTCTGACTCTAATTGTTGTTTTGGTGTTGACACCGATTTTAGTTTAGGTTAATGAGATGATTGAGATTAAGTCCTGGTCGGGGACTGGACACGGAGTTGGATGAAATCCTGGCTTGGAGGGCCAGGTCCTAGCCTGGAGGGCTAGGTTGGATGAAATCCTGGCTTGGAGGGCCAGGTCCTAGCCTGGAGGGCTAGGTGGGATGAAATCCTAGCTTGGAGGGGCAGGTCCTAGCTTGGAGGGCTAGGTTGGATGAAACCCTGGCTTGGAGGGTCAGGTCCTAGCCTGGAGGGCTAGGTTGGATGAAACCCTGGCTTGGAGGGTTAGGTCCTGTTGGGATCTTCAGGCGACATAAACATAAAAACGTAGCGGAAACAAGATCCCTCGACCGATCCATGTGAAAGAAAAACTCGTACGAAATCATCTATCTAATAGATCTATCTAAAGCGTATACCTTTGGAGCGTGCCCTTACGTTTATCCCGCTCGTCCAAGCGCCGTCGGATCTCTTGCACGTTCAAGTGTCCGTGCCTCTATTCGTATCCACACGAACACGATATCTCTACTTCGGAGAAGAACTACCTTAGTTGTGCTAGCAACTTGAGGTAGTTCACAAAACACCAAGAACCCAAGATGTGGGTTTCGGCCAAGATGAAGAAGAGAAGGAAGAGGGGAAAGAAAATGAGAAGTTGTCATCCAAATGACAAGGGAAAAACTCTTTTATACTCATATCATGAGGAGTTTTTGCCTTTTAAACTTCCCTTCATTAAACATTTTAATGTAACTCTCTAACTTTTCATGTAACACTCTAATGGTGAGAAACTCTCCATCTTCCTCTCTTATTAATTCATTAAACATTTTAATGAATTAATATTTCATCCAAATATGATTGAGTCTAATCTAAATGAGTTTAACTTAAATTAGATCTCAATCCATAATCCAATTAGATTCACTTGAGTCTAACTTAATTAATCCAATTCCAATTAAATCTTAGCCAAATCAAGATCAATTAATCTCCGAAGCATCGTGTCCTTAGTGTGTGACCCAATAGGCTCTCGTAACATTGGCAATGTGTCTAAACCAATTTAGACACAAAAGCAATGAGCGGCATCTAGCAATGCATCAATGCTACCCAAGTAACAAGAAAGTCGAGATCCGACTTAACCTCCGTGACTATGGCAATGTATGACCTTGTCCTTCTATCCTTGATATCTAGATTGACCAATGAGGCATAGACCGTGTCATCCTCGATCAATCTTTGTGTTTCTTGATCCCCGAGTAGACTCACTCAAACAAATGAGTTCAATATCTCATATTGACTCATTTGAGCATGGCCATGCGCTTTAGCAGTCCTACTCGATCAAGGGGCCCACAGATATCACTCCCGTCATATGGGAGGGATAGATCCCATCTACATCACTCACATCCCTCTGCATAATTCATTACATACCTAGTGATCGCCTTTATAGTCCACCCTGTTATGGGTGACGTTTGACGATACCAAAGTACATAACTCCTTATGTAGGGAACCGTAGTGACTTCAGGTCTAAGGACTATTCATACCAATAGTCACATGAGAAAGTTTATGACACTCATATGACAATCTATGAAACATTCTCATGGCGGGTCATTCAGTACACATTCTACAATGTATACCCATGTGTCAACTTGATATCACATATGCATGACTTGTGAGCTCAAGTCATCAGTTGACCTACATGCTAGTCTCTATGTATTAATATTGTCCTTGAATATTAATACTTGACTAGGAATGGTTTAGAGTTGTGTTCTCTGTTAGTATTGTGAGAGAAGTGTCCTAAGGCAATCGCCTTATGATTGTAATCATTTACTTTAATAAATGAATATTCACTATTTGAGTATACATGTTCGTGTATTTGATTGAGATCTTAAACTCATTTACTGAATGTCCGCAATACAATTCACAGCATGAGAGAATTTATGATGAATTCACAACTAGTGATTATCTCTACATGTGCAATTGTGAAGTATTGAAATTGTCCCTAGTCGATGAATTGATAAATACGGACACTATCAATTCTGTTGAGACTAGCATGGGTCATTCTCTAATCAGCTGATTCTCACTGGCTGGTGACATTGGGATGTCCGGAGATAAACAAGAATGCTAGTTAAGGGAACTAGTTCATTGGAGTGACTAGCTGTAAAACTTCATATGGTAATCTACATATAAATATGTCAATGAAGTTCTTACTGCAGCTTAAGTGCGATGTTCCTTTGACTTGCGGTGTTCAAGTCATCTTGGTCATGAAGACTTATACTTTGACATCTTAAGCAAGCATCTCCAAGGAGGTGTGGACCCAGGATGATTGGATATAAGCCGAAGTGCCCGAAGATGTTTGAACAGCCTACAAAGGATTCACCACTCCTTGCGAGGAGATGTTGTAACGACTCGGAAAATTCTCTTAATATTTTCTTAAAATATTAAGCATGTCTAGATAATTTTCCAAGGGGCCTAGAAATATTAAGGCGGACTTTGGCCTAGAAAATCCATATTTTCTCATTTAAATTGGGAAAAAGGGCACTAATGGATCTTATATGGGCTTTTTAGTACCATAATTATTGGTAGATTTTAGGTAAAAATTTATAGAAATATAAAAAGATTTTAATAGGAAATATTAAAATAATTATGAGGGAATTTTTAGAGGATTTTCGGAATTTTGGGGAAATAAAAAGAGAAATAAAATAAAAATAAGGTGCATGGGTCAAGGATTGAACCTTGGACCTCTTGTACAACCATGTATGCTTTAACCAACTCACCTAGCAAATGAATGTTATGAGGGAATGAAGTGGATATTGGTTAAAGCATAGAAGAAGATGAAGGGTCATGGAGAGACTCTTCACTTACCCTCCTTAATGTGCTATAAAGAGGGGGTTTGGGAGTTTCTTTCTTCCTCCCTCATTCTAGCCGAAAATCTCAAGAGGAGATTTCCCTTGGAAAAGCTTCACAAGAGGGTCTCATCTCCAAGATCTAAAGGGTTCCCAAGGTTACAAGGGCTAGAGGTGACTTAAGGTCTAAGGAGTTCGACTTAAGGTCTAAGGAGTTCTTTTGATTCTCTTTCAAGGTTTGAAAAATCAAGAAACCCAAGGTAAGACTCCCTCACCTGTGGTATAATAGTTCTCTATGATTTTTATGATTTTTAGTATGATATATAGTGGTTGGTTTTCGAATTGGATGTTGAAAGGAAAGAAAACCGAGACCCTCATGTTTAAGGGTTTCGGCCACCATAATTTACAGGTCTATAATTATGCTAAAAATCATGATAATGTTATTTAATGTTCTCTTATGATGTGTAGAGGTTAAGTATAATTTTTGGGAATTTTTGGAGTACCCTAGGACACCCTAGGGTTTCGGCCAACATGAAAGAAACAAAACTAAGAACCCTCATGTTTAAGGGTTTCGGCCACCATGATTTACAGGTCCATAATTATGCTAAAAATCATGATAATGTTATTTAATGTTCCCTTATGATTTTTAGAGGTTAAGTATAATTTTTGGGAATTTTTGGAGTACCCTAGGACACCCTAGGGTTTCGGCCAACATGAAAGAAACAAAACTAAGAACCCTCATGTTTAAGGGTTTCGGCCACCATGATTTACAGGTCCATAATTATGATAAAAATCATGATAATGTTATTTAATGTTCCCTTATGATGTGTAGAGGTTAAGTATAATTTTTGGGAATTTTTGGAGTACCCTAGGACACCCTAGGGTTTCGGCCAACATGAAAGAAACAAAACTAAGAACCCTAAGTTTAAGGGTTTCGGCCACCATGATTTACAGGTCTATAATTATGCTAAAAATCATGATAATGTTATTTAATGTTTCCTTATGATGTGTAGAGGTTAATTATAATTTTTGGGAATTTTTGGAGTACCCTAGGACACCCTAGGATTTCGGCCAACATGAAAGAAACAAAACTAAGAACCCTAAGTTTAAGGGTTTCGGTCACCATGATTTAAAGGTCTATAATTAAGCCAAAAATCTTTATAATGTTAATTTATGTTCCCTTATGATGTGTGGAGGTTAAGTATAAATTCTGGGAATTTTTGGATTACCCTAGATACCCCATATGTTTCGGCCAACCTCAAGGGCCCAAGGGTTAGGGTTGAGCCTTTAACTTCAAGTATATGTTTATGTGTTTCCATGATAAGTATGATAAGTATATGTTCAGGATATGAATGATGCCATGATAAGAATGATAGGGTTATGATCACGATAAAAATGATGCTATGATATGTTAGGTTCATGATATGAATGATGTCATGTTAAGTATGTTATGTTTATGTTTAAGAATGAGGATGATGCCATGTTTAAGAATGAAAATGATGCCATGTTAAGTATGTTATGTTTATGTTTAAGAATGAAAATGATGCCATGTTTAAGAATGAAAATGATGCCATGTTAAGAATGAAAATGATGCCATGTCTAAAAAATGAAAGTGAAGAATGAAGTTAAGGTTCATGCCTTTAAGGCATAATGATGATGTTAAGTATGATGAATGAATGAATATGCTATGAATGATGATGAATGAAAGATGATGCTTATGTCTTTAAGGCATAAATATGCTAAGACGGCACGGTCGATGGTCGACGGTATGACGGTCGTGAGGACCGGTAAATGGGCCGGTAGACGGGCCGAGCCGTAACAAGTTATGCTATGTTAAAGATGCCATGAATGCCATATGAATGATGAAGCATGAAAAGTATTTTACTTTATGTATGGGCTTGTACCGGACCGAAGTATGGGTCCAAGGGATGGGCACCTTAAGAACGCCCCGGTTTTGGACTACCGTAGCTATCCACGGTTCTGGCACTACCGGAGCTGTGCAACAGGGATGGGCACCTTAAGAACGCCTCGGTTCGGGGACTACCGACTATGCTGTCCTTACCCTAGTAGGTTGGGGCTCGCGACCTCGGACTTGCTAGGGATGCGCGCAATGATGTATGTATGTGGTACAAGCCGGGGACCCCAAATGATGTTATGATGATTATGTTTAAGCAATGAAAAGTATGTTTTAAAAGTTAAGCATCCTTATGTATATGCATTCCACTCATGCATCCATTCATGTTATGCATTATGCTATGTTGATAAGATTTTATGCTTATGTTTCATGTTAAGAAGTATGCATGAGAATGAATGAATTATGCCATGCTTAGAATGTTCACTATGTTTATGATTTATGCCATGAATTATGCCATGCTTAGAATGTTCACTATGTTTACGATATGCCATGAATTATGCCATGTTTAGAATGTTCACTATGTTTACGATATGCCATGCTTAGAATGTTCACTATGTTTACGATATGCCATGAATTATGTCATGCTTAGAATGTTCACTATGTTTACGATATGCCATGAATTATGTCATGCTTAGAATGTTCACTATGTTTACGATATGCCATGAATTATGCCATGCTTAGAATGTTCACTATGTTTATGATTCATGCCATGAATTATGCCATGCTTAGAATGTTCACTATGTTTATGAATTGTGCCATGAGAATGAATGAATTAGGCCATGCTTAGAATGTCTATGATGTTTATGTTTATGCCATGTATCATGCCATGCTTAGAATGTTACTATGTTTATGTTCATGTCATGCTATGTATACGATAAGTGATGCAAGATGTTATGTTCTAAGTAGAGCACCAAGTATGTTAATGTTTTATGTGCTCATTATGAGATGATGAATGATGGATGGTTTTGTGAGTAGGAAAGAGTCTTACTAAGCCTGTGTGCTTATAGTCTTATTTCCTTATACCGCAGATCATTCAAGGGGATAATGAAGGAAGCAGCAGGAGGGCAAGAACGCATGTGTGACGTAGTGACTTGGCCCAGGAACTATATGTTTACTTATGTGTTTGAATAATGACTTATGGAACCTTATGATATGATGTTATGTGAGACATGATAGGATGCTTAAGTTCAAAGTTAATATGCTAAGGTTCCCATGTCAATAAGTTAAGAATGGTAACAGGGCATGTATAAGTTAAGTTATTCCGCTGCCTTATGATGTCTACATGCCCTAAGCATGTTAACGTAACGCCGCTTAGGAAAAAAAAAAGCGGGCGTTACAGATGTATACCCAAGGCCTATCGTCGGATTGTTACTCGAAGCCTCTGGCCAGAGCATAACATGTTCCGAGTAAGAATCTCTAGGAAACATGGGAGTAACTAGAATCCATTGGACGAGAAAGACATTACTTGGGCTAGGTGTGACGTAGTCAGCTTAGTGG
Organism: Boesenbergia rotunda; assembly: GCA_024364735.1. Classification (NCBI taxonomy): domain Eukaryota; kingdom Viridiplantae; phylum Streptophyta; class Magnoliopsida; order Zingiberales; family Zingiberaceae; genus Boesenbergia; species Boesenbergia rotunda. The sequence continues at coordinate 136,977 of JAGFNQ010000081.1, read as the reverse complement.
GGACTGACACACATAGACCGTGTCCTGAACCAAGTGGGTATAAGATGGTGAAGGGAATGTGGCACAACTCATTATAGCTGCTGAAGGGTTTCAGAATTATTTTTGAGGTCAATCGTTGATCTTTCGATTAATTGGAGGTCATGATGTACTACTAGGTGCCACTCATAATCGTTCTATAATTGGTTGATTATAGACGGCCAACATAAATCAAAAGCCTATTTAGTCACACGCACTATGAGAAATCCGAGGGATTTAAAACGAGTTAAAATTGGATTTTCCAATCAAGAGAAATAAGTCGAATCTGAATTTATCAGAGGCGCATCGGAAGCTTAAAATGGCTAAGTCTTTTGAAGGCTTATTGGACGAATTAAATGAGTTTAATTCGTAATGGTTTTGGCTTGGTGTGGCCGGCCAAAGAGGGTGCCCACCCTCTTTGGTTTGGCCGGCCACAACAAGGAGGGAAACTAATTTATTTGGTTTAAATTATAAAATAAATCAAGCGCGATTTGTTTTATAAAATTATGGATAAATAAATTTATATAAAGAAATTTATATAAAGAGATTTATTTTCATGGAAATTAAAATAAACCTTGGATTGGTTTATTTTATTTTATAAAATCAATTATGAATTGATTTTTCTATGATAAGAAAAAATTTATATAATAAATTTATTCTTTTTATGGAAATTAAAATGAACCATGGATTGGTTTATTTTATTTTATAAAATCAATTATGAATTGATTTTTCCATGATAAGAAAAATTTATATAATAAATTTATTTCTTTTATGGAAATTAAAATGAACCATGGATTGGTTTATTTTATTTTATAAAATCAATTATGAATTGATTTTTCCATGATAAGAAAAATTTATAATAAATTTCTTGTAAAATTTTATTCCATAATAAAAGGGGAGACATGGTTGTTTTTATTATAAATTGAGTTATAATAAAAACTTGGTATAACGGAATAATTCATAGAAAAATTTATAAGATAAATTTCTTATGAAAAATTCCGTTAAGAGGAGACTTGGCGATTAAGAAGCTACTATATAAAGGTACCAAGGCAAGGCTTGGAAATCAATTCAAGAGATCAAGGATTCTTGCCTAGCCTCTTTTCTTCTCCTTCTCTCCCTCTCCCTCCCAAGTGGGCGCCGGCCCTAGAGAGCTCCTCTAGGGTTGCCGCGAGCCAACTCCACCAAGAAGGCGCCGAAGAAGAAGAAGAAGCGGGTCGCGACTCCCTCCTTCCTTCCCCCGGAATCTTGATTCCGTTACTTGGTGGTTAGTTTCCATCTCTCTCTCTTGATATTCTAGTTGTGCCTTTGGAGAATCTAGTAGTTCTTGTCGGCACGAAACTCATGGCTTTGTGAAGTCATCCCGAAGAGAACTCGGCGTGGACGCGAATAGAGGCGGAGCTTCCAAGGGACGCTACGGTTGGATCTCGTCCCTTACTTCGAGTTACGCGAGGTATTGAGTAAATTAGTTTACTTTCTGCAAAATTTTAATTTATGATCATGTCCACATCATAAGGTTGCATGCTAGATACGTGGTTAAAAATAATTTGAGAAATTATTTATGCTAATTCTTCCGCTGCACGTAAATATTTTTAAAATTACGAACCCGTATCCATGTCAACATGCACCCGGTCCCAACATTCTCTACATCATCTCACTATCGATTCAACCAATCGTAATAATATAGATAAGAACCTACTACCCAAGGACATTATTATACTTAGTTATTTGACACAAATACAAAGTAAGTATAATAACCAAACATGCCTTTATTAATAATAGAATATGATACAAAATGTCCCTAGTCAATCATCATATAATTGGCTTTATGGCTCCTACTAACAGGTCCTAGCTTAGAGGGCTAGGTTGGATGAAATCCTGGCTTGGATGGTCAGGTCCTAGCTTGGAGGGCTAGGTTGGATGAAATCTTGGCTTAGAGGGCCAGGTCCTAGCTTGGAAGCTAGGTTGGATGAAACCCTGGCTTGGAGGGCCAGGTCCTAGCTTGGAGGGCTAGGTTGAAGTCCCGGTGAGTGAAACTAAGTAAGGAGTCTTAGTCCGGGGGACTGAGCACGAGTCAGAGAAGGCTGGGAGCCCATTCTCTTGACTTAGAGTGGATTTGGCCTTGCCTGGATCGGTCTGGTGACCGATCAGGGAAGTTGGCACGGTGCTCCCTCGTGGATCGGTCTGGTGACCGATCCAACTGTGACTGATCGGTCGGGTGACCGATCAGGGAGCATACAGTGAGATTGGGAACCTTACTGATCGACTCCTGATCGGTCTGGTGACCGATCAGGGATACTATTCAGATCATTCTGGTGAACGATCAAGTATCGCGAGCTCCTCACTACGACCAATCAGGCTGGAGCCTGATCGGTTGGTCAGGAGGTGTCCTGATCGGTCCCCAGACCGATCAGGCCACACCCTGATCAGTCTGGTGATCGATCAGGAGGGTTGGGATGCGAAGCTGAGAAATCACCCTGAGAAGGGGTGGATCGGTCTGGTGACCGATCCACGACTTGGGATCGGTCTGGTGATCGATCACAAAGAAGTCGCGATTTCTGATTTCCCACTGGGGACCAATCAGGATGGAGCCTGATCGGTCTGGACCCATCCTGATCGATCTGGTGATCGATCAGGAGTCACTCTGATCGGTCTGGTGATCGATCAGTAGTTGACAGCTTTAATTCAAAAGCGCTGTCAGAGTCCTGATCGCGTTCTGATTTCCACTGATACACTATTGATTTTGCTTTGATCTTCTCTGCTATTGCTGATGCAAGTTTGATTTCATTTGCTAAACCTCTGATCAAGTGTGCAGGTGACAGGGATGACTTCAAACATTGAAGGAGGGTCAACTGGGTTCTTTCCATGTATCAGGTTTGGCTGTTTCTCCTTCTCAGGTTGCAACTGACGCTGGGGATGCTAGCAACAGACCTGGGGCTCGACTGGGGCTCGGTTGAGGGGAGCTCAGGGAGTCCAGGAGAGGCCAGGGTAGCTGGGCAGTGGCAGATGAGCAGCTGGTGAGCTACAGTGGAGCATCTGGTGGCTGGCGATGTGAATTGCAGAGGCCAGATGCTTAAACGTCCTGAGAAGTGGAGAAGGCAAGAGAGATCTCTTCTTGCGACAAGCTACTTCACCATCTGTTGTGCATCTCTCTGAATCTTGAAGCAACTAAAGCTTACTCTATGAGTGATCTGTTGATCCACGACTTGAGCACTTGGAAGAAACAAGGAGCTTGGCGAGTCCATCAGCAAGAAGACATGAAGAGCAGGTAGTTCTTGCGTGAGATCTGGGCTGAGTGGAGCTCGCTTGTGTTCTTACTGTCCTAAGTGCTCTGTAAGCTTTCTTTGTGTTTCATTGTGCTTAATTTCATATACACTGATTGAAACACTGTGGAGAGGTTACTCCACCGAGAAGGAGGTTGCATTCTATCCGAATTTTCCGGGGCTTGATCTGCCGACGATCAAGGGATCGCCCACCTTAAGGGCACGCCAAAGAGTAGGGGCAAGTTATCCCCGAACCTTGTAAACGAGCCTTGTTAGCGTTTTTGGTTTGCTTTTCATTCCTGCAGTTATACTCTGTTTTGTTTTTGCTTCCGCTGTGCTACTAACCCTAACTGCAGAGTAATCCTAAAAGTGCAAGAAGTTTGTGTCTGGCTATATTCACCCCCTCTCTAGCCATCCAAGTTCCAACAAGTGGTATCAGAGCTTGGGGCTCTGTTCAAGCGGCTTAACATCCGAGAGCTATCAACAATGGCTTTGAGAGAAGGATTTAGCACCACTCGACCTCCCTTCTTCGATGGATCAGATTTTCAGTATTGGAGGTCTCGCATGGAGTACTACCTCAAGACCGACATCGGAATGTGGTTCTCCGTGAAGGAAGGCTTCAACCCTCCAAGAGATGCGTAGGGAAAAGAATTGGAGTCCTCACAGTGGTCGGCTGAAGAAACACGAAAAGGAGAAGCCGATGCGATGGCGGTGGTGACTTTGCAATGTGAAATGAACAAAGACCAACTAATCAAGGTTGGTCCCTTTACAAGTGCAAAGGATTTGTGGAATAAGCTCATCGAACTCCATGAGGTCACCTGAGATTCGAGAATAGCCAAGAGGGACTTGTTCCTCAACCAACTACAAAATCTCTCCATGAAGGAGAGTGAAACGGTAAGCGAACTTCATAGTAGATTCAAAGAGGTATTGAATGGTCTCCACTCCATTGACGAAAAGGTCGAGAACCGCGACCTTGTGAGGTATGTGTTAAAAGCTTTTCCAAGGAATGCCTTTTTGTCATCCATGGTGGATGCCAACAAGGTTTCCAAGGACTTGTCAATTGTAAAATTAGATGATTTATTTTGTGAAATGGAGTTTCATGAAATGGCTAACAAAGGCCCCAAGAAGAAGAGGATTGCCCTAGTTGCAGGGGAAAAGACCAACAAGAAGAAGAAGGAGAAGGAAGTCTCTTCATCTTCATCCTCATCCGAGTCCGAATTCGATTCCGAGGAGGATGGCAGCGGGTCTTCTTCCTCCGAGATGACCAATTTGTGAGAAGAATGATGAGGAAGAGCCGGCGCTTCAAGGGTAAAGGTAACCCTAGTGAAGTTAAAATTGATAAGTCTAATATTACTTGTTATGAGTGTAGCAAGAAAGGGCACTTCAAGAAGGACTGCCTAAAGCTCAAGAAGAAGGAGGATAAATCAAAGAAGAAGAAGAAGAAGAAGGCCTTGAAGGCCACATGGGATGAATCCTCCTCTAGTTCATCCGAAGAGGAGAAGGATGAAAAGAGTACACGCCATGTAGCACTCATGACAATTGAAGGAGAAGAGAGCAGTGATGAATCCACCGACTCCTCAAACGCGGCTTCATCATCTTCGGATGATGAAGAGGTAATCTCTCCCAAATTAGACAAATGTTATAGAACAATTGCATGTTTAACCAATTTGCTAAAGAAGTCAAAAGATAAGGTTAAATCATTGAAAGTAGAAGTTGAACAATTAAAATCCTCTAAGGATGAGGATATTGATGATTTGCATGTAGAGATGTTAGAAGATGAAAACAAATCATTGAAGAGTGAGGTTGAGAGACTCAAGAGTGTTCTTGAGAAATTCTCAACAAGCTCAAAAACTTTAGATATGATTCTAAATGCACAAAGGGTTGTTTACAATAGGGCCGGTATTGGTTACCGACCTAAAGAACCGTCATTTGTTTTCTTAATATCTAGGATTGATGTTAGACCACTTAAGACTCCTAGGGTTCAAAGGAGAGTGGTCAAGGCCTGAGTGCCTAAGTCTTGCATAGTAGGTGCTTTAGGTCCCAAGATTTGGGTACCTAAATCTTCTATTTTTCGAATTGTGTAGGTCATGATTGAGGGGGAGCATCTATCAACTTGGTTCGTTGATAATGGGTGCTCCAAACATATGACCGGTGATAGATCCTTATTCACTACCTTTCAAAGAAAAAGTAGAGGTAATGTTTCCTTTGGTAACAATGGTAGTCTTAAGGTTGTAGGAATAGGAGACATTCAAATATCCGAATGTCTTAGGATTAAGAATGTCCTTCTAGTCAAGGGGATGACATTTAATCTCCTAAGTGTCAGTCAATTGTGTGATGCGGGTTACACAATTGATTTTCAATCAAGTCAATGTCTAGTTAGACAACATGACACCTTTGACACGGTACTTGATAAGTACCATTTTTGTGATTATTTTAGATGTTAAAATCCATGTTTGACTCATATTTTTATTGATTAATTGTGAAATTGCCCTAGGTTTTAGAACTTACCTTTATTTTGGACTTAATTGCAAATTTACATTAAATTGGATTAATTGGCCACTAAATTTTGGATTTATTTTTGTAGGCACCAAAGGTTCAAGGACTTAGGGCATATTGGGTCAAACCTGAGTCGGATGTGAACCGGATCGAATTATCAAGCCTATGATCAATCCGGGCCGTCCGATTCAAGAGCGGTTAGATCTGAGCCATCCGGGACGATCTGAAGCAATCCGAGCTAGGGTTAGGGTTGATCAAGCTCTATGATCAAGATCTGAAGGTTTCATCCCAATCAGAGCTAGATCAACCGTTGGATCAAGCAAGGAGGGCTCTAGAGCGTCCAATCACAGATAGAGTTGATCTGGACCATCCGTTGCACATCTGGAGGATCCGAGCTACCACAAGGTAGATCCTGACCCCAGATCATCATCATAAAAGTTTGGCTCCAATCAGACCAAGATCTACCGTTGGATCTCCTCCGATTAATCTGAGCCGTCCATTTGTTTCTATTTAATCAAAAAATCAGCGCAGCTCATCCTCGTCGCGTCTCCGCCGCTACAGTAGCCTTCACCGTTTCTTCTTCGTTTTCCAGTCGATTTTCTCCATTTCCGGGGCGCGACCCCTCGATTCTTCATCAAGATCATCTTCTGGAGCTTTGGAGGTCAGTTTGATTGGAGAATTAAGCTCGAATTCGCGCCGAACAGAGTTATTTGAGGGTTTCGATGGCTCTGTGGTCTGACCGCTGAAATCTCATCCACAAACCATTTCCGAGCTTCTGGGCAGCTTGTAGGGGTTCTCAAGTGGTCTCAGAAGTTTCCCAATTCATCATCGAAGCTAAACAAACTGAGATCGAAGCGTTTTGATTGGAATTTCCCAGTTTGCGCAGTTTGAGTAGAGTTCACTAATCCAATCTGATTTCCACTGATTTGCTGTGCTTAGGGGTTCGAAGCCAGCTCTTGCTTGACGACCAAGAAGAATTTGAGCTCGTGGAAGATTGAGGAGTAGTTTAACTCATTTAATTTCTGTTTTTGTAGCTGTAATTTCATTACTGCCACTGTTCTGTTTTTGCAGTTCGTATCAGCTGCTTAGATTTAGTTTCCTTAATTGTTTAGCTTAATTATGTTCTTAATCTTCAAGTTCAGTAAGTTAGGAACTTGTTTAATTATAGCTTGAGTTAAATTGCAGTTTAATTGTAGCTTAGATTGTTGCGTGCCAATTTCAATAGCGTGCCAAGTTTAATTCTGATTTTTCCTTTCCGTTTCTGTAATTGTCTCAGATTCCCTATTTCTGAATTGTTTTCTGAGTTCTTAGCCGTAAATTCCTGCTCTAGCATTAGATCAATAGCTTGTTTAGTTCAAATAGCACTTAATTGTAGTTTTTGCATGCCATTTCTGCTTGCCAAGTTCATTTCTGAACTCTCGCATTTGCTTCTGCCTTTTTAATTGTTGTTTCCGCATGTTAGGTTTCGGCACATCAAAAGATCCTGTTTGGTGAATTATTACCTCAGTTTTCCTCAGGATTGAATGAAGTTTATATTTACTTTGTGCTGAATTTTTGCATTTGGATCAATTTCTGCATAACTGTATTTCTGTATCATACACTCTATTTGCTGCATCATACTATTTTATTCCTTCACTTTCGAGTGCAACACATCAAGAGGTTCTGGTTTGGTGAATCCTTGCATCAGATTGCAAGTTGATCAAAGAGGTTCCGCAACTGTTCTGTTGCTGGAATGCTGCAATTGAATCTGAACTTACCAGTCCATGCATTCAATAGCTTCAATTTGTTGTGCAGAGTTTTAGTTCATCATTGCTGAAGTTATGTTAATGGAATTTAGCTCTGCCGGATCTTATCTGAACTCAAATTGAACTTGCTTCATGTTTGCATTCCATTTCTGATTTCTGAATGTTCCAGTGAGCAGTTTTGTATCTGAATTCCTGCAGATTTGTGTGCTGATTGTGAAATTCTGCATGCTTGTGTTAATATTAGTCTCGGTTTGGGTTTGTGTTAAGTTGAGTGAGATTACGGTGTACTTTTGAACTTGAAATCAGCCCCTTTTTGCAGTCATTGCATTCGGAATTGTTAGAATTGGTTTTGGCACAAAGGATTGCAATTTGGCACAAGAGTTTTCCCTTTTCATACTAAGCTGAATTGGCACTGTTTGTCATCAGGAACTCACCTGCTTTTCTAGTGATGATTGAGTTTTGAAATCAATAAGTATAGCCTTGATTTCTGAATTTTGTGTGCAATGGTTGGCTCCAAAATAATTATAGTTTGTTTGAGTTGAATTGCTTGTGTGATTCCTGAATTTCGCATGCTATTAATTGGTTTAAGCTTGTTCGTCTCCAAAATCTGAATTCACTGCACTTATTCATTTGTTTAGCATAAAGGCTGCGTTCAATCTCCATTGTATCCCTTTTCAATTTCGATTTAACCACTTTAGTGATTCGGTTTCCATTGGTTGAGTCCTTACTTGCCATCGCATTGTTTGGTTCATTAGTTTGGTTTACTCCAATTCGATTTCCATTTTATTGCGATTCCGTTTCTATTTGAAACCAAAACCCAATTTCTTGTGTGAAACCCAAAAACTCATAAACGACATGAACTCGAGCACGAATCGAACAATGTCAACTAGCCCCGAGAAAAATACGACCTGTGGCCCCTATATTACATTTTCATAATTTTGATTGTAAAAAGGGTTTCCAGCATTTCATTTTATAAATATTTAAATTTGATGAGCCCATACATTTCGTGACAAATTAACATAGTATATTTGGGCCCGTCAAATTTTTGGCGCCGTTGCCGGGGAAGCAACTAGTTGATTTGATTGATTTTTGCTTGTATACTTTTGGACATATCATTGGGTTCTATTTTATTGTGTTTTATTTTTGTATACGGTTGCTGCCATTTTTCTTGTTTGTTTTGTGACAGGACTGCCAGTTCAGAATGTTTCCATCTAATTACCAGCAGCCGTGTCAACAATTCCAACAAAATCAGCAACCAATTCAAGATTTCCAACATTCCTGTACAAATTTTCAACAACCAAATCAGTTTTTTCAGCCTAATTGTCAGCCAAGTCAGCCCTTCCAATTTCAGCAGCCAAGTCAACCAAATTTCCAACAATTTCAGGAAGGGGCAGCCACAATTTCAGAGTTTCGATCAACAAATTCAGCAATTTCAGCTACCATGTCAACAATTTCAGCCACCACAACCATTTCAGCCTTCATTTCAGCAATTTCAGCCCAATTTCCAGCCACAAATTCAACATGGGCAGCCACCATTTCAGAATTTCCAACAACAAAATCAGAATTTTCAGCCCACTCAATTTGAGTTTTCATCACCACAATTTCAACCTCAGATCCAAGACTTTCAGAGCTACAATTTTCAGCCATCTCCACCAACTTGTGAACCAAATATTCAGCAGTTTAATCAGTCATTTCATCCATTTGAGCAGCCCCAACAGTTTGCATTTCAGCATGCACAACTCCTCCTGGACTTCAGCAGCCCTATTTTCCATTTCAAGACCAACAGGGGTTCCACAATAACCAAGGAGATTTTGAGAATCCTGATTGGGATGAGGCTCAACAACAAAGGATGATGGAGATGTTGCAACAAGTCCTACAACAACAACAAAATTTTTTACAACAAGAGCAAATTTTACAACAACGACGGCAAGACATCGAAGAACACTTGGGAAAATTAGTTGATCAGCTGAATCAGATTAATGCCCAAAGATCAGAACAATTAGCTTCTCAAGCTGCTTTTAATTCTGAGAGCCCCGGAGTTGATTTTATATCAGTTCAAGGTGACCCTAGTGCAAGGCCAAATCTTTCTTTAATGGATCTTGCAATTTTAGAAGAAGAAGAAGAAGAATACATTAAAGTCTGGGCACCTACAGCATGCATCCCTCCGGAGATTCCTACTCAAAATTCATTTTCAAGTTTTTCAGCTCCAGAAGAAGAAGTTGAAGCTCCACGGGACCATTCTAGACTTTTATTTTCTGATGATAGCATTATTGATGGTCCTAATTTTTCTGACACTGTTGTTGCAGATATTACAGGAGAAGCATGCAGAGGAGATGATTCCATAGGTGTAGGGACTGCACAGAGCCCCAGGGACCACCACAAGATTTAGAGAATGAACCAGAAAGTGTAGGGACTTGCTTGGTGGAAGCAAGCACCCAAGGATCACCAGTTGATTGTCCACCAGAGCCTGAGGCTGAAGAGGAACTGAACATAACCAGGAGGAGACCACAGACACATCTACCCTTGTAGAACCTCCAGGTATTATCCAGCACGCTCAGGTAAGTATTTCTCTCTTTCTTCAGAAAAATGCAGTGAGGTACCTAGGATGACTTTATTGATTCTGATGAGTTCATTGATATACCTTGTGTAGAAATTGTTTGTGAAAATCCAATAGAGGTACCACACATTGATTTTATTGATCATCATGCATTACTTGACACATCCCTTATAAATATGGATAGCGAAATAATTTTAGAGGCACCCATAATTGATGTAGTTTTTTATGATGAATCACTCAATACATCTTTTGTGGGTATGGATAGTGAAAACTTTTTAGAAGTGCCTGAAATGGATGTTATTTATTTTGATGAGTCTCTTGCTATATCTTATGCTGAGGTTGAATGTGAAAAACTTTTGGAAATACCTGATATTGATTTGATTGGCTGTGACCCTTTGCTTGATACATCCTTTGTAGAAGATAATTGTGATATTTTTATTGAAGTGCCAAAAATTGACTTTATTATTTGTGATGAATTTCAGGATGCAAATTTTGTAGGAAATAACTGTGAAAAATTTATTGAGACACCAAGCATTGATTTAATTGGACATGATGCAGATTTGGATTCAATTCATGCAGAAACTGATATTATTTTATTTCTTTCTGACCCTGAACGCTTGAGAGAGGTATTACATTGTTTTGCAGGGTCCAGAAGACTACAGGAGTGGGTACTCCAACTGAACAGACTTCAGCCTCCTGGAAGGACTTCTGAAGGGCATAAAGAAGGAGGAGATGATTTTGCTTTAACTCGAAGAACTCCATTCCTTCAGTGGATTTTAAACCTGAATCGCCTTAGGCCACCAGAGCTAATTTTTGAAAAGTTCAGGTGTGGGGGAGTCAGACATCTCTCAGACACCCAGACACCTCCATACCATGGTGGCAGGCTTCTTCTGGATCGACTCCGCCCACCCGAATAAAGGGGAGTTCATTTTTCTTGCATTTTCTTTTATCGCATTTCTCACTTTTATGTTTTTCTAGAGTAAATTAAATAAATAGACATTGTAAATACCATGTCNCAAGTGATTATTATTTTCAAGTATATGCTTTAGCAAAGTTTCTAAAGTTTAAAGAGTTTTCAAAAAGTTAAAGAATAGCTAAAGTTTCAAGTTGAGCCAAGAAAGTAAATTGAGATTTATTAATGCTTGAGTATGCATGTTTTGAGTTATACATGTTCTTAGTTTTCTTCAAGCATATAAGTATCTCATATGATTTTCATATTGTTCAAGAAGCATGTTTGGCACATTTCGAGATTTTGTGAGCTAGATAGTACTTACTAAGCTTTTTGCTTACTAGTTGCATTTCCTCTTACTGCAGATAAAGGTAAAGGCAAGCAATTCTGAAGGAAGGCGACGAGGCGGTGCTGAGTAAAGTGTGTGTGGTGGCTGATTTGGAGAGATCCTTGAGACGAGACAATTTAGTTATTTGAATTACAATGTTTTAGTTTATTCAAATTTCAAGTTCTTGCTTTATGGAGTTTAGCGAACATTTAAGCTTTGGATAGTTTTACATGCTCAATTTCTTAGAGTAAAGATTCCATGTCATTTCATTTAGCATACATATCCTTATGATTGCATTGGATGAGTAGAAGTGTGAGTGGTTTGAAATATTGATACTTTGTTTAGAGAAATAGATGCATGTGCCAAGATAGTATTAATTTCCCTTTGAATTAAGTTTTTATTGCTTAAGTATGTTTGAAAAGTTGCTTTCTCATTTGATAATGCTTAGGGATGTTTCAGAATTTTGTGTGATGAGTTTCAATGGTTAGAAGTTAAGTTGGTACAAACTCTAGCTTAAAGTCTATGTAAATTTTTCATAACTTGCTAAATTCCGCAAAAGTCCTAATTTCAAGTTTATGGATTCGTTTTGATTGGCTAAATTGTTTAGAAAACTGGGGTAGAGTATAGAAATGGTGTCATGATTTTATATGGCTCGAAAGTATAGGTTTGGTGGAGTTTTGAAACAAGGCTTCGAATCTGAAAAACAGGTTTCAGACTTATCAGTCGACTGGTACAGTATCAGTCGACTGATACCCGTAAGCTGAGTTGGGCGAGGCAAGTTCCAATAAGTATTTTTTTACGAGTTTTTGAGAAAGAAAGTGTGACATGGTATCATGCATGACTATTTAAGTTAGAATATCATTCTTAGATAGATTAAAAAGAAAAAAAAGATTCCCGCATTTTTAGTCGTGCATTAGAGTCGAGAAGTAGACAAAAGTAACGATCCGTCTAAGGCAGGAGAAGGCGGGTCGCTACAGGTGGTATCAGAGCAGTTCCCATTCTCCAGCATCACACACACATCAGCATCAACCTTGCCGTCTTCAAGTAAGAAAGCTTTAAGTTTCAGTTTTTCTATTGCTCCTTTATTTAATTGCAGTATAGAGAAATGCTTAAGTACTTACTCACATGTGCATAGAACAAGGAAGCATGTAATACCTTAGTATTACGGAATCATGTTTAATCCCTAGAATGGATATTAGAGAAATGCTTAAGTACTTACTTGAATTGCCCAAAAGTAGGTTTTGGGATTATGGCACGCAAGGTGCTTGATAAAAGTTTTGAGTAAGACCAAGGTCTTACTAAGCCCTAGAACGAGTTCTAGGACTAAGAAATGAGATAAGAATCAAGACCAAGGTCTTGTTATATCCTAAAGCAAGTTTGGGAACATTACCATTAAGCGTTAAGTTATACATTTGAGGACGTCCTAGAAAGGCCCAAAACGAGGAGCAAGCTCCTAGAGGGCAAGAGGCAACAGAGTCAGTACCCCCACCAAATCTCTTAGACGTAGTGGCTCAGTTACAGAGACAGTTAGCAGAACAACAGCAAGTTATTGCCACTAGGATGGCTAACCAGCAGGTCGTTATTATTACCTTGCCGGTGGCGAATGTAGTGGCACCAGTTGTGATCGAAGACCCATCGATTACATCTGTAGTCCGGCAAGGAGGGTAAGGCAAGAAGTGTACCTCATTCAGTAGAAGAAACTGAAGCCAGGGAACTTCCCAGGCACAAGCAAACCATGGGATGCTTAAGCATGGTTCAAAACGTTGGAAAGAATAGTAGGGCTACTGGACTGGCATGAGGTAGAGAAGATAAAGTGTGCATCTTTCTGCCTTACGGGAGATGCTAGAATATAGTGGAAGGGAGTCAAGGCCAAGAGAAATGTCAGCCAGATGACATGGGCCGACTTCGAGACTGAGTTCTTCGAAGAATACTTTCACATGCAAGTAACCAACAAGCATTACGATGAATTCACGGAGTTCAGACAAGGAGAACTATCCGTGGATGAAGCAGTGAAGATGTTTAAGCGGTTAGCTCATCTGTGCCCAGAGCTAGTTAGCACAGAAAAAGAGATAGTTAGGCTAATGCTCAAGATGTTAAGGCCTGAGATAGCGTTAAAGGGGGGCTAGCGGTGTTAAGAGGCTGCAAACCTCCGAAGAACTAATAAGTAGTGCTTTGATCACTGAGCACTACTTAAACAGTATAAAGGCCACCAGAAAGGTTGAACGATGAAGTTCTTAACAACCTTACCGTCAGGGGAAGTAATGACCTCTACTGAGAGGCTAAGGGCAGTATCAATCTAGATTTCCAACTGAGAGCTCTACAGTGACTTGGTAGTCCTTGAGATGAAGGATTACGATGTCATTTTAGGAATGGACTCCTTGAGCAAGTATAATGCTTCTATAGACTGCCGCAAGAGAAAAGTCAAGTTCACCCCAGAAGCAGAACCTTCATTTGAGTTTATTGGAGACCCAAGGAGAAAGATAAATAGGTTCCTATCTACCTTACAAGCTCAGAGAATGTTAGAGAAGGGGTGCTCTGGTTTTCTAGCTCATATAGTGGATGCAAGTCAAGGAGAAGGATTGAAGAGAGAAGAAGTGAGGGTAGTCTGCGACTATCCTGAGGTGTTTCCTGAAGAGTTACCAGGACTCCCTCCCAATCGGGAAATTGAGTTGGCCCCAGGAACCAACCCAATTTCGAAGGCACCTTATCGCATGGCACCAGCAGAACTGAAAGAATTACAAGAACAATTGCAAGAGCTGCTTGACAAGGGTTCCATCCGCCCTAGTCATTCACCTTGGGGAGCTCCTGTACTGTTTGTCAAGAAGAAAGATGGATCTATGCGAATGTGCATAGATTATCGAGCTTTGAATAAGGTAACCATCATGAACAGATATCCTTTGCCAAGGATAGATGATTTATTTGATCAGCTGAAGGGAGCCACAGTGTTCTCCAAGATAGATCTGCGATCAGGTTACCATCAGCTCAGAGTGAAGGAGAGTGATGTGCCAAGGACTGCTTTCAGTACAAGATATGGGCACTATGAGTTTGTGGTCATGCCCTTTGGAGTGACAAACGCCCCTGCGACGTTATGGATCTAATGAATAGAGTGTTCAAGGATTTTTTGGACAAGTTCGTCATTGCCTTCATTGATGATATCCTAGTGTATTCAAAGACTCGGAAAGAACATGAAGAACACCTGAAGATAGTGTTGCAAACCTTACACCAGAAGGAGTTGTACGCCAAATTCTCAAAATGTGAGTTTTGGCTTGATCAGGTGGCCTCCCTAGGCCACATTATTTCCAAGGAAGGTATTATGGTAGACCCAGCCAAGATTGAAGCAGTTAGTAACGGGAGTCAACCAAAGAATGCCAGTGAAATCAGAAGCTTCTTAGGCTGGCAGGATATTACAGAAAATTTGTGGAGAACTTTTCCAGAATAGCCTCTCCACTCACAGCCTTGACCAGAAGGAACAAGAAGTTTGAATGGTCAGATAAATGCGAGCACAGCTTCCTAGAACTGAAGAAAAGATTGACTAGTGCTCCCATCCTGGCTGTTCCAGAGAGTGACAAGGCCTTTGACATCTACAGTGATGCATCCAAGATGGGCCTTGGAGCTGTCCTCATGCAAGACGGTAAAGTAATAGCATATGCCTCCAGACAGCTCAAGGACTATGAGAAGAATTACCCTACCCACGACCTTGAGCTAGCAGCGGTGGTTTTTGCACTGAAACTTTGGAGACACTACCTGTATGGAGTGCAGTGCAGAATCTTCACAGACCATCAGAGCTTGAAGTACTTCTTCACTCAGAAGGATCTGAATATGAGGCAGCGCAGGTGGCTAGAGTTGGTCAAAGATTATGACTGTGAAATCCTCTACCACCCAGGTAAAGCTAATAAAGTGGCAGATGCACTGAGCAGGAAATCCTGTGCAGCACTGATGTCCCTATCATCACTGTCTCCACCACTTCAGAAAGAAATAAAAGATTTTGGAGTCGAGGTTATGGTTGGGCAATTTCTGCATTGACCCTAGAATCAACCCTGCTTATAGATATACAAGAAAAGCAAGATAAAGACCCAGAGATTCAGAAGATCAAGCAGGGGATCCAAGAGGCAGAAAATTTAGAGTTTCGAGTATCAGACAGTGGCATCCTCTACCTTGGAGACCGCCTTTGCGTCCCCAATAACGAGGAACTAAGAAAGAATATTTTAGAAGAAGCCCACAGTACCCCGTACTCTATGCATCCTGGTTCTACCAAGATGTATCAAGATTTAAAGCAAAGGTTCTGGTGGTCTGGACTCAAGCGAGACGTGGCCAGATATATCAGTACCTGCTTGACCTGCCAGAGAGTCAAAGCAGAGCACCAGAGACCAGGAGGAGTTCTACAGCCACTTCCCATTCCAGAGTGGAAGTGGGAAGAAATATCCATGGACTTTATCACAAGTCTTCCAAGGACCACCCATGGACACGATGCAATATGGGTGATAGTGGACAGATTGACCAAGTCTGCCCACTTCCTAGCCATCAAGTTATCGCATTCGGTAGAGCAATTAGCACAGCTGTACGTGAAAGAAGTGATCAGGCTTCACGGAGTTCCGAAGTCGATCGTGTCTGACAGAGATGGGCGGTTCATCTCCCATTTTTGGAGGTGTGTTCAGGACGCCCTAGGCACCAGACTTCAGTTCAGCACAGCTTTCCATCCCCAGACAGATGGACAAACAGAGAGAGTAAATCAGATTTTAGAAGACATGCTCAGGGCTTGTGCGTTGGACTTTAAAGGTAGTTGGTGCAAATTTCTGTGCTTAGCTGAGTTTGCCTACAACAATAGCTATCAGGCCACCATCAGGATGGCACCTTATGAGGCATTGTATGGCAGGAAATGCAGATCACCCATATGTTGGCAAGAAGCTGGTGAGAAGAAAGAGATGGAGTCAGGACTAGGCAGCCAGACTGAGCTTATAGATGAGACCACTCAGGCTATCCAGACGATCCGCCAGAGGATTGAGACTGCCCAGAGTAGACAGAAAAGTTATGCTGACACACGCCGTAGGCCACTTGAATTCCAAGTTAGAGATTCAGTATTTCTCAAGGTCGCTCCTATGAAGGGAGTGATGAGATTTGGTAAAAAGGGTAAGCTAAGTCCTCGCTACATAGGACCCTACAAGATCATAAGGAGGGTTGGTAAGGTAGCATATGAGTTGGACTTACCAGAGGATATGTCAGCTATCCACAGTACATTCCATGTCTCCATGCTAAAGAAGTGTATTCACGACCCTAGCCAAGTGATTCAGCCTCAGTCAGTACAGATCCAAGAAGATCTTAGTTATGAGAGCAGACCGACACAGATAGTGGACAAAGCAGTTAAAAGATTAAGAAACAGAGAAGTGCCACTAGTGAAGGTCATCTGGCAGAATCAAAAGCATGAAGAGGCTACTTGGGAACGTGAGGACAACATGAGAGAGAGATATCCAGAATTATTCTAAGTTCGAGGACGAACTTTTCATAAGGTATGGGGGATTGTAACGCCCCAAAATTCCCATTTTTAGTTCTTAAAGTCCTTAGAATTATTTAAAAATGGTTTAGAAATATTCTAGATATTTTTAGGGATTTTTAAAATATTTTTATGGAATTTTCCGAGTCCGTTTAGTATATTTAAAAAAAGAAAAACGTTAAAGAGCAAGCAGGGGGTTCAAACCCGCGACCACCGGAAGAACAAGAACGCGCGCGACCAGCTGGGCTGGTTTGTTTTGTTGAAATAAGCTGGGCGAAACAATAGATAAGGTATAATTAGGTAAATTCGCCCCATAAGTATAAATAGATAATTAAAGAGAGAAATTTTATTTTCTCTCAACCTAAACCCTTTCTCTCCCTCGCCCAGCACCTTGCGCCGACTTCTCTCCCTCTCCTCTCTTGGGCGACGCCAACCAACACCAAGGCCAAGGGGGCCGGCCAAGGTTCTCCTCCAAGAGATATTCCTATATTCGGGATCCCCGCGACGAGAGGAACGCGTAGGCGCGAAGAATTCTCCGAGATCTCAAGTTTCTCCCGAGCCCTAGACGTCAATCTTGGTTGTAAGTCCAAGATATCAATGTAAGTACTGCTCACCTGCAGTAAGAGGCGGTTTTTCCGCAAGAATGTCCCTTAAAAGTTTTTCAAAGAGATATTTACTTCTTGTTAAGATTTTTGCATGTGATCTTAGTTCATTATATGCTTATATATTTTATTGAGTGCCCTATATGAGGTTAGGGTCCAAGAAAAGTTATGAGAAAAGAAAAGAGAAGATAAAGATAAGAAAAGAAAAGGCCAAGGCCTTAAGAAATCCCCAAAAGTCAAGACTTAGGGATTTTAGCACGCAAGGTGCTCGAGAAAATGCCAAGGCATTTACAGATAAGAAAAGAAAAGGCCAAGGCCTTAAGAAATCCCCAAAAGTCAAGACTTAGGGATTTTAGCACGCAAGGTGCTCGAGAAAATGCCAAGGCATTTACAGATAAGAAAGAAAAGAAAGAAAAGCTATTTTATTTTCTAAGGCCAGTACCCGGCGTCCAAGGGCGTCGTTAAAGAAATCCAGGTGTCCAATTCCAAGGTCTTGGCCCTGGTAGACCAAGGTCTGCTCTATTAGGATTGGTGGCTTGCTACCCCAACCTTTTAGGGAACGCGCATGAGATGGTACTTACGTCTTCAGTGGATCCAAGTGATTATTATTTTCAAGTATATGCTTTAGCAAAGTTTCTAAAGTTTAAAGAGTTTTCAAAAAGTTAAAGAATAGCTAAAGTTTCAAGTTGAGCCAAGAAAAGTAAATTGAGATTTATTAATGCTTGAGTATGCATGTTTTGAGTTATACATGTTCTTAGTTTTCTTTCAAGCATATAAGTATCTCATATGATTTTCATATTGTTCAAGAAGCATGTTTGCACATTTCGAGATTTTGTGAGCTAGATAGTACTTACTAAGCTTTTTGCTTACTAGTTGCATTTCCTCTTACTGCAGATAAAGGTAAAGGCAAGCAATTCTGAAGGAAGGCGACGAGGCGGTGCTGAGTAAAGTGTGTGTGGTGGCTGATTTTGGAGAGATCCTTGAGACGAGACAATTTAGTTATTTGAATTACAATGTTTTAGTTTATTCAAATTTCAAGTTCTTGCTTTATGGAGTTTAGCGAACATTTAAGCTTTGGATAGTTTTACATGCTCAATTTCTTAGAGTAAAGATTCCATGTCATTTCATTTAGCATACATATCCTTATGATTGCATTGGATGAGTAGAAGTGTGAGTGGTTTGAAATATTGATACTTTGTTAGAGAAATAGATGCATGTGCCAAGATAGTATTAATTTCCCTTTGAATTAAGTTTTTATTGCTTAAGTATGTTTAGAAAAGTTGCTTTCTCATTTGATAATGCCTTAGGGATGTTTCAGAATTTTGTGTGATGAGTTTCAATGGTTAGAAGTTAAGTTTGGTACAAACTCTAGCTTAAAGTCTATGTAGATTTTTCATAACTTGCTAAATTCCGCAAAAGTCCTAATTTCAAGTTTATGGATTCGTTTTGATTGGCTAAATTGTTTAGAAAACTGGGGTAGAGTATAGAAATGGTGTCATGATTTTATATGGCTCGAAAGTATAGGTTTGGTGGAGTTTTGAAACAAGGCTTCAAATCTGAAAAACAGGTTTCAGACTTATCAGTCGACTGGTACAGTATCAGTCGACTGATACCCGTAAGCTGAGTTGGGCGAGGCAAGTTCCAATAAGTATTTTTTTACGAGTTTTTGAGAAAGAAAGTGTGACATGATATCATGCATGACTATTTAAGTTAGAATATCATTCTTAGATAGATTAAAAAGAAAAAAAAGATTCCCGCATTTTTAGTCGTGCATTAGAGTCGAGAAGTAGACAAAAGTAACGATCCGTCTAAGGCAGGAGAAGGCGGGTCGCTACATGGACTTGGTCCGGCATGACGATAAGGATGAGTGGTACTACTCATGAAGTTAGATGTTAATTAATTAATTGTCAATTAATTAATTAATTAACGGGCATGTGATATCTTAATCACGGGGAGATTAATGTACAAATAATATGTGGGGCCCATATTTATTTGTGGGGGTTGGTGAGGTAGATTAATAATAATCCTTTAGTGGATTGGATCATTATTAATGGATTGGATTGTGTGGCTTAGATCCATTAGGTGACCAAGATCCAACTCCTCCTCGTGGTCCCTATTGTAGCCTATATATACCTCATGAAATCTAGACCCAAGTACTGAATCCTTGGTTTTATTTCTCTCTTGGTTTTCTTTCCTCCCTCTCTCTCTCTCCCTTAGGGTCGGTGGTGCACGAGGCTGGCTAGGATTTGGGCAGTTTGGCTTGGTGGCCGGCGGCGCCAACTTCCTCTTCCTTCTCTTTGGTGGCCGGCTCCTCCTTCTTCAACGGTGGTCGGCGCAAACCAAGGAGGTATAATACTCCCTAGGTGGTCGGCGCAGCAAGAGGAGAGGGAGCCTTAGGGCCGGCGGGACCTCCTTGAGGTGGTGGCCGGCGCAAGTCAAGAAGAAAAAGGAGAGCTCTCTTCCTTCGGTTGGCGCAAGCAAGAAGGAAGAAGAGGTGGTCTAGGAGGCTTCAATTCTTGGTAGATCATCGCCCACACGACGTCCAAGAAGAAGAAGGTCATACAATAGAAGATCGCGAGGTAAATAGGAGGTATAACATCTTGTTTTGGTTCCTTTGATCTTATTGTTTCGTGTGTTTAATTAATTATCTTGCTATTAATTATTTGCTAATTAATATTGATAATTAATTATCTTGGACCCCGATAATAAACATAAAAATCGGTGATCCACTCGTCGTCTATTCCGCGGCTAGTCGGTGGGTCGAGATCGCTAGAACAACTTGGTTGTTAAAGCGATCTCTCGAATCGGCTAGCACGACGATGAGACGATCGTATGGGAAATAGGACTCCATTCAGATTAAATTTTTTTTTAATCAGTGGACATGGAGAGGTTTCTTATGAACGACCCCGTATTCGCTAAGGAAATCCGCCAAACTATCCAACATTAACATCCAAATAAAAACATTACCATTCCTACAATTATAGCCCACGGCACCAAAACAGGACCATGCATGCAACTCATGAACTCCTAAAACAAAGCCAACTTATCCAATAAACTCAGATTTAAACAAACTACTGCCAAGTCAAAAAAATTCAAATTCTAGAACCCAAATCAGACTCAACGGATCCCCAAAACCAATACTTAATCAATTTCACAGCTAACACGATCATTACCAATTCCTGCAACTCACAACACAAACCCAAAACACAATCCATTTCGTAGTACCCAACAAAACATCACCAACTCAAACCAATCCTATCTAATCCTACACGGTAGATCAGAAAACAAAAACGCCCAAAAATCTGCACGATGTCACAGTCCAAGACAAGGAACAATCTTCACAGTTTGGAGGAGAAAACACAAGCCCAACTGGAACCTCAACTCCAAGAAAAATAGAACAGTGAAATTCCACCTACGGATCAAGCAATTTAACACACATTAATCCAACCCTTACCTGAGATGGCCGGCGGTGGATCAGAAAAGAAGAGACGACGATCGGCTCTGTGGTGATCGAGCGAGAAGAAGAAAAGAACTCATGATGAGGGGCTGTGCTCGATTGTTCCTTCGCGTGTGATGAAGAGGGGGAAGGAGTCGGGCTGCGGCGCAAGGGGTTGGGCAAAGGTGGGGTTCGGCGGTTTAGCGTCAAAGAGAAATTGGATAAGGGATTTTGCAAAAAGACCCTCCTACTTTAGATAATCCCAACGAAACCCTTAGGTTTCAAATTTTTAACACTTTAGCCCTTCAACTTTTCAATATTTAATATTCTCCCCTACTAATAAAAATTTGATCCTCTAAATTTTTACTATTAAACTATAATAGTTACTATCAAACAATAAGCAGTAATAGTACAGAACGAAAACATATAATATGCACTTTAGGTAAATAGATGAGGAAAGCAAGCTATGATCGTGTCCCTGAGCTCCTATGTCGTCTCCTCATTAGAGTGGTGCTATCATCCGATCTTGACCAGTCGAATTATCTTATTCCACAAGACGCTCCTTGTGCCCTAATATCTACATAGGTACCTTCTCGTAGGTCGCGTCTGGCTATACTATGATTGGCACATCCGAGAAGATATGGCCAGGATCCGGTACATACTTCCTAAGCATAGACACGTAGAACACATCATGAATGCCAGATCCTTAGGCCCTAACAGTGGTATCAGAGCCATGGTCCAAACCATGTGTCATGTGGGAAGGTCCTCAAATGAAGTTGAGGGGAGACTTGAAATAGGTCAAGTGTGACCGAATGCTTACGAGAAGGCCCCGAACAGGTCAAAACGTGGCTGGATTGCTTGGGGGAGGCCCGAGCAGGTCAAGAGTGACCGGATACATGCGGAGAGGCCTGGACCAATGATGATCCTTTATTTGAGGGTAGGATTGTTGGGGATCAATCAAAGTCCCACATTAATTAGAAATGAAAAAGATCATAGATTTAAAAGGATAGAAATATCTCCATTAGCATGTGAACTTTTGGATAGAGACCAAGAACTTAGGTCTAAGGTGGACAATATCATGTCATTATGGAGATATGTATATCCTTGATCCCCAATATTAAATTCGACTCGAAAAAATTATCGAATGTGATCGGCTCGAATTGGATAATTTTAAATACGAATGAAATATTTTTTGAACCGATTAAAAAAAACTCATGAACAAACTAATTCGTTTGCAGCCCTATTCTAAAGCATCGAGAAAAATGTCAACAAGCTGACTTTGAACCAATTGACTTTCACACAACTTTGCAGCAGTGTGTGGAGGGGCGAAAAACTTACAAGAACACCACATGCACAAATGCATTATTTGGATTTCTTCTATGATCGAAAGAAGACTACACAGCTTGCTTGCCTTTTCCACTCTCAGTATTTCGCTAAATCCGTATGCACAATGTATCTGAAGGACGACTTGAATGACGGCCACTCAGACAAATTTCTATGATTTTTTTTTTGCCCCAGGCTACGGTACAATAGTAGGGCGATTAGTCGCTATCCCAAGCATTCGCAGTTCGATCTCCATCTACGATGTATTTTACAAGAATTTTTCCTCCAAATGGGACGCAAACCCTGAGATACTGTGCTTCTAGACCGTATACCGCGAGCGCTTCTCGATTTACCCTGGTGACTAGTAGAAAATTTTCGTGAGGTCGGATCGATCATTTCAGGTTCAATTTGTGTGACTAATGAAAAATTTTCGTGAGATCGAACAGATCATTTCAGGTTTAATTTATCTACTATCTGATTAATCATTCTTTTTTTCAATGACTTCCTTTTGCAGCATACTTGGATAAAGGATATACATATCCCAAACCCTACTCAGACAAACTTCTAAGGCTTCCTTTCGGCCCGAGTATGTATATCCCTGATCCCCTACTTGCTCGCAAAGACAACAAGATGACAAACAACTTAAAATTTGCCCGAGAACTTAGAAATCAAGCATTTTAGATACATAGAAACAAGAAATACGTCACATTTATAAACGAAGATCTCAAATTGCATA
Organism: Boesenbergia rotunda; assembly: GCA_024364735.1. Classification (NCBI taxonomy): domain Eukaryota; kingdom Viridiplantae; phylum Streptophyta; class Magnoliopsida; order Zingiberales; family Zingiberaceae; genus Boesenbergia; species Boesenbergia rotunda. The sequence goes on along the minus strand of JAGFNQ010000081.1, from coordinate 114,042 downwards.
CGATACCGAATATAAACAAGGTGTCCCATGTGAGAGTACATTGGAATGCATGAGAAAATTTGAGAAAATTCTTCAATCTCAAACTCATCTTTGCATGTAGTTCTCATCTCAAAAATTTTTTACATACACTCTCTGATGAGATTGACAAGACAGTTTTGTGGTATGAATTGATTTAGATTGAATATTATTTGAAGAAATTTGAGTATGTGAAGTTTTCTCAAGATCATGATAGAGGGGCCCGAAACTTTATACTCATATTTCTTAAATTAGTACTTAATCACAAACAATTTATGCTCAAATCTTTAAAATGTATACTAAGTTTTCACTCTTTTATACCCAATTCTATTAGGGAGTGAATGTAAAGAATTTATCAAATGGGGACTATATGCAAAGGTGAGTTTGATTTTGGAGAGTTTTTTTCAATTAACCGAATGCATTAATGTGAGTTGATGCAATGAATATGACCGCGTATTTATTAATTCATATATATGATGGTGACGAGTGATACTAACAGTCAAAGAACGTAAAAAAGTTGAAATGAAGTGTTTTGAGATGAAACTTATATAAATCATTCCATCGTTCGCATTAAACTAACAAAAAGATAAACATACATGAGTTTGCTCTTTACGACCAAAGTTGGAGGGAACTTCTTCAATCTTCTTGAGAGATTTAGTTTGGCAGTCTTTGTCAAACAGAACTTCTAGTTTGGTAGCATCATTTGTTTCATATTGTTCCCAAAGTTCAACATATTGACCTATGCTTCCGGCATTGGATTGTGTATTCGGTTTGCAGTCGTAGTGCGTGGAAGTAGGGGAACCAAATAGATATTGGTCAAATGCTGTTCTATATAGCAAAAGCAGGTGCCTTTCCCATTTTCTTACTTCCAGCTCAAGAGTGGAGATCTCTGTAACCAATTCGGCTGCAGACTGATTGACATGTTTATCGATGTCAGTTAACAATCGAGTGGTAGAGCAGAAACGTATACGATCATCTAGATTTCTTTTAGATGATGTAGTGGACGTTCTACTTGATGCCACATCTTGAAAGCTAAAAGATTTTCCATAATCAAGTCTTGTTCCAAACCGAGCAGCCTGCATGATAATCAATTGTCCTCATTAATTCTGCTTTGATTGGACAAAGAATGTCAGTTAAACTGATTTTGATATTGGACTTACAGAATTGTGATATGAAAGACACGGTGATAAATTTAACACATCTTCTTGCACTCCAGATACACTGAAATTTGCCACTGATTACAGCAAGAAGATTTAGCCATTAGAGGAAGAATAAATATAGAGGTTCCAAATTCAGAAAGAGATTATAAATACTAAGGGGGCGTTTGATTCAAATTTGTTAATCGGAATGGTAATGGGAATCATTGAGGGTCAATGGGAATGGGAATGGGAATCATGATTCCATTGGTAGTGTTTGGTTCAAATCCTGGAATGAAAATTATTGTTATTGATGATGTTTGGTTCAGTTCAACTTTAATAATGGAATTCTATAAAAATTTCAAAGTTACCTAAAATAATAGAATTATTATAAAATAAAGAAAGTTAGATAAAATGAGTTGAGAGATAAAGTAGAAAAATATAGAGAAAAATTATGAGAAGTAAGGTAAAAAAAGAAATTAGAAGAAAAAAAATAAGAGAAAATACAATAATAGAGAAAATAAAGATAAAAAAGTAGAGAAAAAAAGTAAGATAAGATAGATGTGATAAAAAAATAGAGAGAGGAACCATTAAAAAAATATAGAGAGAAAAAATGAGATGAGAGAGATAGAAAAAATGATATAGAAAATGTAGAGAGAGAAAGTGATAGAAGATATAGAGAAAACTGAAAAATAAATATAGATAAATTATGATAAGAGAGGTAGAGAGAGAAAGTAATATTAAATATATAGAGACAGAAAATGAGATGAGAGAGGTAGAGAGAGTGTGATATAGAAAATGTAGAGAAAGAAAGTAATATAGAAAATATAGAGAATAAGTAAAAAATAAAGATAGATAAATTATGATAAGAGAGATAGAGAGAGAAAGTGATATTGAAAATATATATATAGAAAGTGAGATGAGAGAGTAGAGAGAGAAAGTGATATAGAAAATGTAGACAGAAAGTGATATATGAAATATACAGAAAAAAATAAAAAATAATGATAAACAAATTATGATAAGAGAGGTAGAGAGAGAAATTGGTTATCAAAATATATAGAGAGAGAATGAGATGAGAAAGGTAGAGAGAGAAAGTGATATAGAAAATAAAGAGAGAAAGTGATATTGAAAATATAGAGGAAAAGTGTTATAGAAAATATTTAAAAAAATGAAAAATTAAGATAGATAAATTATAATAAGAGAGGAAGAGAGAGAAAGTGATATTGAAAATATATAAAGAGGAAATGAGATGAGAAAGGTAGAGAGAGAAAGTGATAAAAAAAATAGAGAGAGAAATTTTAAAATATAGAGAGAAAGTAAATGACAGAATGTAAAAAGAAATAGTAAAATAGTAAAATAAAAAATAAAAAATAAATAAAGGAGTGTTTTTAGATATATGAAAACGAAGAAATGATTGAGGAGTTTGATTGATGAGGGGAGAGTAGGGAATGAAAATGAGGAAATGATTCTCTTATTTTCATTCCCATTGACACTTACCAAAGTGTGTCAATGGGAATGATTACCCTCCATTCTCATTCCTTAGTCCCTATTATCCTAAACCAAACATCCCCTAAAAATTACATAACAAAAGTACAGAATGCAAACATTTCTGCGTACTTCAGCACATATATAGTTGATTTTGTTGCAGAAGAATGAATGCTAAGTAAAACCATTTTATTGACAAACTCTTGTGATCATTGCCAGGGAATTAGAATGATGTGAAACAGAAACAAATAAGTTATTGTCACAAGTATGAGTAGCCATAAATGTCCCTCCAATGACAGAACATGAGATAAGAGTGAATTAAGGGTAATGCTAATCCAGAAGAGATGATAGAGACAGAGAAGTATTTGTTGAAGCATGTAATTATCATTCCTTCACTCTTTTCCAGGAAAACTTTCAAGAATTCCAATCAACAACTTAGCATTACAATTCAGATGTTCAGCAAGTCTGGCACCGGAAGCAGTTCCCGGCGCCGCACTCCTTGCAGCCCGCGCAGGTGAAGAGGTAGGGCGAATCGATTTGGGCGAGCATGTGGAAGGGGTGGCTGAAGTGGAAGATCCCCCATTGTTCCCCGCCCTGTAACTTCTCCGCCGAGGGACGACGACGATCCATTCCGAAGGAGGAGGGCAAGGACGCTATCGATCTGTTTAACTCGATCGATGCAAATTAATACTGAAGCATCGATCCATGCAAGAATATATGCTGAAGAAAAGCTACCGTCGAGTAAAACTCAACGATCGATATATCGAGTGAATTGCTTTTGCACATGTTTGTGTCAGTGCATGAGGTCGATGCTGATGAACGTCGTTCACAGCTAGCAGTTGTGTAGTTTGGAGTATCAGAGTAGTGTGTATATATATATATATATATACAGAGATGTTCGCCTGCGGACCTGAGTTGCGGACGCGCTGCGGACGAGTCCTACGTGGCGACGCGAACTGCGGAAGGTACGCTGCATGGACGAAACAAAAGCAGAATCGCAGAAAAATTTTGGCTCTCGCGCCCGCAGCTCCTCTGTTGGCACAGAATCGATGAGTAGCGGAGAAAACAACCAGAAGGTTGCTGTAGAAAAAGACTAACTGCGGCAGAAGACGAACAAACAAAAAACAAAGCAAAAACTGCTATAGTAGACGAACAAAGAAATTGCTGTAGAAGAAAAGCAAAACGGGACTGCAACTGCTGTAGAAGAAAAGTAACACGAGACTGCAATTGCTGTAGAAGAAAAGCAGAACAAAACTGCTGCGGAAACCAAGAGAAGAAGAAAAACAGAGGAATGGAAAAAACGAAAGTAGAAACTGGGAAAAAAATATTATTTCGGTCGATTGATTCCTCTACACTGGACCCCTTTAAATACGGTGTAAGAGATAATATTTTGACCCATAAAATAGGAAAGATTATCACTAATATAAAATAGATAAATAAAATTAAATCATGAATGAGAAACTTGCGGAAGGAGAAAAACGTGGTGCGTGATAACCCCATGTCCGAATTATTTGCTTACATTACTCCCCCTAATTTTGACATGGCTCTAAATCACGGACACCAAGTAGTTGTCGCATGCCAGCTAACTTCACTCCTGACAAAGCTTTAGTTAAAGCATCGGCTCGCTGTTCTCCAGTATTAACGAACTCCACCACAATCTGTCCCTTCTCAACACATTCTCTGATAAAATGGAACCTTGTATCTATATGCTTGCTTCGACCATGGAAAACAGGATTCTTCATGAGAGCTATAGCAGATCTGTTGTCAACAAACAAAGTCACCGGTTTTGGCTCTTTACCGGTTAATTCACTGGCAAGGCTTCTTAACCACAAAGCATGACAGGCTGCAGTTGTGGCTGCCATGAATTCTGCCTCACAAGATGAAAGTGCCACTGTCTTCTGCTTCTGTGAGTTCCAGGACACCAGACTTTCATTAAAATAGAAAGTCATTCCACTTGTGCTTTTCCTCCCGTCGAGATCTCCGGCTAAATCGCTGTCCGAGTAGCCGAATATACTAATTTCCTGGGGTCCCTTTGTGTAAGCAAGTCCAAAATAGATTGTACCTTTCAAATACCTGAGGATCTGTTTGACAACCTTATGATGCATGCTTGTAGGTCTTTCCATATATCTGCTCGCCATGCCGACAGAATATGATAGGTCTGGCCGCGTGTGTAACAGATATCTTAGACAACCAATGACGCGCCTGTACTCCGTGGCATCAATTGGAGTCCCTTCCAGGTCTTTATGCAGTTGTGTCTTGGGTTCCATCGGCTGCTTTGTGGCATTACAATCTGCCATCTGGAATTGAGATAGAATTTTCTTGGCATAGGTTGATTGTCTAAGCAAAATTCGGCTCTTCTGTTGTTCCACTTCAATTCCTAAGTAGTAGGAGAGAAGACCCAAATCACTCATCTCAAATTCTGTCATCATTTGTTGTTTGAATTTGTTGATTCCTTCTGTGCTCCTTCCTGTCACGATGAGATCGTCAACATACACTCCAACAAGTATACTAGCTTCTCTTTTACCTCTTGTATATACTGCATGTTCTTGATTACACTTTTTGAAGCCGAGCTCTTCCAGACTCCTGTTCAGCCGCATGTTCCAAGCTCTTGGAGCCTGCCGCAGTCCATAGAGGGCCTTGGATAACCTGTACACCTTGTGTTTCTGATTTTGTACTTCAAACCCTTCTGGTTGAGTGACATATATTTCTTCTTCCAACTCTCCGTTCAGAAATGCCGACTTCACGTCTAGATGGTGTACCTCCCAGCCTTGATTTGCTGCAAGTGCAAGAATGACTCGAATAGTATCGAGTCTAGCGACAGGTGCGAATACCTCTTCAAAGTCGATGCCTTGTCTTTGCACATAGCCTTTAGCAACTAATCTTGCTTTATGCTTGACCACTTTTCCAGCTGAATCTTTCTTCAGTTTGAACACCCATTTTAGGCCGATAGGTTTGTGGCCTAATGGGAGCTCAGTTAGGGTCCAGGTCTTGTTCATCTCAATAGTCTTCAGTTCTTCCTCCATTGCTTTGTACCAGCAAGCCTCGGTTGCAACTTCTTGGTAACAGGTCGGCTCTTCTAACATCATCAGCATTACCTCATTCTCCTCTTCATCAATACCAACTATTTCCTCAGTGTTGGCATAGATATCAGCAATGGACCTATAACGAACTGGCCCTTCGAGGGGCTCAGGTGAGGTAGTTGCATAGGTGTTCGATGATGGTGTAGACGGACTTGATGCTCCTGTTGATGATGGTGTAGATGGGCTTGATGATGGTGTCGATGCCGATGGTGTGACATCTTCCGCCCCTGCCTCAATGTCTGCTGCAACAATCGCCTCGTCGGTGTTGAATGCATTCACCACCATAAACCCAGGTAAGTCTTCTTTATCAGCACCTGCATTCCATGTCCATTCACTATTTTCTTGAAATATTACATCTCTACTTACTTGTAGCTTGCCATGCCTTAGATCAAATAGACGATGTGCTTTACAGCCTTCTTCGACCCCTAAGTATACCATAGGTGAGCTTCTGTCGTCAAGTTTCTTAAGGTGAGGGGTTGTATTTTTTGCATAGGCAATACAACCAAACACTTTCAAGTGGGCAAGATGTGGCTTTCTCCCCATCCAGGCTTCAAATGGAGTACGTTCTCCTAGCGCTTTAGTTGGGAGACGGTTTAGCAGATAGACAGCATGCCTAACTGCCTCTCCCCAGAACCTTGCTGGCATATGTGTACCCTTGAGGAGAGATCTTGCCATAGCCATCACTGTGCGGTTACGACGCTCCACAACGCCATTCTGTTGGGGTGTGTAGGGAGCCGAAAGGTGCCTCTCAATTCCTTCATTTTCACATAATCGAGTGAACTCCGTGGATAGAAACTCACCGCCACGGTCTGTCCGAAGTGTTTTGATCTTGTACTCAGTCGTGTTCTCCGTCACGGACTTGAACTTCTTGAATGCTTGGAATGCATCTTTCTTTGCTGTCAAAACAAATACCCACATCCACCTTGTGCAATCATCAACAATCAAGAAGAAATACTTGTTACCAGCAAGTGTACTTGGTGAAATTGGCCCGCAGATATCAGCATGGAGAAGTTCCAACGGCTTCGTCGCTCTAAAGTTTGCTTGGTGCGGGAATGACGACCTTGCATGTTTGGAGATCACACACACCTCGCAAAGCTTGTTCGTCTGGGGCAATAGTGGCACACCAACCGCCAATTTCTTCTCCCCCAACAGCTTCAAATCATGAAAGTTTACATGTCCGAGCCTTGCATGCCATAACCAGGTGGGGTCTTCTAGGCTTGCTTGGAGGCAGACTTGCTTGAATGTCTTCAAGGTTATCTTGTACAAGCGATTTTGCGTTCGCTTTACCAGCATCAAGAGCTTCCCGCTCCTATCAATCACCTTCATGGTATTGATAAGTACCATTTTTGTGATTATTTTAGATGTTAAAATCCATGTTTGATCCATGTTTTTATTGCTTAATTCTGATTTTACCCTAGGTTTTGGAACTTTATCTTATTTTGGACTTAATTGCAAAATTACATTAAAATGGATTAATTGGCCACTAAATTTTGGATCTATTTTTGTAGGCACCAAAGGTTCAAGGACTTAGGGCATATTGGGTCAAACTTGAGTCGGAAGTGACCCGGATCCGATTATCAAGCCTACGATTAATCCGGGCCGTCCGATTCAAGAGCGGCTAGATCTGAGCCATCCGGGACGATCTGAAGCAATCCGAGCTAGGGTTAGGGTTGATCAAGCACCCTGATCAAGATCTGAAGATTTCATCCCAATCAGAGCAAGATCAACCGTTGGATCAAGCTTGGAGGGCTCTAGATCATCCATTCAAAGATTAGCTTGATCTGGACCATCCGTTGCATATCTGGAGGATCCGAGCTACCACAAGGCAGATCCTGACCTCAGATCATCATCATTAAAGTTTGGCTCCAATCAGAGCAAGATCAGCCGTTGGATTTCATCAAATCAATCTGGACCGTCCGTGCTTAAGTATTTAATCAAACACTGCACTGTTCTTCTCCTTGTCGCGTCTTCCTCGCCGCAACTCGTCTGCTTCAGTAGCTTAGCGATTTCTTCATCGTTTCTTCAATTTCTTCGTTTGAAGGCGTGACCACTTCAATTCGAGCTCATCCTTGAGTGACAGCAAGGATTTGGATTGAGGCTTAGCTTAATTGGCGAGTTTTCAGTTATTAGCTGCAAATTAAATTTCTGCCGTAGTTCATTACTGAATTTACTTAGTTGCTGTAGTTGTCTTGTATGGATTGCTTCTATCTTAATTGGAAGCTCATCCTTGAGTGACAGCAAGGATTTGTGAGCTGAAATGAGGGATTGAAGCTTGGTTAATCTCGTTTTCTTAGCTGTAATCTTATTTCTGCTGTCTGTTCTTTTCTGCATTTCATTTCAGATTCGTTACATTGGTTTAATGCCTTGTTTCTGCTGTAATTAGGGTTTAATCCAATCAGTTTAGTAATTAGGAAGTTCGTTTAGTGGATAATTGTTGTTAATTTCAGTTTGTTTCTCCGCAATTCATTTCTGAATTTGGTTCTAACTCGCGTGCCAACTTACTGCTGCGTATCAGCAGCGTATCATCCTTCAGTTTCTGCAAATTTTCGATTATTGAGCTCCCTTAAATAGCAGCTAGTCTAGTTTAGCAATTTCTTTGCGAATCCTACATTTCTTGCAGTTTAGTTTGCAATCTTTGCGTATCCTGCATTACTCTGCATTTCCTGCACACCCTGCATGCCAACTTGGTCTCTGAACAAAACTTCATTCTATTCCTATAATTCCCAGCTGAGAACTCTGGTTTTCTGCCAAGCAATACTAGATTTCTTTGGCTCAGTTTCTGGTCCTTTGATTAGTGTATCAATCTTAGCTTGTTTGTGTTTTGCACCCAAGTCATAGTTGCTGAAATTCTGCACAGCTTGCTCTGAATTTCTGCAGTTTCAATTCTGCATTGTTAAGGTTTTGTTGTGCCAAGTTTCTGCCAAGTTCCTGAACGGATGGGGCTTGAATTGTTGTTAACATCCATTTGCCTTTGGATTCTTCACTTAAACTGGTTGCTTCAAATATGTATCAGTAAAGTTTCGGAAATGGAATTCCATTGCAATAGAAATCAGTGTTGTTTGATATTGCACCCAAATAAAGTCTAACTGCCTCTGTTTATTTCTGAATATTACACCATGCTAATTTTGTGCAATTCATTCAGTTCTGATTCTGAAGTTCTTCATCCCTCCTTGCACTGGGTTTGATCCTGAATTGATCAGGAAATTTTTGGTACAGCAATTTCAGCTTTCCAGGATCATAATGGCTGCTTGGTTTTGATTCAATTACTTAGAACTTGTTATCATGTTTTTCCGAATCTGAATTCTATTTTGGTGTGATTTAGTTCTAATTGGTTGAGTTTTCCATTGCATTTATATAGCTTAGGCTGTTTCATTAAGTTTATCCCTTTTTCTTTGTGATTTCATTTCCAAATTGAACCCAAAACTCAATTACTTATTTCTAAACCCAAAAACACAAAAACGACACAAATACAAGTGCGAATCACACAACGTCAACTAGCCCCGAGAAAAATACGACCTGTGGCCCCTATATTACATTTCCATATTTTTTATTGTAAAAGGGTTTCCAGCTTTCATTTATAAATTCTAAATCTGATGAGCCCATACTTTCGTGACAACTTTAATTAGTATATTTGGGCTCGTCAAATTTTTGGCGCCGTTGCCGGGGAAGCAACTAGTTGATTTGTTTGATTTTTGCTTGTATGATTCTTTAGACATATCATTGGGTTCTATTTTTTGTTGCTTATTCTTTTGTATACGGGTACTGCTATTTTTTTCTTGTTTGTTTTGTGACAGGGCTGCAAGATTAAAATGTGGTCATCAGAGTTTCAGCCTTTCAACCAATTTCAACAACCTTGCAACCAAACTTTTCAGCAACCCAATCAATTTTTTCAGCCACCATTACAACAATACGAGCAACCACAGCAAGATTTCCAACAATTCCAGCCAAATTCCAGCAATTTCCAGAATTTACAGAATTTTCAGAACGGGCAGCCAATTTTCCAGAATTTTCAGCCCAGTTTTCAGCAATTTCAGCCTAATTTTCAGCCCCTTTATCAACAAGATCAGTCACAATTTCAACAATATCAGCAAGGGCAACCTTTCCAGAATTTTCAGCCATGGCAACAAGAATTTCAGCCCACTCAACTTCAGTGTTCACCACCACAATATCAACTTCAGATCCAAGAATTCCAGGGCTACAATTTTCAGCAATTTCCACCAAGTGGTGAACCAACTTTTCAGCAGTTTAATCAGCCTGTGCAACCATTTTATCAAATGTGTCAACAAGAGCTTCAAAACATCGAAAGGCAAATGAAACAAGTGGCTAATGATTTGAATCAGATAAAAGCCCAAAGAGCAGAACAATTAGCTTCTCAAGCTATTTTTAATTCTGAGAGCCCCGGAGTTGGTTTTATATCAGTTCAAGGTGACCCTAGTGCATGGCAAAGTCCTTCTTCAATTAATCCTGCAAATTTAGTAGAAGAAGAAGAAGAAGAATACATTAAAATCTGGGCACCTACAGCATGCATCCCTCCGGAGACTCCTATTCAAAATCCAATTCCAAATTTTTCAGCTCCAGAAGAAGAAGTTGAAGCTCCACAGGACCATTCTAGACTTTTATTTTCTAATGATAGCATTATTGATGGTCCTAATTTTTCTGACACTGTTGTTGCAGATATTACAGGAGAAGTATGCAGAGGAGATGATTCCATAGGTGTAGGGGACTGCACTAAGCCCCAGGGACCACCACAAGATTTAGAGAATGAACCAGAAAGTGTAGGGACTTGCTTGGTGGAAGCAAGCACCCAAGGATCACCAGTTGATTGTCCACCAGAGCCTGAGGCTGAAGAGGAGCATGAACATGACCAGGAGGAGACCACAGATACACCTTCAGGTATTATCCAGCACGCTCAGGTAAGTATTTCTCCTCCTTCTTCAGAAAAATTCAGTGAGATACCTAGGGATGATTCTATTGACTCTGATGATTTTATTGATATACCTTGTGTAGAGATTGTTTGTGAAAATCCAATAGAGGTATCAAATATTGATTTCCTTGATCATCATGCATTACTTGATACATCTCTTGTAGATAGGGGTGGTGAAATAATTTTAGAGGCACCCATAATTGATGTTGTTTTCTATGATGAATCTTTTGATACATCTTTTGTGGATATGGATAGTGAAAATTTTTTAGAAGTGCCTGAAATTGATGTTATTTATTTTGATGAATCTCTTGCTATTTCATATGCTGAAAATGAATGTGAAAGACTTTTGGAAATACCTGATATCGATTTGATTGGCTGTGACACATTGCATGATACACCCTGGATGGAAAATAATTGTGAACTTTCTATTGATAAGCCAGAAATTGATTTCTTTATTTGTGATGAGCTCCTGGATGCAAATTTTGTAGAAAATGATTTTGAAAATTTTATTGAGGCACCACAAATTGATTTAATTAGACAGGATGCAGTTTTGGATTCATTTGATGCAGAGACTGAACTTATATCATTTCTTTCTGACCCTGAACGCTTGAGAGAGGTATTACATTGTTTTGCAGGGTCCAGAAGACTTCAGGAGTGGGTACTCCAACTGAACAGACTTCAGCCTCCTGGAAGGACTTCTGAAGGGCATCAAGAAGGAGGAGATGATCTGACTTTAATTAAAAGCACTCCATCCCTTGAATGGCTCTTGAACCTGAATCGCCTTAGGCCACCTGAACAAAATTTTGTAAAGTTGAAGTGTGGGGGAGCCCGAATTCACTCAGCTACCCATACCCCTCCACTACCCAGATGGAGGCTACTTCTGGATAGACTCCGTCCACCAGAATAAAGGGGAGTTTGATTTTTCTTTTATTTCATTTTTCATTTTCATACTTCCTAGAATTAGAATTTTCCTTTGAACTGAGTCCTTGTAAATAAATGCATGTTATTTCTTTTGTCACTTTCCCTTGCATGAGTAGAAATAAAAGTATCCCTTTAGGTTATCTTCATGGCATGTTAGAGTCTTTTGAAAATAAATTAAATTTGATTGTCAAGACTTAGGGTTTGAGCTAATGGATGAAATCTTGGATACTTGAGTACTACTTGCTTTAGATTCTTAGTTGAGGACTTGGGATGAATTATTTTTACCTAGTGAGAATTAGCCTTACCTTTGTGATACACATATGTCATTGGCTCTAGAACTTGCTTAGGTTCTTTCAAATCCATATTTCAATGATTGGATCACATCTATAGAGACTAATCCATTTGTTTTCCTTTCCACATCAATTTTTAGCAATAATCATGTTTATCCTATTTGTCTTTACTTATTTCCTTCTCTTACCTTCACTTTTCTTTGGACTTGTGTGTGATATGTTTCTAATGCTATTTTGCCCGAGACGGACAAAGATTTAAGTGTGGGGGAGTGACTAGTGATAGGGAAGCAATTTTTATCAAAGAGCATCATCATTTCGAAAAAAAAAAAATGCATGTGCCAAGTGAGTTTAGTTTGGTATCAAGATCAAGCAAGAAGAAGTGGTTAAGGATGGAAATCAATTGAACCATTTAGATTCTTGAGCATCAATTGGAGACCCAAGAAGCTGTGCCAAGACAACAATCTGAAATGGAAAAAAAAATGGCACATCAAAAGCAATGAAAAAAAAAATTTCTGTGAAGCATGATTTGATCAGAATTACTCACAATTGCAGTTGTATTCTGTTCGGAAAACTCAGAACCATATGCTAGAAGCTAAATCTCAGCTGTACAAAGTCGGAATGTCTGAATAAGGGCTGAACAAAAGCTGAACACAAAGGAAAAAATCAGTGTTAGCAGTTTTTGTGCAGTTTGTATCAAGATGAGCTGAATTTTGGGTTTTCAAGGCTGTGAATCAAGGAATGAGGCACATGAATGTATGAAGTGAAAGGAAATGAAAGAAAAGTGCTGATCAAAATGCAGTAAAAGCAGAGATTACAATGCAGTGGAGGGATTTTCGAAATTACAGTGAAGGAAGTGGTTGAAATTCAAATGCTGATCAGAATTTTCGAGAGGAACAATTTACATTTTCCACCACTATATGATGTATTTACTTTGAGAAATCAGAGAATGGAAAGACTGAGGTACTTGCATAGAGCTGAAAACTGAAACAGAAAACATGATGCAATCGAAATGTGCCAAAAGTGAAGGGTATCAAGAGTAGTTGCAAGAGTTAGTGAAGGATGTATGTGAGCATCAAATTTTTGTTCCGAATTGTTATTTGAAGACTCAAGCTCTCTGATACAATCTCTGATCTAAATGTGCTCTATTGTAATACTTGAGAGCAGAAGAAAAAAAAAGAAGGAGAAAACAGTTTGAAGAAGACAAAAATTGTGAAGCAAATTCTATGTTGTTTGAACTCTCCGCTACCATTTGATTGCTAGATGGATTGGAAATGATTCTGAGAAGGACTTGGAAGCTGAGCATGTCATGATTGAAAAAAAAAAAAAAATGAGACCCAAGGCAGAAAGTCGACAGCTGAACAAAAAGAAGAGAAATCAGAAGAAGAAAAAAAAGAGAGAAACAAAATAAGTGGCACACAACAAGTGAACTTTGGCACCATGAAATCAAGTGAAATTTTTCTCATCCAAGTCAAAGCTTGCATCAATACATTTCTGACCTTACAAGAGAGAAAGAAAGAAGAAAAAGAAGGATGAGAAAAGAGAAAAAAAAAAAAATTTGGCACGCATTAAGGAAGAGTTGGCACATTGAAACCAAGAAAGGGTTTTTCATCCAAATCCAAGGGATTTATTCAAGTTTCGCTTCACCACACTTTTGATATCATTAGAGGACTGTTAAGATGGGGCAAAGCACATTGGAAACATTTTTGAGCACTCAAGTCTTCCACCTTTCACATTTTTCCATTTTCTTAGTCTTTTACTCCATTTCTTATCATTTTCCTTGTTTTTTATTTGTTTTTGTAGATGTTGATCCTATTCATGATTAATGGTGGAGAGTAGATAATAAGCAAGCCTATGGTAGTGCAAGAAGCATGTGTGTTTGAGTGAGCTCCACTTCCATCATCAAATTAGAACTTAAGAAGAGAGCCACCAAATTTTCCTTGAAAGGCTAGAGATTTAAATTCATCTCAATGATTCATGATGGATGAAAAGGCTAAGTTGTTGATTTAAGGACAAGATAGTAATCCATAGAGCTTAGATTTATGAGAATTGGCAACCCTAGGTAATTTCTTTTCATTTGTTTCTAATTATGCTTAAGGAAGCCTAAGGGATACATATTTAGTTGTTTCGCGAGACGCTCAAGGATAAGTGTGGGGGAGTTGATAAGTACCATTTTTGTGATTATTTTAGATGTTAAAATCCATGTTTGATCCATGTTTTTATTGCTTAATTCTGATTTTACCCTAGGTTTTGGAACTTTATCTTATTTTGGACTTAATTGCAAAATTACATTAAAATGGATTAATTGACCACTAAATTTTGGATCTATTTTTGTAGGCACCAAAGGTTCAAGGACTTAGGGCATATTGGGTCAAACTTGAGTCGGAAGTGACCCGGATCCGATTATCAAGCCTACGATTAATCCGGGCCGTCCGATTCAAGAGCGGCTAGATCTGAGCCATCCGGGACGATCTGAAGCAATCCGAGCTAGGGTTAGGGTTGATCAAGTACCCTGATCAAGATCTGAAGATTTCATCCCAATCAGAGCAAGATCAACCGTTGGATCAAGCTTGGAGGGCTCTAGATCATCCATTCAAAGATTAGCTTGATCTGGACCATCCGTTGCATATCTGGAGGATCCGAGCTACCACAAGGCAGATCCTGACCTCAGATCATCATCATTAAAGTTTGGCTCCAATCAGAGCAAGATCAGCCGTTGGATTTCATCAAATCAATCTGGACCGTCCGTGCTTAAGTATTTAATCAAACACTGCACTGTTCTTCTCCTTGTCGCGTCTTCCTCGCCGCAACTCGTCTGCTTCAGTAGCTTAGCGATTTCTTCATCGTTTCTTCAATTTCTTCGTTTGAAGGCGTGACCACTTCAATTCGAGCTCATCCTTGAGTGACAGCAAGGATTTGGATTGAGGCTTAGCTTAATTGGCGAGTTTTCAGTTATTAGCTGCAAATTAAATTTCTGTCGTAGTTCATTACTGAATTTACTTAGTTGCTGTAGTTGTCTTGTATGGATTGCTTCTATCTTAATTGGAAGCTCATCCTTGAGTGACAGCAAGGATTTGTGAGCTGAAATGAGGGATTGAAGCTTGGTTAATCTCGTTTTCTTAGCTGTAATCTTATTTCTGCTGTCTGTTCTTTTCTGCATTTCATTTCAGATTCGTTACATTGGTTTAATGCCTTGTTTCTGCTGTAATTAGGGTTTAATCCAATCAGTTTAGTAATTAGGAAGTTCGTTTAGTGGATAATTGTTGTTAATTTCAGTTTGTTTCTCCGCAATTCATTTCTGAATTTGGTTCTAACTCGCGTGCCAACTTACTGCTGCGTATCAGCAGCGTATCATCCTTCAGTTTCTGCAAATTTTCGATTATTGAGCTCCCTTAAATAGCAGCTAGTCTAGTTTAGCAATTTCTTTGCGAATCCTACATTTCTTGCAGTTTAGTTTGCAATCTTTGCGTATCCTGCATTACTCTGCATTTCCTGCACACCCTGCATGCCAACTTGGTCTCTGAACAAAACTTCATTCTATTCCTATAATTCCCAGCTGAGAACTCTGGTTTTCTGCCAAGCAATACTAGATTTCTTTGGCTCAGTTTCTGGTCCTTTGATTAGTGTATCAACCTTAGCTTGTTTGTGTTTTGCACCCAAGTCATAGTTGCTGAAATTCTGCACAGCTTGCTCTGAATTTCTGCAGTTTCAATTCTGCATTGTTAAGGTTTTGTTGTGCCAAGTTTCTGCCAAGTTCCTGAACTGATGGGGCTTGAATTGTTGTTAACATCCATTTGCCTTTGGATTCTTCACTTAAACTGGTTGCTTCAAATATGTATCAGTAAAGTTTCGGAAATGGAATTCCATTGCAATAGAAATCAGTGTTGTTTGATATTGCACCCAAATAAAGTCTAACTGCCTCTGTTTATTTCTGAATATTACACCATGCTAATTTTGTGCAATTCATTCAGTTCTGATTCTGAAGTTCTTCATCCCTCCTTGCACTGGGTTTGATCCTGAATTGATCAGGAAATTTTTGGTACAGCAATTTCAGCTTTCCAGGATCATAATGGCTGCTTGGTTTTGATTCAATTACTTAGAACTTGTTATCATGTTTTTCCGAATCTGAATTCTATTTTGGTGTGATTTAGTTCTAATTGGTTGAGTTTTCCATTGCATTTATATAGCTTAGGCTGTTTCATTAAGTTTATCCCTTTTTCTTTGTGATTTCATTTCCAAATTGAACCCAAAACTCAATTACTTATTTCTAAACCCAAAAACACAAAAACGACACAAATACAAGTGCGAATCACACAACGTCAACTAGCCCCGAGAAAAATACGACCTGTGGCCCCTATATTACATTTCCATATTTTTGATTGTAAAAGGGTTTCCAGCTTTCATTTATAAATTCTAAATCTGATGAGCCCATACTTTCGTGACAACTTTAATTAGTATATTTGGGCTCGTCAGGTATCTCCTTCCATGTGCACCTCGTTCCCAGCTTCTGTCAACTGACCAAGGCTTATGATATTACTACAAAGTTTCGGAATGTAGTATACCTCGTGGAGAGTCTTCTGATCGCCGTTCTTGCATTCGAACACAGCCGTCCCCTTGCCCATGATCTCAATGGTTGATCCATCGCCAAACCTCACCCTCCCGGTGATAGTTTCATCTAGTTCTTGAAACTTCTCGCGATGTCCAGTCATGTGATTGTTGGCACCATTGTCAAGGTACCAAACGTCTTTGTCTTCACCTTTCTTGACGCCCCGGTACACTTCCAGTAGCAACCTCTCTTCACTGAGCAGAATGGTATCCTGCCGCTGAGATTCTTCGTGGGACATGGTCATCATTAGTGCTGGCTCTTCATCGGTGGCGCAAGTGAGGTGAGCCTCATCTCCACGACGCTTGCTGTAGCATTCAGACGCATAATGCCCCATTTTCTCACAATTGAAGCATTTTATGTGTCTCTTGTCACGAGTGCCACTGTTGTTGCCGCTAGTGCCTCCTGCACTATCTTGGCGCTGTGTACCACGACCACGACCGCGCCCTCGCCCACGCCCACGCCCTCTGCCACGATTAGAGCTGTTGGACCCACGTCCCTTGCCTCCTGACGAAGTGTCCACGCTACTCCCCTTTTGTCGCATTTGCCATTCGGCATGAGTAAGTAGGAGCTCTCCTTCAGTGTCGTTGGTGTTGCTGCGTAATCGTAGTGTTCGTTCCTCGTACGCCTTTAGTCGCCCTATAGCCTCCTCAAATGGTATAGACTCAAGGTCGTAGAACTGCTCAATGCCGGCAACAATAGGGAAGAATTTATCAGGGACAGAATCGAGCAATTTTTTTACCAACGAGGAATCTTCAAGTGTGGCTCCAAGGGTGGAGAATTTGCTGCTTAGGGCGCTGAGTTTGCCAGCAAACTCATCAATCGTCTCGGTCTCTTTCATCCGGAGGGCGTCAAACTCGCTCTTCAACGTTTGTACACGTGCCTTCTTCACCCGATCACTACCAAGATATCTCGTCTTCAGGCTGTCCCAGACATCTTTCGCCGTCTTCTTTGTTGCAATTTGGAGAAGGATGTCTTCGGGGACACACTGCAAGATGTATGCACGCGCCTTTTTGTCCTTCTTTGCATCCACCTGGGCTCCTTCCACTGGCTCCACCGCCTCCCAGACTCCCTGGGCATCAAGGATCGCCTCTGTCTTTATTGCCCACACAGTGTAATTGTGAGGACTTAGCATCGGATAGGGAAATGGCACTCCGCCATTCTCCTTTACTGGGATGCTCGACATTTTATAGAATCGTAGATTCTTGGATGTCTTATACTACCAACGCTCTGATACCAAGTGTTGGCACAGAATCGATGAGTAGCGGAGAAAACAACCAGAAGGTTGCTGTAGAAAAAGACTAACTGCGGCAGAAGACGAACAAACAAAAAACAAAGCAAAAACTGCTACAGTAGACGAACAAAGAAACTGCTATAGAAGAAAAGCAAAACGGGACTGCAACTGCTGTAGAAGAAAAGTAACACGAGACTGCAATTGCTGTAGAAGAAAAACAGAACAAAACTGCTGCGGAAACCAAGAGAAGAAGAAAAACAGAGGAACAGAAAAAACGAAAGTAGAAACTGGGAAAATAATATTATTTCTGTCGATTGATTCCTCTACACTGGACCCCTTTAAATACTGTGTAAGAGATAACATTTTGACCCATAAAATAGGAA
Organism: Boesenbergia rotunda; assembly: GCA_024364735.1. Lineage (NCBI taxonomy): Eukaryota > Viridiplantae > Streptophyta > Magnoliopsida > Zingiberales > Zingiberaceae > Boesenbergia > Boesenbergia rotunda. The sequence goes on along the minus strand of JAGFNQ010000081.1, from coordinate 95,974 downwards.
AGATTATCACTAATATAAAATAGATAAATAAAATTAAATCATGAATGAGAAACTTGCGGAAGGAGAAAAACGTGGTGCGTGATAGCCCCATGTCCGAATTATTTGCTTACATCCTCTAGCGAACCCTAATCGTCTTTTCCCGCCAGCCCGCGTCGCCTCCCTCTATCTCGCGCCTGCCCCTGCGTTGCCTTGGTCCGGATCCTCCACCGGCCCGATTGCGTTGCCGAAGTTCCGGTCCTCCTCTGATTCATGCTCTTTTAGCTTTGCCCGTCTGGTGTCTTGTCCGAGACGGCGGATCGAGGGCCCGACTGCGGCCGCTGCCGACACTTGTTCTTGGATCCTATTTTACTCTTCCTCTCGCGTTCCACTGGAAGCCATAAAAGCGATCATTTCCGACGGTGAGGAAGCTTTCAATCACGCATTTTCGACATTTTCCTATTCGCGTGCTTTGGCTCTTTCTCCTCGCGCCCACCAGGCACCAACACCCGCGTACAAGCGCCAGCTCCCACTCCCAACGCTACAAGCAAAAACCATCATAAACAATAATTGGAAGCGTTAAAAAACAGTAGATTTGGTCTCGTCGCCATATATCATCTCAACTCCTCTATCTTCTACCTTTCCTTCCTTCCTGTGTGCACATTTGGCTTTGTGCTTGTTTCCATAAAAAAAACTTGTGCCGGATGGAATTTCTGGCTTAAACTGAGGTTTTCTTCCTTAGTACAGAACATTTTCTCGAGGTACATTCGATAGTTCGCTCGGGCATGTTGTTTTCTTTCTTCAGAAAAGAGGAAATTTATTCTGAAGAGATGAACTTTGAAATAAATTAGATATGAAGTAGTCAAGACGTTGTTTGGCATATTACTATAGGAGAGACAAAAGGATACCTCAATTTCACTGTTTATCAGTGGCCTCGTGTTTTTGATCTAAAGCTCTATCTATGTTTCAGGAATTTGTAGGAATCATGGAGAACAAGACGTGGTTGTGGAAGAGGAAGTCTGCAGAAAAGAACATTGAGGTTAGCATTAATAAAATCTTATTTTTTGCCGCTTATTACACATTTAATCCAACTAATGATCGGTAGAAGCAATGTTCGTACTCATAGATTGTTGTGTCTTTTGTCATAATAATTTGCAATTTCTTCTTTAACATGAAGGATTACTGATCAGAGATTGTTATCTTTCTGTAAAAATTTGGATCGTTTTCTTTAAAATATATGTCGAAGATCATGTCAAACAAATTCTCAGCTCTTATGAATAGCAACATATGTTTCCTTCTTATGTTGGAAGTCAATCTGTAAATGTCTATGATTTCTCCCAGAAAGAGAAGACCCTGGAGTTGGAGAAATCTGTAGAAAGCTTGAATGTGAACAACTAACATCGGCCAGCATCGAGTCCACTGCTAAAGATGACCTTTTGGCAAAGCAAGCAAAAGTAGCTGAAGAAGCAATTGCAGGTCAGAATTTTTTTTCCCCAGACACTGAAACTACAATATTTTGAGAATAAACCGTGCTCGATCTACTTGTTAGGATGGGAGAAAGCAGAAGCTCAATCACTTTCTTTAAAGCAACAATTGGATGGTGCTTTGCTTCAGAAGAAAACTGCAGAAGAAAGATTAGTGGCAAGGGATACAGAATTGCAAGAATGCATGCAAAAAGTGTGTGATGTTAAAGAAGAGCAGCAGCTCGTAGTTAACAACGCTTCCTTGAGAATATCGAGAGAGCAGGAGAAGACTCACATACTAGAACAAAGGCTGGATTGAAGAACAGATTGCAAATCAAATATCGATTAATGAAGACCTTGCGACTCAGTTAACCCTTGCAAGGGCTGAATTGAATGAAGCTCTTCAAAAGTTTACATCCCTTGAAATCCAACTTGCACAGAGGAGCAACTGCTGTGAAGAACTGGAGGAAACTTGCCTTGAACTACAGCTAGAGTTAGAAAGGTGCAAATTACTGCTTTCATATTGTGTTTCAGCTGTAGTCTTAAAAGTTCCTCTGATTATCTGTATTTATGTGTGACACAGAGCTTCATCTGAAGAAACTCCGAAGTATGTCATGCACCCCGAAGATAAGAAAATCCCGACGGTAAGCTCTGTTACATCACTTGGTGAAAATGAAGTGACCAATTTCTACTAAAATTTGTTAATTCGCCATGCAAATTTGATCATTGAGTATCAGACAACTTAATTTAACTTTCAGATTTTGCAACTTAGCCACAAAGTAACCAAGACTATTAACCCCCTATATCTTAAGGCAATTGAAATCTTCAATCTTGCTGGAATGTGACATAATTGCAGCTATAGAAACAATTGCTGCTTGCCAGGAAACCATCCTAAATCTTGGGAAGCAGTTGAAAGCTTTGGCATCAGCGGATGATGGAACTTTGTTCAGCAATGTATCAACTACTACTCCCAAGTCCAACCATCATCACCTGCAATTAATCGAGCATATGAGCAAAGAGGGTCATTCAGAGTCCTGTGATCCGTCGATGAGCGATGAAGTTCATATGTCACCAGAGAATCTTTCTGGCAAACACAAAGGTGATCCTGATGAAGGAAAGCTTATGGTTGTGGCGAAGAAACAAGATGCAGGAGCAAGTTTGCTGAGAAAGATTATGATGCAAAGGAGACGAAAGAGCAGCACAAGGCTTGAACTCCCAGTGGGTGCTCAATAGCAGCTTTGAAACTTCCATTAATCAGCAAGTCTATTTTGTAAGTAAGAGAAAATAATGGTCGAGGGTCATTCAGTTCTTGCTTTCTCTGGGTGTTAAATTGTTGATTGGGTTCTACAGATAT